>JAREIK010005602.1:1208333-1812500 GCA_029783825.1 Sapria himalayana | reverse complement strand
TATACACACACACATACACATATATATACACACACACATACACATATATATACACACACACATACACATATATATACACACACACATACACATATATATACACACACACATATACACATATATACACACACACATATACACATATATATACACACACACATATACACATATATATACACACACACATATACACATATATATACACACATACATACACATATATATATATACACATAAATATATATATACATATATATATACACATTGAATAAAAAAACTTAATAAAGAAAAAACAAGGGCATATTTGTTTGTTGGTTAAATACTAAAATCAATTTAATTTCAGATTACAGCCAGTTTTTTTTTTTTTTTTTGCTAGATTTTTTAAAAAATTAGATTAAATAAAATAAATTAAAATTTTGAATTTGCATTGAGAAAAACTTTAACTTTTTTAAAAAATAAAAAATAAAAAATGAAATTAACTAAAATAAAAAATTGTATTTTATTTTATATTTTTTACAATAAAAATGCTCATTTCAGCATCATATCTATTTAGCATCAATAAAAAAAAATTAGCAAAGTCACCAATTAGGAATCAAACAAAATTAATCATCTTTAAAAAAAATATCTAATACCGAAATGTGAGAAGGAGAAAAAAAAGAGAATTGTAAAATTTTATCTTTGAACCAGCGGTTCAATAAACTAACTGAGAGATGCTAATGACACTGTGAAACGACCGTAGCCACTGGAAAGGCTAGCGTGAGATCCGTTTTATAAAAATTCAAAAAACTGATGAGAGCGCGCTTTTTTGCCGATCTAATTGAAATGGCGTCGTGATGATGCTGAGAAGCAATAAAACAGCGGGGTGGTGGGATCATTTCTAAACGTGTCATGATTCATGATGAAAATAATTCGGTCGTGGTAAGTGTCGGAAAATGAATATTTGTTACACCGAAAACAGATATTTTGATTTTGCACTAAATCACAATTATAACAAGAAAATAATATACTCTTATTATTTGAGTATCTCCAACCCACCCTCTATTTATTCACTTTTAGCTATTTTATTAGTTTACTCAAATTGATCAAAAAATGTATAAATTAATTTGAACTCTCTAAATTTTCTTTTCTTTTTTTTCTCTCGTTCTTTCTCTCTCTATATATGTTTTAATTTTTTAAAATTATTGAAGTTAGATATAAAATTGTGTGTTTGAAGTGTATTCTAAAAAATTGATAGATAAAATAATGAATTAAATATTTAAATATATTTTGAGTACTTATTTTGTTGAGTGTGGTTAAAGATGTTCTTAATTAACTCATCTGTCATGTATATGTTTTCTTAAGATCATCTCCAAACTCTAGCCCACTCTCTATTTTTCACTTTTAGCTATTTTAGTAAGCCGAATACAAAAAATTTCTCTTGAACTCACTCTTCATTCCACTCTCTATTTCTAAATTTACTCAAATGGCTAAACAAATGTGGAGATCTATTTGAGATCTTTAAATTTTCTCTCTCCCTTTTTTTCTCTCTCTCTATATAGATGTTTGATTTTTTAAAAAATATTAGAAATTAGGTGTAAATTAGAGATTGTGGTTGAAGTGTATTCTAAAAAATTACTAACTAAAATAATGAATTTAATATTTAAATTTATTTTTAGTAACTATTTTATTAAATATGATGAGAGATGCTCTAAGAAAGATTTAAAAAGTAATATTTTGTAAATTCGTGTTGCGGGCCCGTGCCAGGCTGACTTCCACAGAAGCATGCCTGGCCCTGCACAAAAGCACGGTCGGGCCGGCCCAACATGTCCCGTTTGACAACTCTACTTTTAACATCATAAATATATATATTACATAGATATGTCCAAAATAAAAATATTTTAAAATAGTTACCATGATTTTCATATTTAAAAAAAATTATGCGAAAACAATAATATTTATGTATTACTCAAAAAGAACAGACCGAAAAATACTCCATATAGATAAAAAAATATTAAAAATACTTTTTAAAAATAAAATAAATAAATGTAGACATGTACACATGTGTGTACAATTTTAGTATATATGGAGAGCTATGTAAACATACATAAAACAATATAGTGTAGAACTGTTATATTTGAGTTTTGATATACATAAAACAATTTAGATTTTTATATTAAATTATTTTATCTATTACAAATAAATTTTATATATTTATTTTAATTTCCAAAGAGCTCTCTCACTAAGAATTAATTGAATTAATTGATAAAGGAAAATCAAGCATAAGTCTAGTTCATAATAGTATTATTATTATTTATTTCATAAATCTTATTTCAAATTGAAGATTATATTTCATATAACAAATCTACTTTCTATCATGCACACAAATATTGTTTAAAAACGTATGTTCTTATGAATCATTCTTATTACACCTTAAAATAGATTCACTATATTTGTATTATTTTTTGTTTGTCTTGAAAACAAAAATCACATTTATTTTTCATCATATCTCGTGATGAAAACATTTAAACAATCCAAAATATTTCAATTAGGCAGTCTTTAATATATATATATATATATATATATATATATATATATATATATATTAAACAATCCAAAATATACATGTATATAATTAATATCTACAACATACAAATAATTAAAAATGTCCATCTATCAAAAATCATTACGGTAATTTATTTATGCTTCTATAATAAACAATTATAGCTATAAAAGAGAGGATCCCTCAGTATCAATAATAAAAATATAAATTTTTTCTAAAAATTTATAAGAAAACAATTAAACATGTGAAATCATGGATATATTAAAATTTATTAATTATAAACTTTAATTAAACATTACAATAATATTCATACGGAATTCAATTGACCATTTTTCATTTAAATGACATAAAATGATTTTTATTTAATAGTTTAATAACATTGAATTGGTCACCATGAGCTATTTGTAAGAGAAATATGTGGGTGAAATAAACAAAGAATTCGCATATTTATATTATTCTATATGGGATATTAATATCATGAAAAATCAATTGATCTACTATTCTACAAAGCAGATTGCAATGGAATGATATATTTATATTAATTTAAAGTAAAAGAAAATACATACAATCTTGTAAATGATAAATACGAAGAGATTTGTCAAACAAAAATGTCATGCTCAAAAATAAGACCAAGTATAGAAGATCAGAAGGGGTATAGCAACACAAATATAAACTAGCTACCATGAATGTAGACAACATAATATATGATTATGAACTTTACATTGCCTTAATATATACATACATATAATACATGAACATATCATCATTTTTAAAATCATTAAAAAATTCAGGAAAATAATGCACCCATTCCTTTTTTGTACATGCAATGCAAAAAGTCAAAAGCTAACCAAATATAATTAATATTAGGTAGCCAAAATGAAAAAAAAATACCTTTCCAAATTCACATAATCATAAAAAAAAGCAACATATAGGTAGTAAAATAAAGTTTTATTTATAAACAAAAGAGTGTTTAAACAAAATACTTTACAAAAAGCAACATATTTTATAAAAATCTATATTTGTTTAAAAAAATTAGCTTTTTCTAACACACCATCATTATTGTATAGACATATAGCATATATATTAACTCTGTAAACATCATAAATGTTACATTTATTTATGAATTGTCTAACATAAACTTATAATGTTGTATATACCCTTATAACAAGTTTCTAAGCATAATCAAATCAATTAGATTATAGGTATAAGATATAACATCTAAACTTATAAAGGTTTACAAGTATAACGTATAATATTATATAAACTTATAATATGTTCATAAGTCTAAACTTATAATGTTATAGTTATATACTTATGAACTGACAATTAGTTCACAAGTATATCGTATAACATTACATAAACCTGTAATATCTTTATAAGTACAACATTTACATGTTTATATAAACTTTCATAATAACTTTATGCATATAAATATAAAATCATATAAAATTATTTATAGGTATGTTCGAGTTTGTTAGAATGAGTTTTATTAGGTTTGTGATCTTATTTGGCTATTTTTTAATTTGTTTTGTTTTTTTTTGTTTGTTCATTAGTGTTTATATAAATAATTGAACATTTTTGTGTATTTTAATAGTTCATAATGACGTGTAGGCATAGAAATGGAAAAAATTATTAATTACTTTCATTATTTCGGAGTTTTGATAAGTTTTAATGAATTATCATGAAATTAATGAGGTTTTGTATGAGTTTAGCCTATGGGGTTGCACATGGAGTCTTGCAAAGTTTTAATGTCTATTTTGGTTGAAATTCTACATAAAAGATCATGACAAACTTATATGCCACAATATTATTAATTCGTTAATATAATCCTACCACCATATGACATATTTTTAGTGGTTGCAATATTATATTTGAGTCATTTTCATACTCATCTCATAAAATTTAAATAGCTACAACATTAATTTTATATTTTAGTAACTAAGTATCACACTAATGCTCAATGTCGCGGTCAAGTCTAAGTACCACAACTTTATCTCTAATATAGCTTGATAATTTTAAATCAAATACATTATCTTTTTACAAAGTCATGATTTATAAGTTATATAATGTTATAGAGCCAAAACTACTAAGTATAAGGCTAATAAAAATTGTTTTGAACTATGCTTTTTGGGACACTCAAAGTTCAGAGGACATTTGTTGGTTTATACTCTCATGACTTCCATAGAACTCATGTGTAAATGCAACATTAGTATGATGTTTATGAGGTATCAAGATGACTCGACACTTAACGATATGGTGGTAGAGATATAAATCAAGTACTTAAAGTACTAGTCCACCATTCCATTTTTTTTATTGTCTGGTAGACTACATAGACCATAGGATCAAGTTGGAAGGAGTAGAGAATTGTTTGACTTATATTTCATCGTGTATGAACTTGAAAGACCCACCTGAAGGGTTTATTCACGAGATATTGACCGAGCTCTTCATATATTATGATACTAGGTATGGTGGTAGTTGTAGTGAGACTCCGAGTATGAACAAAGATACCATATTCGGAGATGATTACTTTTCTATTCTGTTAGCGAGTATGAAATGATGAGATAAATCATCAAATATGAGCGAGCTGTCTCAATACTTAGATACCGATTACTGCTCAGTCATTTCACATTCAAATACTAAAAATCTTGATATATAATAGTATTGAAAATTATATGAGTCAACCTTTCTCATGTTTTCTATGATGACACGGGATCTACTAAACCCTCAAGTATCGAGCGTAGCATTGGAATCTATTTTTTCTGTTGTAGTGAATGTGATTTTGGATAGAAGATTGAAATTATGTCCAGATATTGTTAATGCTTTAGCATGCATGAAAGATTGGGAAGATTCGAACTTGGGCATCCAGGATCATGCTGGGATGCAACAAACTTAGAGGAGTTGATTTTTGATGATGATCCCTGTGATATTGATATTGATGATGATATGACGATTGATGATATAAATTGTTGGTTGTGATATAAATTTGAAACTTTAGTTTGTGACTTTGTGGATTAATGCATTTGATGCTTGAAAATTGAATATTTTTTTTTGAATTTTCATTTTGTATTGGTTTTTATTTTTAAATTTGTATTCATATTTAAGTTTTAATATTTTATTAATTCATATTTCATTCACTTATACGGATAGTCTGATACAAAAATAAATTATAAAGTATTAAAAATAATTAACAATAAAAAAACTTTTTAAGTATTAAAAACTTTTATAGTATTACAAACTTTTAAACATAAACTAAATACATATTACATAAAGAATATAATCTTAAAAAAAAATTTATTAAAAATCAAAAACCAGCCATGAAGAAACCATGCCCACACGTTTTCTTAACATACCAGGTTGATAGGCTGTGCCGAGCCTATAATGAAGAAACTATACCAGCCAGGCCCGACCTATTTGACACCTCTAATTGAGATGCAGTTTAGAGTAACAAACATTATTTAGAGTCAAGATCTTAAACTAAGAAATGAAGGTTGAAGTTGTAACTTTATTTAAAAAATCATAATTTAACTTAGAGTAAGACAAAATTGCTCAAAAATAAAAGTTGAAGATAGAGAAATTAACATATGTCTCTCTCCATACAACAAGCTAAGCAAGGTGCAACTACCAAACCCTATTGTAAATTCATACTCCCAATGAGTTTCACAACAAGCAAGGGATGTTTGACATAATGTAATCATTTAGTTTGAGGCATAACTCTCAAATTTCACTCTCTAGGTTAGATTCAATTTTTTATCAAAATAGCATGAATATAGAATTTGTATAAACATATATTAATAGATAGAAGATGAAATAGAACTTTAACTAGGGTTTTAATGATTAGTAGGTTTGTCCAAAATTAACATAGTGAATAACAACAAGTAAACCTTGAGACTTACCAATGTATATTTTAGGAATAAAGTGATAAACATCTGACAACGATGCTTGAGATAAACTATTAACATGGTGAATAGTTGAAACCTAAATTTTGGATAAATTAATCATCATAAGTATGACATAACATAGAGGCCAACATCACATTAGAAAATGACTTAATACTAATTAGTGATAATAATTATAAAAATAAAAATAAATTAATCATCGTTAAGATTATGCTTCTTCTCTCAAGTCCAATAGGGCTTTAGGTTTTATTATAAAAAAAAAAAAAAATACTTGAGGCGCCTGTGTATTTTGTAGCTTTGCATTTTCTGTTGAATGTATCCTCGTGTGCCTGGTTATTGTAGCTTTGCATTTTCTCGGTTGCTCACTTCTTCCATATGTTGGATTTTGTTCTAGGTTAATTTTCATCTTGCTGATTCTCTCCCTCACATCAGCTTTTTCATTTCTCCCCTTGTGCCTCTCTGATTGTCTGTGTTATTGCCAATTAAGCTTTTCCTCTAATTATTGAAGTTCGAATTGTATCTTCTGGGCAGCGTGGGGTTGATTAGCACCTGTGTCCTCTTGCTTTTTAACATATCCTGCTCTCGAATTCTAAGGTTGGAGTTAGCTTGTTGATGGGGATGAAGTCAAGTGCAACGGGTAAGAGAGAGGATTAAGATTCGAGGGTAGAATTAGATCTTTTTAATTTAATTATAAATTTATAACTTATTTTTATAACATCAAAAATGTTATTTCAAATTGTTAAAAATTTATGCGAATAACCGCAAAAAATAATTCCCCCAAACATAAATACTCAATTTAGCTCAGCAATGCTACAGACAACAATATTGATATTTAGATAGTAGAAACTATAGTGATTATTTTTATAACTACCCAAAATAAACCTAACTATCAAAAAAGTATTATAAAAAACAATTTTAAAAATAAATAAAAAAAACCATAATCACGTTTTTGTAGAAAAATTCATTAATAAAATTGAAATTCAAATCCATACATATATATACATGTGTGTGTGTGTGTGTGTGTGTGTAAATATCTAAAGGATTAAAGATAGTACGATGGACATGCAGTAGTCTCACTGAAGGGCATCATGAAGTCAAATTGGTATCAAAGAGTAAATCAAACAAAATTCTCCAACTTTAAAAAAATATTTGCTCACCTAAACATAAGAATGAGAAAACAAACACAAATTGTATAACTTGACATTTGGAGAGGCAGATCAAAAAATAAAAATGGGAGATCCAATTGACCACAAAAAACAGATCTAGACAGGAGAATTCGACCGTGAGATCTAACTTTTATGATGCAAAAAAAAAACTGACGAGAGCACGCGTTTTTCCGATACTCTGCCATGGTCGATACGTGGCACCATCAAAATCGGTGGCCACGATGAACGGTCACGATGCTGAGACTGATTGAAATTTGAAACCGCAGGCTAGCGTGGGAACGGTCCCAAACGTGTGATGATGTCACGGTGAAAATAACGCAGGTGGCGGTGGCCAAGGAAGACGCTGAAGGCCGGCGCAGGAGCAAAGCCGCGCGGGGAAAATGATTTGTGTGCACGTGGCTCAGTGGCTGGCAAACTGACGCGCCGTGACGAAAATTAAATGCAAAAAAAAAATTGATATAATTTTGATTTGAAGCACAAAAAAAACAAAATATTTGTGTTTTGTTATCCCAATATTTTTTCATAATTAAAAAAAATATATATATACTAAATTTTAAAAATAATTAAGTTTTGATTCTTTAAATTTCATTGACTCGATTTTATTCTAAAAAATTAAAAAAAAAATTAAAATAAAATTTAACTTAATTATTTAGTTAACTAACATTGTAAAACATAAATTAGTAGGGGCACTGTGGGAATTGAACCCCCATTCTAAATTTGCCAAAATTTAGAAACTTGGTCATAATTGATTAATTGAATTTTAATGCTTCGATACTTAATTATTTTGGAATCTGAATTTTTTTTTTAATTATAAAAAATTTGGTGCACCAAAACATTATTATTTTAGAATCTAATATATATATTTTTTAATTATGAAAATTTTAATACATCAAAACACATTTATTTGTTTTTTTTTTGTGTACCAACGCACAATTATTACTAAAAAAAATGTACTATCTACTATCATTAGCTCATCTATATGTTTTCTTAAGAGAGATTTATAAAGTAAAATTTTGTAAATGCATACTACTTTTAACTTCTTAAATAAATATATATATTACGAATATATGTCCAAAATAAAAATATTTTAAAATAGTTCCCACAATTTTTCATATTTAAATAAAATTGTACAAAAACTAAAATATTTATCTTTTAGTCAAAAAAACAAACAAACAAACCCAAAATATTCATCGGGCTCGAACCCGACCCATGATCTTTTTCAACTTGAGTTCGAGGCCCAATTCATTTCCATTCCATATTTCTAGAAACCGAAGCTTCTGGAATGAGACTGTTTCGGTCGATTCAATGCTCGAACCAACCTAAACGGTAAAAAAAATTCAATTTAAGCTATTGAATTTCACATCTAAAGCTATAGGGTAAAATCCGATGCCATTGAGGATTCTACCTATTTTTTAATTAAAAAAAAATTCTTTTAAAAAAATCATTTTATTAATCTATAAACCCCCCACTCTAAGATTTATAAAAAATTTCATCTTCTCTTGGCTCTTGCTCTTCTTTCTCTCTCTCTCTGATTTTCTCTCTCATGATTTTGGCATTCAAGACTCATAACTCTACTTTGATATTTGGATTTGTGGTGCGTATATGGAGCAGATTAAAAAAGATAAAGTTTACATATTTCAGTTTATGGGTATTTCGTTTTTTTAATTAGTTAACTACTCTCTCTCTCTCTCTCTCTACTCTCTAGTCTAAAAAAAATCAAAAAATAACAAATAATAATTTAAATAATAAAAATGAAATGAATTATAATTTAAAAAATGACAAATACTTAATTATCTCATTGAATTTTTTGTGTAGTATAAAAGTTATAGTGCCAAGAAATACCATGACTCAAGTTACTCTACTCTAGAGTACAAAATTATGATAGTAGGATTACTATGACTAGAATTATGTCTCTATGGGATGCAAACTCACAATGCATGTAATAATCAATTTTGATGTAAATATTTTCTAGAACACAAAATCATGATATTGGGAATGACTAAGGATGAAGTATTTACTCAACTACAACTTAGACACGTACTCTCTAGATCACAAAGTCATGAAAAAAAAATATTATCATGACTAAATATTATTTAGTATTATGTAAATTTTGGTTCATGATGCTTGAAAATGCTGCTCTTTCTTATACTAGTAGAATAATTAGATTCCACCACTATTAATGAAATTATGGTTATCTTTGTGTTTTATTGAAAGTATGATAATAACTTTAAGAAAATATCATGACCATAATATAGTATTGCACAATGAAAAAAGTATGACAGCTAGTGCTATACTCAAAGTCAATAAGAATTATTATGATTAGTTTTATAGAGTGATGACCTAGAAAAGATATCATAACTGCTCAATAGACTGATAGAAAGTATACAAAAATTATGACAAATATCATGACTTCTCCCATTAATTCTCTCCTCTTCTAAAAATCTCCTCACTTGTTTACTAATTTAACTCAAAATAATATTAAAAGTACAAATTACTAAAATTAATATACATTGAAAATTACACAATCAATTTTTGAGTGAGGAGAGGAAAGGAGGTGAGTTTTTAAAATAGATATGAAAAACAAAATAAATCAATAAACAATTTAAAATTTTTTTTTAATTAAAACATATATTTTAATTTTTTTAGCATTATTTAGGACTAAATCTAATAGTTATTGAATTTCTATTATTGAACCATCAGATTGCAACCAACATTTCAAAAAAAAAAAATGTAAAAGAAGTTTTTCATTAGACCCAACAAGATAATGACAAGTATAATCATTTCGTTGGTAGAGTTGAGGCACTAGAATAACAAAACAAAATTAATCATTTTAAAAAATGATTTTTTTTTTTTTTTGTAATTTAGTTAAGCAGTCGGCCTTGCCAGGGATGGCATGAAGCCAATGTAGCCATGGACCATGCACTTCTCTAGTCTAGGCATGGTACAAGACCATGCAATGCTGGGCATAGCAGAGTTGAATTATGTCATGCCATTTATCATACCCATGCTATTTGACCCATTTGACACCTTTTTAATGATATTATGATCGATTATTAAATGAAATGATATATTGATGTGGATTTTTTTTGCCCCTGTGGCACACAAATAGTTATTGATATCTGACAATTGCTATTAATATTGGTCTTCTCATAGGCATGCTTTGATATTTAATTGATTTCATGAGTCTTTTATATTTCACCTACGTTTTAGTAATATATTAACTACTCTTAATTTACTACTACGAATATGCATATATATTCTATGAATCTGTAATGTTCATAATACCATAGGCGTACTAATTAATATAAATATTTCTACTAATTTTACTTATACAAGTCATACAAGAAGAAATAATTCACATGTTTATCACCACCACATTCACATCAATTAAACACATATATTTATAATTTCCACACAATAATTCACCTCAATGAATAATAATGGAAGGATTTATAATTCTTTTGGATCGAATCTTATAAGTATGATATGACTTATCTATTAACATCCTCAATGAAAAATGTATAAAAATCTATGTATTCATGAAAACCCTAAATCTCTGTTCTAATTAAAAACTTAAAATTTATAACTATCACTATTCAAAACATAAGATTTCTAAAATAAAATATTATGCAAATATAATCATCATCTTACAAATATATAAAAACAATCTCTAAATCCTTATTTGCTACCGCATCTCATTGATTAGAAGGTTCATAATAATAATCAATATTAGGAACTATCTCAAATTTGATTTCTTTTTTTAATTTTGCTTGCATTTACTTTAAATTTATCCTTAATTAAGGGTTGAAAATCACACCACCTTAGAGTTAGCATATTCTTGACCTCAAATTCTGAATCACCTATTTTTTATGAAAATCTAAGTCTTGGCATTATATTATTAGGTTCCAATTGAGCCACTATATAGCTCTTCAAGATAGATATTGTAACTTTAGGTCAATGCCAACTTTATTAGTTCTCTACGCCCGTTTTAGAGATCAAAGTCACAATGGTAATAAAATACTATGATCAAGATAATTATTCTTTGGAATACATAATTTTGGTAACAAAACATTATGACTATAGAAATTATTCTTTAGAGAAGATCAGAGTGGAAAAAATATTATAACATAACATATATAACATATAGTGATAGAAATAATATAATTTTAAAAGCTAAAATATTTATTTTTTACCATAGTGTCAATAGTAAGATCACAACTCTAATACAAAATAATGAATTTTATGCAATAAAAAACTAAGAAAATTATTCAAAACCAATTTTAGTCACCAAATATTAGATAAAGAATGCATTGATAAATATGCCACAATAATCAAAAAGTTTATTATTTTTGTTATTGAATAGTTGTTTAATTCCAAATCTTGATCACAATAATTAGAGTAGAAATTATTTAATGCACTTCCCATTACTCGGAAAAAAGGTGGTTATTATTTATTATTAAAAAATGAAGTGGAAATTACACATTTAACCCTATTAAAGTACTCATGATGCATAGCTTACAAAATGAAAAAACAAAATATAAAAACATTGATAAATACCCATAAGATTATACGTATATTCATCAATCTGTATTTTATACAAGTATATTTATTTAAATGGCCTGTATAATTACACATATATGTTTTTGTATAATATCTAATCCTCACTGATATGCTCCACTGTTTTAAACAAGCAGTAACAGGAGACAAGGGCATGAGACAGTGAGGCACGCAAATGAATAGGAAATCAAACAAAATTCTCAACTTTAAAAAACCTCCGGCCCTGTAACATCAGGAGGTGAGAACAAAGAGAATATAAGTAAACAGTAATCTTTATAAAAGTAAGGGAAATAATTAATCACATCCGCAAGAAAGAGTTCTGCAACACAATCTTACAGGGCTTGAAGAAGAAGATTAAAAAAAAATTATAATTCGTTTTTATTTATTGAGATCCACTTTTATATATTGCAAAAATACTGATGAGAGCACGCGTTTTTTTCCGTTTACCACTGTGATCGAACGTGGCCAAGGTAGGGGGGTGCTAGGCCCAGAGCAAGACCTCCCCCCGTCCGCGTGATGGAAATAGCAGTAGCTAGCAAACTTATAAACACGTGCCTCTGTTTTGGGACAATTATTTAAGTTGTATGCTCTTTTAAAATATTTAAAAAATAAATTAAATCATTTAAACAATTTTAAATCCACTAACAGCAAACCTGAAAATACTCACGTATAGATTACAAAAATAAAATAAAAAAATACTTTTTAAAAATATATGTATGTATATATATACTCCATATATGGATATCAATACACACACGCGCACACACATGTAGTACCAATATAATGTTAGTGCATGGTTGGTGTTGAAGTGCCCCCCTGGCTATGTATATAACCCTTCTGAAATGTAATATTTTATTTTCAAAATATATTCATATATATTTTAAAATATACTTGAAAATATATATATGCATACATTTTGTTCTATAATATATACATCAACACATATATACCCACCCCAACAACCTAATGAATATATACATATAAACACATAACATACAGACATGTACACACGCGCACACCCACACACGTATGTGTGTGTGTGTGTGAGTGTGTGTGTGTGTGTAATTAACATAATCATATATGAAATATTTGTATTTATATATTAATATAGATGCAATTTATATATATAAAGTTAGAAAATAAAAACAAGTTGGGTATGCCCAGCCCAAGTTGAGAGATGACTTTTGTTTGGTTTACATTTGGTTTGTTTTTATTATAAAATAGTAAATATAATTATTTTTTTAATTTTGCATGTATTATAAATTCTAAAAAATAGAACAGAATAATATCCATAACATAATCTCAAAACCCAAAGTTTACATAACTGTTTCAAAATTTATGATTTGGAAAGGCTTTATATTTTTTTCCATAGTTGGAAGTTAAAGATGTATGAATTTTTAATACGTGTGAAGAAATCTTTATTATATGTATTCATGTTAGCATTGTATAAATGTTAGCTATTTGAACTTTTGATATGTATTGTGTTAGAAAAAAAAGAAAAATATATAAACATAATTATGAAAATTTTCTAAATTTATTATTTTCATTACTTTGGATCTCCTACAAGTATTGCAACTTTATTACAATATCATAACTTTTTATTTTTGATATGATCCTAAATGTTTATTGGATGATTGATTTCAACTAATTGATATTAGTAGGTATATGGATCATACAAATAGTATAGTAAATATATGCTTACATATCAATCCCAAAAAAAGTATGAGTAATTTGAGTAATCAACAGTGAACTAACTACTACTCAAATTGAATTTGAGCATCGGATAGATACTTAAACTCTAAGATTGATTTACTTTTTTATGTATGATGAGATTTTTATAATATTAGGATGATCTTATAAATGTATCAAATAGGCAAAGCCATACACAACATAGAATGAGTGCCTCAGTCCTGATCGTGCCATCATGAGAACATGATAGATTAGCCTGGCTTGGCCAATTGGCCACCATTATCAACCAGGAATGACCCACTAGCCACTACCTAGTATGGCAATGGCATGTGGGTGTGGCCACCAGTTAGTATAGTGGCGCACTAGCACTATTATAGTGCCACACCATAAAGAAAGACCACACCCACAAAGTCCAGTTCGATGTGGGTTATGGTGGGTAAACAACAACACTATGAAGTGTGGTGATGGTCCTGATGCTACTTAGTCTTGGTCTTTGTACTACTTCGCCACTAGCATTTATTTTAAAGATTAAATATTTAAGTAAAATTTTAATTTTATTATAACATATATCCCTTTCCTGCCTCATGGTATTATATGATAAATAATAATAAATTAAAAAATTATAAACATACATAACATCCCTAATTAGCAAAAACAACATGGATCACAAGTAAGTCATCTAATATCCATTCTAAGATCAGTCTATGTTTATAGTATGATTTGGATGTCATGTCTAATTTTAAAGTTAGCACTAGTAGTTATATCAATATTATTACATAGATCATCATCTATCAGCAAATCTTTTACTTTATTTTGAATACTCATTCTTGAATCTTCTTAGTTTGTTAACTATGAAAGTGATTCTACTATATTTAATTATAATTTGAATCTATTATCCAAAATAATATTGTAGCCATAGAAAAATAAGACTTTGATATTATGTTAGATACTAGAAGGATCGGTATATTATGTGGCATCTAGATAATATTGAATAAATGGATAAATAATATTTCAACTAACTCAGTATATATAATTTTTTTATCAAGTGATATGATAAAGTAATAATCAATATCTATGTATAGTGACTGTTAGGATTATTCAATAGACCATCTCATTGTTTGTCCCAGGATAACTGAATGGACATAGTCATTATATCTGAATATTAGTATATATGTTCATACTTAGAATCTCATAAATACTATCATACTTAGTGTTATAATATGGAAGCATATATGTAATTTTTCATTAATCTAACTTTCTTGTTCTTTTGCTTGGTTCATCCAGGACTATGAGGATATATATTTTAATATATTTTATGTCCAATTTTTTGTACTCTAGGATCTATACAGGTAGCTAGGTAATAAAGAGATGAAATGAATGACCAATATAATAAATACTTAATTTATATCTTAACAACTATAGTACTAAAATTAGGATGTCCTCTATACTTGCTAGATATACTATCAGTGTCAAACATGCAGTTACTTTGTAATACAAGTAGTGAAAGTATACAAATATGAATATCATAAAAAATCATAAGGAATTTAAATAATAAAATTCATATTTTTTAATCTGAATTATTAATAATAAAGTCATCACTCTATTCTTGACATTGTCAGATAACATAAATTGATAGTCAATACATTACTTTAACATTAGGTAGTTATAACTTCAATAGTATTTGATATCCATTTAGAACTTTTTAAGCCCACTTATAAATTTAAAATATGAAACCTTTGTTGTTTGCTAGGTATCATAAAATATCATTTAAATTTATTATGTTTTCTAATGCAGAGAAAATAATTTTTAATTCTCATTTGAATTAATATGTTAATTAGACACACACACATCTAACAAGAAATTATTAACTAAAATCTCATTTCTAATAATTCTAACAAAAATATTAATTGTAACACTATTATTTAACGTATTATTAAATATAATACAAAATTCTTCTATTTTGAATTTTGTATTACTTAATGATCCTCATTAGACACTGGAAGAACCATCTTAGGGATAGAAATCATAAAATTTAGTTTCTAACATGAAATCATATATTATTTGATATTATTATTTGACGTATTATTAAAATCTTATGAACTCATAAAATTTATATTTAGTTTCTACTTAGAATCAATATATAGGTGATGAGATATATAAACATAATGTCAACATGACTAATCTAGTTTTTAGATAATACAAAACAAAAAGTACTTCATTATATTTTTTGATTTCATCAAATACTAATTTTTGTTATAATTTAAAATATTTTGTCATTTCATTATTATTAGTGAACCTAAAAATTATATAATAATCATGCTTGAAATAAGTTGACATAATATTAACTACTATAAGATCTTTTGAAAATCTATTAGGTAAACTCATAATAATAATTAATTTTATCATGTCTTCCCTTTGAAAATTTTTGTAGTAAAATAAAAGGGATCAATGAATCAAAAGTTGATATAACTTCAAAGACTTGGCACTAAGTTGAGTTTGCCTAGAATTAATACAATGTATTTTTGAGTATATTGTTCAATATGTCTTTTGAGATAGCCAATATCACAAGTACTTTTACACTTATATTAAAAAAAATTTATAGTATACCTAATATTCTTTGACAACTATAATATTTTTATTTTTAATAATGTTGAAGTATGTCCAAATTACTAAATTATATATTTTTAGGTTTATAGGCAAATTGTTAAAAATATATGAAAAAACTTAGTTTTGGACTTAGACATTTTGATGAGTTTGTCATTATTATTATATATAGATCTTATTCAATTTCATTAATTGTTACTTTTTATTATTTGACACAAGGACTAGAAATAGAAGAATGAGAGAAATATTTTTTAATTTGTTACTAATATTTTAATTTATTTATTAATCTAATAATTACTAAATACATAAATTAAATCTAACACAATCACAATATATATCTTAACTTATCTGTGTGGTAAACACTTTAATTCTTCCACCATATTTTCTCATGCCTAGTAGTTGCTACTCGTTACCATATTAAGATCGATATTGTATAATATTAAAATTACAAATTATTAAAAATAATGAACATTCAAAATTACACTATCTATTTTAGAGTGAAGAGAGGAAATGAGTTTTTAGAATAGTTATGAAAAACAAAATAAATCAATAAACAATTTATAGATTTTTTTAATTAAAACATATATTTTATTTTTTAAGCATTATTTAGGACTAAATCTAATAGTCATGGATTTCTATATTTAACCATCAGACTACATCCGACTTCTAAAAAAATGTAAAAGAAGTTAGCTATTAGTCCCAACAGGACAACGAAAAGCATAATCCTACCATCGTAGTTTCGGGGCACTAGAAAAACAACAAACAAAAGTAATCATTTTAAAAAATAACCAATTTTTTAATTTTGTTAAGCCCTAGGCCTTGCCAAGGATGGTATGTGACCAACGCAACCATGAACCATGCACTTCTCTAATCTAGGCTTGGTACAAGACTATGTGATGTTGCACCTAGCACACTTGAATTATGTCATGGCACTTATCATGTTCGGGCTGTCATGCCCACTTGACATCTTTTTAATTATATTATTGTTGATTATCGAATTAATGATATATTGATATGGATTTTTTTGCCCCCGTGGCATACAAATGATTATCAATATTGGATAATTACTATTAATGATGGTCCCCTCATTTGGCATGTCTTGATATTTTACTACCAAAATGATATTTACTCGATTTATGACTCTTTCATACTTCAACTACTTTTAAGCAATATATTAACTACCCTTAATTACTACTATGTGCATGCATATATATTCTATGACTTCAATGTTCATAATAGATTTGAAATGATGTTATAATTTAGTTTGAGCTTTTAATTTCATGAATACCATACTCATACTAATTAATATAAATAATTCTACTAATTTCACTTATATAAGTCATACGAGAATAAATGATTCACAAGACTCATCACTGTATGAAATATCTCTATTTGTTTATGTCGTATGTTTTACATATCACCATCTATCATAAATAACATGACTCTCATAGTATAGTGAAACACAACTCTCATAGCATAGTGAAACATGTAGGTTAGAAATTCTTCATAACAATTATATTATTTAAAGGTTTGTTCTTCTAGAATACGCAAAATTAAATGGTCATTAATTTATTGTGCTTTTAATTTATAAGTACCATATTCTCATCAATTTAACACATATATTTAAGATTTCCACGCAAAAATTCATCTCAAAGAATAACAATGGAAGGAATTTCAATTCTTTTGGATTGAATCATATAAGTATGTCATGACTTACATATTACTATCTTTTATGATAAAAATACATAAATATATGTAAGCATAAAACCCTAAATTTTTGTTCTAACTAAAATATATATCCATCAATATTCAAAATATAAGAGTCCCATAATAAAATATTATACAAATATAATCATCACACAAAAACATATAAACCAACTATAAATCCCTATTCACTACATCTTGTTGATTTGAAGGTTCACGATGAAAATAAGTATGAGGAAGTATGTCTCAAATTTGATTTTTAATCAAATTCTACCTACATTTGATTCGTATTTATACCTAATCAAGAGTTGAACATAACACCACCTTGGGGCTTACATGTTATTGACCTCAAATTTTGAATCATCTAGTTTTTTTTTTTTTGATTATCTTCAAGTCTCGCATTTATATTATTGGGGTCCCACAAAACTATTATATGGCTCTTCAAGCTAGATGTTGTACCTTAGGTTGAGGCCCCAACCTTTCAATTCTCTAAATCTCATTTAGAGAGCAAAGTCACAATAGCACATAAATACTATGATCAAGATAATTACTCCCTAGAATACATAATGACAGAAAATCATGATAATGAAAGTTAATTCTTTTGAGAACATGGGGGTGGAAAGAATATTATAATTAAAATAATCTCTAAAACAATGTAGTGATAGTACAATATATTATTACTAACAAATTTGCACGGAAACACAAAGTAGCAATAACAAAGAATACCACTAACATATAATTTTGAAGATAGAATATATTGTCAAGGGTGGAAAAGTTTGTCATGGCCTATATAACTCTTTTGGTTCTAGATGATTTCCAAAATAGAAATCTTTGTCAGCATTTAATCTTCAAAATATTCTAATATATTTGGGATTGAAAATGATATGTAGTGTAAACATTTTGTGAATTTATGTGAATATTATTTTTTGATTCTCTATATAGAATTTTTAAAAATTAGCAATAAAATTAATATTTAAATATTTAATAAATTTATGACCATTAACATGTATCAATAATTCAAATTAGAATCACATTTATCATAAAGTATAAATTAGACAAACTCATGCAAAGCTATGTTATGATAAAAAAATTTTCTAACAATCAATCAATGAAAGATTTCCTAGGATATAGGGGCAAACCATATTTACCATTATAACAAATAAATCATTTAACATTTAATATTTTTGTATTTTTCCAAATTATATAATTAATAAATTCTAATTTAATCGTAATTAATCATTTTCCTAGATGTCAAAGATATTTTTTATTTGAAAAAAATATCAAGGGGGAATTATGTTCTTGGATGTCTCACCATAAATCCAAAAATCAAAAACTAATTTGATATTTTTAAAAATCACACTAAATTAAATAAATAAAAAGTCTAAAATTCATAATTACCAAAATACTCTCACCCCTCTCTCCTACTCCTCACCCACACTCAACCCCATTCTATCCTTTTCCTTCATGGAGCTCTATCAAGCTCCACAAAGGAGCTCCCTCATGGGCAAGAGTAAGGGGCAAGGGGGATCAGCAATTGTAATTTAAGACTTAACAACTATTAATATATCTAAAAAAGCACCTCAACATAACTCCCCAAATAACAAAACAAACATAGCAAATTAACACCATTCATACTTTTCATCATAAAATATAATTCACTATTAAAATAACTGACTTGGGAAGAAATTTGTAAAATGGAAATTCTTTAATCCACTATTTAAAAGACTATAAATATTTATATAAAATATATAGAAAATTAACTAGGAATGGAAATATGAAGGTATAATTATTCTTATACATATAAACTTATATATACAACTATAAAGCGTAGCTATTAAAATTATTATTCTTTATCAACACACACACACACATGCTTATATTGAATTAGTGCATATATCAACTATGATTCAAGGTAAATGATAAACATGCAGCCATCGAAGATAGGGGCACGAGAGAGTCGACATGAAATAATATTGGAAATCAAACAAAATTCTCAACTTATAAAAATCACTGGTCCTGGAATTTCAGGAGGTGAACACATTAAGTAATTTCAGTAATAAAATTAATGTATATAAGGGCGGTGCAAAGGATGAAGCCAGCGCACAACAATAAGAACTGCAACACAGATCCTTGGAGAAGATTAAAAGAAATTTCTACTTACATTTTTCAGTGTGAGATACAGTTTATATATAGCAAAAATAACGGATGAGAGCACGAATTCTTTTCCGTTCACTCTCCTATGATTGAAACGCAGCAACACCGGTCAAGATCAAGATGCCGAGATGGGTTGAAACTGCGGGCTAGTGGGATTTGGGAACAATACGAAAAGTGTGATGACGTCATGTTGAAAATAATGCAGGTGGCCAAGGTAAACTCTGAAGGTATGGTTCAAGACCGCGCCCGCGTGATGAAAATAGCATCAACTAGTAAATTCAGAAATGGTTTCTCCAACCACCATTAACAAAATTGCAGCCCAAAATATATTTAAATATTTAATTCATTAATTTAGCTATTAATTTTTTAAAATATACTCCAATCACACTCTTTATTTTACACCTAACATCTAATAATTTAAAAAAATCAAAATATATATAAAGAAATTGTGAGAAAAAAAAAGGAGATAAAAAATTTAAAGAGCTCAAATGGCTCTCCAAATTTGTTGAGATATTTGAGTAAACTAGAAAATATAGTGTAATATAAAGTGGGTTAGAAAAGATTTTTGTATTTGGCTAGCTAAAATAACTAAAAGTGAATAAATAACTAGTCCGTTGGAGATGCTCCAAGATTATTAACACTTCTCTATTTTAAAATCTTTAGAAAATAAGAAGAAATATTGTGGTATATAATTTGTTTTGATTATCTATTTTATATAATCAAATTATTTCTGTTTTTAATATTTTTATGTAAATGCACGAAACAAAATATTAAGAGGCCGTGAATAGAGCAATATCACAATAATGGAGGTTCCGCTGTTCGATCATGATACTGAAAAATTTTTGGAGTAGAGCCTCGCCCGTCCGAGTGATCTGACCTGCTCCGGTTAATTAAACCAAAAATTATATTAATATAAATTATTTTTATTTTATGTTTTTCGAGCTGCTATTTTTCGTGGTGTGATATTGTTCATCTCTTCCTCCTATTTTGCATGATTTTATCGAGATTATCTCTGTTGCATAAATTGTAAGAGAATTATGGATATTTTGGTTATGATATATACTGCATAAGCATTTTCTGGGATATATAACTAGTTGTGTTGAACGACTAGTGAACCACGTTATTTCTTGCGTTTCTGTTGTGATTTTATTTTTATTTTTGATTATGTTGTGGTTGTACTGTGATTGTGGATTGCATATATATCATTTGTTAATGTTTCTCTGTTATTTTCTTCATCTGAATCAAAATCGTGGAAGCACAATTATCCAACAAATATAGAAACTTAATTATGAAAATTTTCTAAATTTAATATATTCATTACTTTGGATCTCCTATTTGTATGACGTAGGAAATATCAAAATTGAATATAATATTAAATTCTATGCAAAAAAATATCATAATTAAATATAATATTTTATACATGGGCAAATATAATGTCATTGACACGTGTATTTACATATATTTGTGCATACAAACTATTGTACATATATATGTACACATGTTTATGTATACAAATATGCACTCACCATTGTGAATATATATATATATATATATTCATGTACATAATACTACTATCAAATGTACAACCACACACACACACACACACACTTACACACACACACACACACATATATATATATACATTATTATACTTATAATTGATGTCAAATATTCTACACATATATGTCTGAATATGTATATGCATTTTGAAATTCCTATATGTATATACATGTATATGCATATATGTGCATACACATAGATGTACATATATATTGTACATATATTTTTTCCATATATATATAAATATGCACATAATAATTTGGATATATATTTATATATCCAAATATACAACCATATATAAATGTCCATATAAGTATGTGCATATGTGCATATTGAAATTTCTGAAATCTGAATGCATATACATATATATGCACACACACACACACACACATATATATATATACACATGTGCATACACATTACTTAACATATATATTTCCACACACATATATATATATGGACACAACAATATTGTCTTAAAATAAATATACATATACATATATTATATTGTCTTAAAATAAATATACAACTACATATGTACACACACACACACACACACACAGTATGTCTTTATATGTCCATACACATTACCACACACACACACACACACACACACACACACACACACACATATATATATATATGTATGTGTGTGTGTGTGTGCATATATATTTCCTTGTATAAATAATGCACACAATAATATGAAAATATATTTATATGTGCATATACTTATATTGATGCACACACACACACAATATGCCTTTTACTCATAGATAGCATATGAATATCTGTATATGTATTTGTGTATATTGATATATTTTGAAAGAAATAAATAAGAAAGCATTATACATGTTTATCTTTATATCTATATAAAAATTATGTTGATAAAATATTTATTATAATCATATAATGTATAAATTTTACAAATTATTGTAACTTTTGATTAAAAACAAATACATATAAGTGTGTATGTGTGTGTGTATTAATATATATAATATGGGTAAAAATTTGTTAAAATGTATTATGTTAATTTTTTGATTACATTTTTTTTTGATGATTTTTGTTAAAAATATTTTTTTATTAAACAATTATAAGTAAAGGTTTATAAGAAGTATATCTATTTAAAAATAATTATGTTAAAAATAAATTTCATTGAGTGCATACAAATAAAAGAGTTTGTTTTTTTTGTAAACAATTAATATTTTTAAATATTTATGTTCGAAATAAATATATTGTCATCTATATAAATTTATGAGTTTTTTTTTTTGCAAATAATTTTTTTAACAATTTTGTTCAAAATAAATGTCATGTAGTTCAATTAAATATTTGAGTTTGTTTTTTTTTTTTTTGCAAATAATAATTTTTTCTTACAATTATGTTTAAAGTAAATGTGATGTAATATGATTATGATGACCTTGTTTTTTATTTATGTATTTACTTTTTTGACAATATTTTTTGTTCAAAATATATATCATGAAGCGAAGATAAATATTAGTTTTAATTTAATTATTTATTTTAACATTTTTTCTTTTTAAAATAGAAATAAATCATATGCATATATCAACAAGTTTTTTAAAAGAAATAAATATTCGTTACTAATATATATTATTATTTGTGTATAAATATTAGAATAGGTTTTCTACAATTTTTTTATTAAAAATGAATTTTAGATTTAACCAAAATATAATGTACATACATAATATCTTGATGAAAATTTTAAAGTTGACATGTGTAAGTACATATAAACAACATTATATACACATATTTTTCTTACACACACACGCACACACACATTTTTAGAAACACAAATCCTAAGCATATATAAATGATAATGGTGCAGATTATATCCAACAAAAATATGTAAACCAAACAAAACCATATTAAGAGAAGTTTTGAAAAGAATACAATGCATATTAATTACCAAAAATACAATGCATTTATTTATTAGTTGAAATTCTAGATGTTTCTCTTGTGATCTTCTACACAGACATTTGGACTTATGTGGATTAAATGATAGTAAATTATACCAAAAATATCACATAGAATATTGTTATCACAAACTGATGACATGTTATGTGTCAATATCCTTGAAAATAAACTTGAGTATATTAATTACTACTTTGTAAATTTATTATAACCATCAAGATCAACAAAACCATTCACATAGTAACTAATTATAATATTGTTGCACATGTTTGCTCACATGAAATATCTAATATTTTCTACATCTACAAGTATATATTTTGTTAATAAGATCAACATTAAGCTAAATTTGCCACAATGCATGGAATCTATAAAAATATCATTTATAAATTGAAAACTATTATTAATTTACCTTTGATAAAAGTCGACATTACATGGTGTTCAATTTTAGTGCCAATGATTCTTTTCTAGCTTAAACGCTTATTTCTTATGCTTATTGAGTATCACACCTAACTTTGTCATATGCTCTATTCAAAAACTACATATTGAATAACATCGTTCAATATAAACTCAAGAATTAAAAGACTTTGCAAGATTAGTTGTCATATTATCGCATCTTTTTTTAGAAACTTAAACATCACACAATGTTATAATTCATTTAATTAGACTCAAATTATTAAATATTTATTAAACTCTCTAAGTATTGGGATTAGGACATTCAGGCCATAGTTTTTTCAACACTATAAAATATTAGAAATAATATTTGCTTATATAAATAATGAAAACAAAAATAAAAGGTGAAATATGAGCACGACTATTTATTTTATAACAGTGTTCTATTGTTACAATAATAAACCAATAGAACATTGTGTGTGTGTGTGTGTGTGTGATACTGGGTTATCTGAAATCATAATGTTATATTGTTACATCTTTAATTTTTGTTTGTTATTAAAGATATTAAATAGTTCTCAATGAGAATTAATAGAAGAAAATGTGAAATAAAAATCAAATATTTACTTTATAAGAATTTAAGTGTATGTTGCTCTTGTTTAGAATATTATTACAATAATTTATATCATAAACTATTTTCCAAAATGTAGATAAAGGACATGATATAAAAAATATATTTTCTGCCTTACAAAGATACAAACTCATTTAGTTTGAATTAATTAAATTATGTATGTATATTTTATTGTTATTTTTAATTAATGTAGGTTTTGTTTTGTTTTTGAGAACTAGTTTTCTGTCATTTTTTGGAAAATTATTAAAAGGGTACTTCATTAAAGATGGTGAGTGGGGATTCATAATTAATTAGAATGATGAGTTTAAAAAAAAATTATAGGTGGACAAAATGAAAAATATAATTTTACAATTAAAAATCTTTTTTATATTTTTCTTTGAAAATTCCCAATTTCCAATGAAAATTTAAAAGTTAAATAAAAACTATGCCTCAATTTTGATTGAATAAAAAATATTTGGGAATATAATATTTAACTAATACATTAAATATGTATAATGTAAATTAGATGAAAAAGATTTTGTAAATACATAAATATAACAAAAAATGGGCAATTAAAATTAAAATAAAATAATTTATTTGAATGGTAATTTTAACATTTGAACCATATGCACATTATAAAAATGGATAAAGAAATAAAAATATTTAAACATTTTAAATTTTAATTTTATTTATATTTGAATTGTAACATTTTAATATTGCACAAATTGCAAAAAAAAAACAAATAAATAAATACAAATAAATAGATAACAAATAATTTACATTTTAATTTTATTTATTTTAATTTTACTGGTAACTTTGCGACATTGCACATGATGCAATAAACTTATAAAAAAATACAATTTTCTTTTTTACATTTTCACACTGCACACATTGCAATAAATAGATAAATAAAGTCAAATATTTTAATATTTTAAATCTTCATTTTATTAAATTTGAATTGTAATATTTTGATATTGCATAGATTATAACAAATGGATAAATAAAAACAAATATTTTAACATTTTAAATTTTCAATTTATTTCTATTTTAATTGTAACAATTTGACATCACACATATTGTGAAAAATAGATAAATAAATACAAATATTTTAACATTTTGATATTGCACATATTTCGACAAAAGGATAATTAAATAAAATAGCATGTCAACATAGAATGATAATTCACAAAACAAAAACCAATTAAGTAACATATCACCATATAATAATAATCTACATATAATCAAAATCACAATAAGTTTAGAAATAGCATATCACAATAGAATCATAACAATAAAATCATGGAAGAAATAATGAAATTTTGCATGAAGATCAACTATGACCTACAATTTTACATCACATGCCATTAATTGGTCATTTGGAACTAAATTGAGATGCTATTCAAAGATGTTGCGGCCCTTTTGGTGGTCATTTTGAGAAATAAAAAGTTTAAAGTGAAGGGTATAAGTGACCTTTAATATCACTAAGACATTCATCAACATCAATTATAGGCATATTGTGAGTTGGAAGTGGAATAAAGTGGTCAGAATATATCAATTTTTGCATTGACAATGTATAACAAGATCCAATGTATTCATAAATATTAAGATTCAATGGTCGTATTATTTCACATGAATGATGACTATTTGATATTCAAACTATCATATATTCATACGTATTTTAGTATTTTATGATGTTATTCAGGTAGGAAAAGGTGAAAATTATAGATTGATTCTACGAGTTTAGAATTTTAATGAGTTTTGATGAAACGTCATGAAATCAATTAATTTTTAAAGATGTTTAGTAGAGGAGATAGAATAATAAATCTTGTATAGTTTTGATATTTATTCTTATCCAAAACCATATCTAATATTCTAATTGATTATGGTAATTCTTATACGTCGTGATACTACAAACTTATTAGCATAATCCTTCAACCATGTGATATTTTCATAGTGGATGTGATATTATCATATAGTCACAGTCATTTCTATCTCATAAAATTTAAATAGATATAATATTAATTATATGCCATAGCAACCAAGTACTCTACTAGTGCTAATGGTCACGACCTAATGATTTTATCTTTAAAATAACTTAGTAGTCTCAAGTTAGAGCCGTAACTTTTTTACAAAGCTACATATTTTGAGCCATAAAAAGTAATAGAGCCAAAGCTACTTATGGCAAAGTCAAGACAATAATTTAGACCCACAACTTTGGGAATACTAAAACTTACAGATGATAATACTCAAGTATGATCATTTTTCAATGTCATAACTCTTATCCCCAAAGATAGGTAAAGACATAACTCTTACACCCGAGCTAATTTTTAGTGCTATGATATTCTTGTAGTACCGCAATAGCATGATATATGATAGAAGAGAAGACTAATATTGTGATCACCCAAAGTATCATGGATACTTATATATAAGAAAGACAAATTGTGTGTCGTAGCCATTTCCCAGTACTATGACCATAGGATACACAAATACCTTCTCAGTGCCATGATTATTTCACAATGTTATAACTATATAATTATCAAGAAGGAAAAATATCAATGTCATGAATTTATCTTTTAGACCATTTTTTAGACCTATGACTCTTTATTAATGATAAAAAAAATACATAAAGCCGACCATTTCACAACATTGTAACTTCATAATATAGTGATATTAGGCCAACATTATGGTCATTGCAAGTGTTACAACTTTGTGTCACAAAAAGATCAGAATTTAGTTCAGAGTCAAGACCATTTCCTAGTGTCACAACCTCAAGCTTAAGAAATGAAAACTAAAGTAGCAACTTTCTTTTGAAAGTTACTACTTTCTACTTAGAGTAACATAAAATTATCTAAATATAAAAGTATAAGATACAAAAATTTAGATCTCTCTCATAATCTTATTCCTCCCCCTTTATGCAACAAGTAAAGCCATAGAAACTACTAACCATACAGTCAAATTTTGTACTCCTTACAAGTTCTACAAGTGAGCAAGGGATGAGAGGCTTTATGCAATCTCTAGAGTTTGGGGGCATGGCTCTCAAATACCCCTTTATTGGATAGAAATTTATTTTTACCAAAATTTCATGAGTTTATAGTTTGTATAATTTGAATATATGTTATGTAATATTGATTTTTATATATGAATGAATGTATTTGATTTATTTTCTATTGTGATTATTTGATAGATAATTTTTAAATAGAACTTGAACTAAAAATTCAATTATTTAGCATGTTTATATGAGATTATCATGGTAGTTATAGATATGTAAACTATGAGGTTCACTCGCATATATGATAGAAAGGAAGTGATAGTATTTTTGATTATGATGCATAAGATAAACCTATATATTGAAATTCAAACTAAGATATGTTAATTATTATGATTATAATATTGACGAAGCTAAAAGTATGAATAATGAGCCAAAAAGTCATCAATATTTTAGTCAATTTTCCTCGCATATTTTCATGTTTAGGAGATGGATTTCATGGCTAACAGATAGAAAATTACTCTTGTTATGATTTTGTAGGTTTTTAGCTAAAAAAGGAAAATGGAAGTAGAAATTCAAAAAATTAGTTAAGTCAATTATAACATGACAAAATCAATTCTTTAGCGACAAAAATCTGAAGAATGAAAGATAAAGTTGGTAACGACATGTTTTTAGGCACCAAGAAGAGATGATCTAGGCGAGGTTGCGATAAGAAAACTACTATCGTAACAAAGAAGACTTTTAGCAAAGAATCCCAAAATGGAGACTTGGTCATGACAGCAAGCTTGGTCATGACAGTAGAATTGGTTATGATATCAATAATTGGTCATGACACCAATAATTAGTCATAACAACTAGCTTGGTCACAATAGCATAACTTGGATGAGACATCATACTTGGTCATGACAGTAGAATTGATCATGAAAACCGACTTGATCATGATATTAACATCTGATTGTGATAGTAGAACTTGATCATGATATTAGAATTAGTTGTGATATCAGAATTTGGTCATAACAATGAAACAAAGAGAAAAAGAGATTTGAAGGTCATAGTAAAGAGTTCAAAGTTAGGCCGATCATTCAAGTTTTTTACAAAAATAACCCTAGAAGCTAGGGCTAGCATAGACCATATAAAAATGAATTTTTCTTCGTAAACAAGGGGTTGGAAGGTGGCTTAGGTGACTAATAGCTGATGGCACCACTTGATTATCTTTTTTCTTCTTCTAACATAAATCTAGAGTTGAATAGATTTTATTTGAGTCATCTTATTTGAATTTGGAACTTCGCTTATCAAAATCATGAATCTGAACAAAGGGTGCTTACTTTTTATAATGTAATTGTTGTATTAAATTTGAACAAGAACAAATTATATGAAATTTAATAATTTAGTAAGGTGCAATTACTTTGTTCTTCACTATATGTAGTCCATAGGTGATTATAAATCTAAACAAAATCTTCATTAAATTGAGTTAGATATTGAGAAATTTCTTTTATATAGAAATTAATGAGAGTTCCTTGGATAGAAAGTAAATCTAATGGATTGGTGTGTATTTTAATTACTTATTTTCCAAGTTATTATTAATTGACCTTAATTCATTGTATCTTGCTCTAATCTGTGGAGGGTCTCTGGATGACATAAAGAAGGCAAGATCCTAAGGGTCAGTGAATAATATATTAAGGGGATATGTGAAGCTAATAGTAGTAAACAAGAGAACTCTATTAGTTCATATAGAGAAGTCCCCATTTTATTCAGAGATGAGAAAGTGGAGTGATCTCTAAATGAATCACTAGAGACATCACCTTAATCTTTCGAGTGATTGATGTCCATGTATTAGTTTTGATCTAATCAAGGGAAGAGAAAACTTTTAAGGATTTAAAAGAAGAAGCATCAATTATTTTCAGAGACTTGTAACACCTATGTCTTGGGAAGCAATATACCTATGTTCATTAGAAATGAGTACAAAGTATTGAGAAAGATAAATAACTAATTATCATAAGACAACTCAAAATATGTGTAACCACTTAGATCCTAGACTTATAGATAAGAAATGTAGTCTAAGTGGTAAAATGTGTAGCTATAAGGAAAGATCCAAGCCCACATGACCATGGTTCTTGACAAATTTCCACTTTTCTCTAGAAACAAGAAATGGTAGATAAGTCAAAGAAATTGACTATACCACAATATCTTATGTCTGTGTTAGCTTCAGCAAGTGAACTGATCTTGACTAATTTATCTTTATGAATTTCATCTGTCCTTTTTGTTTAGAGTTTTTGTAATTTTTTTATTATCTTTTAGTTAGCAACTGAAAATATCATTTTCATGGTTCAAATAATGTGAATCATTAGTAATTTAGGTAGTTAGAAATTCAATTATTATCAATCTCCATGTGAATGATATCTGGACTTACACCATTTTTTATGACTTGAATGATTTATGTACTTGTAGTGTCATAGGCTAATCTAATTATAATCTCTATTCAAAAGAGAGTGATTTAGTCTATATAGAAAAAGGCAATCATGTTTTATTGTTCCATTGCTGGGGATTGAAAGAAATGGTTAAAAAAATTTTTAGATAAAAAAGAGAAATACTAGTTTGAACAAGTTTAAAATATTTTTTTTCAAAATTTACAAAAATATGAATCAATAGTAGGGTTTTATGAAGACACTAATCTTTTTTAGCTTCATGGATAAATAAATGTAGAATCTTATTGTTGGGCAATCGCGCTTCCACGGGTAGTGAGATTAAGAACAGAAAACATAGAAACAACACAGAAACGAGCAATATATATATCCCAATCCACAAATATCCACGACAGAATCAAAACGAGAAAACAACACAGCAAATAACGTGGTTCGCTAGTCGCTCAGTACGACTAGCTACCTCCACCAGAAAACACTTATGCGTTACAGATTAAAACCAAGAAATAATGTCTTACAGTATGCAGCATTTGGCAGTCGCGAAATCGCGCAGAGAGAGAGGAGAAGAGACGATGAATAGTTCAACCGGGTCAAAAACAGCCACCCGGAAAAATAAATACAAATGTTTTTATACAGAAAATAAACAGCCGGTTCATTTAACCAAAGCGGGTTGGATCATGGACCGGGCCAGGCTCTGCTCCAAAAACAGCCGGTCATCGGGACCTCCGTTATTGTGCTACTGCTGCATCCCCGGGCTTTTAATATTTTATTTCCTGCACTTACATGAAAATATTAAAACAGATTATTAAGTTAAAACAAATTACATATACAACACTTATTAATATCATTGATCTTTTTTTATCTTAGTGTATTTTAATTTCAAGAAATAATTCATGCACAGGAAGCAAGAATTAGATATGTTTTTTTCTAGATACTGAGATTGTAAGAACACTAAGAATCCAAAGGAAAATCTGGATTACAGTGGCAGATAAAAAATGGCTCTAATAATAGACCAAGAATATGTAGGAATACTCAAAGGCCAGACACCATGGAAGATTTCTAAGGACTAGTTATCCAAGAAGAATATTCAACAGAGAGACAGCTAGCTATTGAAGCAAACAACTTTGAACTTAAACTAGTTTTGATCATAATAGTTCAGCAAAATCAATTTACATGCCATTCATCATAGGATCCTAATGAGCATCTGGGCAAATTTTTAAGATTGGCTCATACTATAAAGTTGAACAGTTTTAGAAGTAATCAAGTTGCAGTTATTTTCTTTTTTCCTTAGAGATATAGTAGCCATATGGTTTGAATATCTACCATATAGCTTAGTCAACCATGGAAAGAGCTGATTGAAGAATATCTTTGAAGTTTCTTACCCTCATCCCTCACTTCACATCTAAAAGAAGAGGAGAGATAACATCCTTTAGACAAGGGGATGAAGAGAACCTATATACTACTTGTGGAAGATATAAGAGGTTACTGAAGACTAAGCAAATGGACATATTTTACCACTCGATAAATTATACCTCTAAGGGAATAATAAATGCAGCTTGCTTTGGAGCTTTTAAAAGAAGTGTAGAGGAAACAAGGAAGATGATCGAAGACTTTGCTAGATGCAACATGAGGGCTCCATATGAATTAACCTATATAAATAATAGAGAAAAAGGGAGTGGAATGATAGAGTGAACAGAATGACTACTATTGAGGCTAAACTTGATGCACTTATGAATATGCTAAACAAACAAGAGAAAAGAATATACTCTACTAATAAAATTAGAGATGTGGATAGAGATGAGAATATAAGTAGTGTTGAGGAACATCAGAATGATAGTGTTTATGCAGTCGAGGAGAAAAACTACCTGAATAAACAAAGGAATTATTATTTAAAGCCCAACCAAAATTTGACAACACACTATATACCAGCATTGAGGAACCATGAGAATTTTTTTTATGATGGAGGAGGACAACATGACACATAGTATGGTCAACATTACCAGCAAGGGTATGCTTCACCAAGGTTTTAGCATCAACAACTACAAGGAGAAGAAAATAGGATTGATCATCTAGTCAACAGAAAACAAAATCATTTGAAGAACAAATATTGTAGTTCATGGGGGCTAATAAGAGGATGCCGAGCCTCTATGAATATAAATTGGCAGAATTGAAAGCTTTCAAGTCCAACGCATAATTATTTTAGGAAAATATGTGCTTCCCTAAAAAATCTTGGGACTAAAGTAGGGCACTTATCCCTAAATTTGCAAGGTCAAAAAAAGATATTTTTTTACCTCCCATGATAGTCAATGGAATTATGAGTTTCTTGGGACATGTTGGATTTTATAGAAGAATTATCAATGATTTTTTAAAAATATCAAAAAAATTATGCATATTACTTGAAAAGGACATAATATTCAATTTTGACGAGTCATTCTATGCTGTATTTGAAGAGATCAAAACTAGACTAATGGAAGCTCTATTCATGACCACACTAGACTAAAATGGTGCTCAAGCAATCATGTCCGATGCTAGTAATTTTGAAATGGGAGCTATATTGTGATAAAGAAGAGGCAAAATATCTAGGGTCATCTACTATGCTAGCAAAATCTTTAATGAAGCTCAAGAAAATTATTCAACTACTAAAAAGGAGATGCTGGCTTTGGTGATTGCATGTGAAAAATTCTAGCCTTTCACTCTAGGCTTCCATGTTATCATTCATATTGATCATGCAGTAATTAAATATTTAATGACCAAGACGGAAGCTAAGCCAAAATTGTTCAGATGGGTACTATTACTAAAAAAGTTAAATCTTGAAATCAAAAATAAAAAGAATTGTGATAATGCAATAACTAACCAATTATTAATAACGAAGACAACTATTGAGAATGAAGAAAAATCTGAATTTATTGAAAACTTTCAAGATGAGTAATTTTTTCGATTGTCATTAAATTTTTTTTTGATAAGTAATAACTTTATTATCAAAATTCTGTATGACCTAAAGAAATTTCAGATTATTACATTCATTACGAAAAATAATGTTAACCCCAATTTTAATTTTTCTTAGCTAGAATTTCAGTATCTTGCACCTTTTCCTTGAAATATCATCTATTTCTTTCTCTTCAAATGTAGTATCCATTAGCTGCTATCATTGCTTTGCATATGATGTTCTTTAAATTATCCATAGTAAATTTGGTCTTCAATTTTAAAATTTGATGTTCTTTAAATTTGGTCTTCAAATTATCATTGCTTTGCATATTATCTTTAGACTAATGTTCAAGTAGAAATTTATAATAGGAAAATTAAAAGGATACTAGACAAAATTGTTAGCTCAAGAAGAAAGGATTAGTTTTTAAGGCTGGATGATATACCATGAGCTTACAAAACTATATTTAAGACTCTTATTAGAATGTCCCCATACCAAATTGTCTTTGGAAAACCTTTTCATCTACCTTTAGAATTGGAATACAAGGCAATGTAGGTCATCAAATGGTTGAATTTGACTTCAAGGTTACTAAAGAAGAAATATTAGCCCATATAATTGAGCTTGAAGAATTAAGAAATGAATCCTATGATAGTACTAGAATCTATAATAATAAATGAAATGAATGACATAATCAAAGAATCTTGATGAGAGAATTCAATATAGGTGATCAAGTTCTACTTTATAACTCCAGGCTAATATATTTTCTAGAAAAGCTGAAGTCAAAATGAAGTTGTTCATATAAAGTTGTCAAAAGTACAACCTTTTGTATAGTATTAGTGAGAACTATCACTAAAGAAGAGTTCAAGGTGAATGAATAAAGATTTAAGCACTACATTAGCATAAAATAAGTTTAGATGAAAGAAAATTAGTGCCGAAGCAAGGAGCAACAGCTAGCACAGTCCAGGGCTCAAAATAGTACTATCATAGGTTTGAACAAGGTTTGAAAATTCTGACATGTGATCATTGAGGGTATCAACAATGATATGGCATCAATTACTAAAGAAGAAGAATCAACAATGATATGGCATCTTAAACTATGACACATGTTAGAACAAGGTTTGAAAATTCTCTATAATAAAAGTTACTCCGGAGCTCAAAATAGTAAATTTACCTTTTTGTGAGTATTGTGTTACTAGTAAGCAGAATAGATTGATATTTAAAAGATCAAATGTAAGAAGTATAAATACTCTAGACTTGATATATTCTGATGTATGGGAATCACCTAAAATATCTTATGGAGGAGCAAAGTATTTTGTATCCTTCATTGATGATTATTCAAGGAGATGTTGGGTATATCCAATCAAGAAAAAATAAGATGTATTTTTAACTTTTAAAGAATTCAAAGCATGGGTAGAACTTGAATATGGGAAAAGAATTAAGTGTTTGTGGACAGATAATGGAAGTGAGTATATAGTTGGTGAATTTCTTGTTTTTTTGTAAGCAAGAAGGTATCAAACGATAGTTCACAGTCACATACACGCCACAGCAAAATGGAGTAGCAGAACGGTTGAATAGAACTCTTGTAGAAAGAATGAGAGCAATGTTAAGGACTACAATACTACCCAATTCCTTTTAGGCAGAAGCAGCAAAAGCTGCATGTTATGTGATAAATCGATCGCCATCAATATCAATTAATTTGAAGACACCGATGGAGATATGAACGGGTAAACTAGTAGACTACTCTACTTTACATTATTTTGGATGTCCTGCATATGTGATGTATAACACCCAAGAAAGAGCAAAGCTAGATCCAAAATCCAGAAAATGCATATTCTTAGGGTATGCTGAAGGAGTAAAGGGGTATTGCCTGTGGGAACTCACTGATCACAAGGTAATTATCAGCATAAATATTATTTTTAAAGAAAGAATTGAAGATTATAGCACATTAAAAGAAGTTTCAGAAACTACCACTGTTCATGTAGAAAATGATTAAATACAAGATGTTCCAAAGTCAATGGAGAAAGAATTAGAGCATGAAGCACAAGAATAAGTCATGTCTGAGGATCAAGAAGTTAGTCGACTAATTCGTAATAAAAGACTGCCAGCTTGGCACTCGGAGTATGTTATGGAGAGCAACATTACATATTATCTCCTAACAGAAGATCAAGAACCTTCAACATTTCAAAAAGCTTCAAATAATTCAGATGTATCTCTGTGGTTGACAGCAATGGTGGAAGAAATCAAAGCTCTACACAATAACAAGACTTGGAAACTAGTACCATTACCAATCGGAAGAAAAGATATTGGCAACAAATGGGTTTATAAGATAAAGTGGGATAATAATGATCAAGTAGAACGATATCGTGCAAGATTAGTGATAAAGAGATATGCTCAAAAAGAAGGTATTACCTTCAATGAAATTTTTTCTCCGGTGGTTCATCTTACAACAATTAGAGTAGTAATGACTCTATGTGCTACACTTGATTTGCATTTGGAGCAGTTAGATGTTAAAATTGCTTTTCTTCATGGAAAAATTGAAGAAGAGATTTATATGTTCCAGCCAGAAGGATTTGTTGAAATTGGTAAGGAGAACTTGGTTTGTAAGTTGAACAAATCTCTCTATAGTCTAAAACAAGCACCGAAGTGTTGGTATAAGAGATTTGATTCCTTCATCATGAGCCTTGGGTATTATAGACTCAGTTCAGACCATTGTACATACTACAAAAGGTTTGAAGAAAATGATTTCATCATTTTACTATTATATGTGGATGACATGTTGGTAGCAGACTCAAAAAATGTCGAATCCAAGATTTGAATGCACAATTGGCTAGAGAATTTGATATGAAGGACTTGGGACTAGCAAACAAGATTCTAGGGATGCAGATTTACCGAGATAGAAATAATAAGAAGATTTAGCTTTCTCAACAAAATTATTTTAACAAGATATTGTGTCGTTTCAACATGCAAGATAGTAAACCAATTTCTACCCATCTTCCTATTAATTTCAAAATATCCTCAAGTTTTTGTCCTAGCTTAGAAGAAGAGAGGAGGAAGATGTCTCGAGTACCGTATGCATCAGTAGTGGGAAGTTTAGTGTTTGTAATAATTTGTACAAGACTAGATATTGCACAAGCAGTGGGAGTGGTTAGTTGATTCATGACAAATTCAGGCTTAGAACATTGGAGTACAGTGAAAAGGATTTTCAGATATCTGAAAGGAACCTCAAATACTACAATATGCTATGGAAGTTTAGATCTTATTGTCAGAGGTTATCTTGATGCAGACTATGCTGGAAATATTGATAATAGCAAGTCTACAACAGGTTATGTTTTTTCTGTTGCTGGAGGAGTTGTAAGTTGGGTTTCGAAATTGCAGCATATTGTATCTACTTTTACGACAGAAGCAGAATATGTGGTAGCTATGCAAGCCAGTAAAGAGGTAATCTGGTTGCAAATACTATTGGAAGAGCTTGATTATAAACAAGATAATGTTATTTTATTTTGTGATAGTCAAAGTGCTATACACTTAGCAAGAAATCCAGTATTTCACTCAAAGACAAAATAAATCAGGATACAATATCATTTTGTACGAGAGAAAGTAGAAGAAGGAAGTGTGGATTTACAAAAGATTGATGCCGAAGAAAACATAGCGGAAGTTTTAACTAAACCAATCAACACTGACAAGTTTGAATGGTATAGAACTTCATGTGGCTTCAAGATTGGAAGCAAGTATTGACAAGCAAAGAAAGTGATTTTCAAGTGGGAGAATATTATTTTTTTAATGGGGGTAGGTGAAAATCACCTTGCCTACATTGGAAATTTGTTTAGAGATTTCTAAACTTTTTCCTATATAAAGGACTTTTCTATTTCTCTGAAACTCATTCCCATATATTCCAATTTCTCATTTTCTTTTGAATGTATTTTATTTCATGATTTAATTTATTGCTTTAGTTTTGATTTTTCTATCTTTCAAATTATTGCGGGTTTAGTTTTATTTTATAACATTTAAGTCTCTATAATATTTGAAAGAGGTGTAGTTTACTCTATTATTCTTCTATTTATGAGGGTTACTTGATTCATGTGTAATTCATGTGTTATATTTATGTATAATTTATGTGGTATTTGAAAGAAGATTGTCATATAGTTGTGTGTTGTGCTCATGATGCTCATTTTTTTTGATCGTGTTGTGACATTGATGCATAAAATTCTTTAAAGATTTTTGATTTAGAATTGAAACTCAATTCTAAATGCATTTTTAATAACATTTATATTTTACTTAAACCATGTTAATTTGAACTTTGAGACTTTTTTATAATTGTATTTTAATTATGTAAATATTATGTCGATTTTGGGAACATAATATTTATTGTGATTATAAAATTGTGGTGATTTACTCTATATATATATATGGGTAGAATCATATAAGTATAAATATATATATTCGGGAAGAATCATATAAGCATAAATATATATATTGTTAACAATTTGAATTATATAGATTTATGTAGTTTTGATAAAAAATTTTGGGTCCCCGAAATATATTTGAACACGCCATGCATTTGGGTAGATTTTCTAACAAAAATTTAAAATGTTTTAAAAAAATAAAAAATATCAAAATAACATAATTATTGGATAAAGAGTTTATGTTGAGACTATTATTAATTTTTCTAGCAATATCTCGATTGGACCCCAACAAGAATAATTCATACAAATTACCAAAAGATTTAAGTTACTATCTGGGATTTTAATCTCTAGGATTTTTATATTGTGAAATTTATTAATTAAAATTTATATTTTAATTTCTATGATTTTTAATGTGTGAAAATGTGTATGAGTTTTATTAGTATAAGTATTTAGTATTTGTTAATTTCAATATTGATATTCTAATTTTGCATTTAAATGATTCTGTTTTTAATTATGTCATTGGACTAATTTTTGAAGTTTTATATATGAGTTTATATTTGATAATTTTTGCTAAATATATATAAACCATTTATACTAAAAATTTTAACTTTTATATAGATATAAATAAATAAATATGTGTGTGTGTGTGTGTGTGTGTGTGTGAATCTCATGGTTATAATTGATTAAATAATTCTAAGTTTTCAAAAACAAAATTAAAAAAACATTACGTAAAAATTAAATTTTTTATAGGATTTGAATTTAATTATAATGAAAAGATTTTTAAAACTAAATTTGTGTTTGAAATTATATATTTTATTGTGCCCAAAGATAAATCTATCCTCAATACGAAGTTTTGGAAATACTAAATTTCTCGACAATTTTGATTCAAAACATAACTCGATCCCAATACTGGTTGGGATGATTATAAATATTCAAACATTAATAATTATATCTTTGAAAGTAATTTCTATTTTCATTAATAATTACTAGTTACATACTGTAATAAAATAAAATGTGGGCATATTCAAATATAAACAAAACTAAATGTTTTAACGATGGATATTAACTAGAGATCAACCAATATATTTTTCATATTATTTTGAAACTATACATTCAATCTCAATTAGGCATATGTATGAAATTAATTTAGCTAAAACATACATGTTGCATACACAGTGTTGGGATGGTCAAAGACATGCAAACCAGTTTGGTTGTTTTTTGTTTTTGTTTGGACTTTCTTTAAATTAAATACTAAAATATAATTATTATTTTGCACATGAATGCTTTATTCTATTATTATTTCCAATAGAAAATGAGAAAATGCATTCTTGTTTTTGAAAAAAAAAATATAAGGTCTTCTTTTGTGAGCAATAGAGATGATCTTAAGAAGAAAGAAAACAGACTTTTTTCGTGGTTCAATAATGATGGAAACACAAGAAATGGAAGTGTTGTTTTTGAAGATAAATAAAATTGTAAGGGGTGGATTTATTTTTGGCATGTAATTCTGGGTTTCAGAAAATATAATTCTCCCAATTCAATTTTTGCCAAAATTTTAAAAACAAAAAAAAAAACCACTTCCTCCTTTCTCTCTCCTAACTTCACTTCTCTCTTGAGCCACCGTATTTTTGGTATGTGCACTAGAAAAGCTGATTAAGTGGGTTCAGAAAACCACTTCTCTTTCCTTTCTCTCTCTCCTCTGGATGATTGTTAATAAGTTGTACGTTTATTTCTATTCTCATCAAATGGTAATACTAATCATTCTTCAAAAGTTACCTATTTATAGGATGATTTTCTATGATTTAGTTTCTTTTGAGTAATGAGTATTCATATTTAACTTATTCATCTTTTTAATTATCCAAGCTCATGATGCTGAATGTTTTTATGATTTTATAGTGTCTTTGAAGTGTTTAAATTTATAAAATAAACTCAAGATTTTATGGGAGACATATGAAAAGAATAAAAAACTTTGGCAGAAGTTGCCTTTCACAATCATTTACAAAAGTTGGCAAAGAGTCATAAATTAGAGCATCAAACAAAGCAAAAGATTATATAAAATAAGTTTTCACAAAGTTTGGGAAAAAAATTCCCAAGCTATGATGAAATCGGGTGGAGTGATGAAAGTTTAAGAAAGCATCTTCTTCAAAAGCTAGTAGTTCTGTGTATTTCATATTGTTTTTATAATTATTATAATTTCTCACATATCTCATTGAAACTCTAAATTGAGATTTGCTTCTCTCATTAAAAATATTTTATTGAATTTGACATTCAACAAGAATAAAATTGTGGATTTTCCTTTATTTCTCTATTTCTTTAAACTTTCTTTTGTTTTATCATTAGAAAAACATCTTATTGAGGTAAAACCTTAAAGAATGAGTGGCTATATCTCACTTTCCTTGGAGAATAAAGTAGTTAGAAGCAAGATCTATAACAATAAGAAGAATAGACTACAAATTACAATGTAATTAAATACATATGTTAATCCCATTTATATATAGGTTTTCACAATGTAAATCACCTTATATGAATATTAATTGATATCGTTATACGATTATTCGGATGCTTATTATTAGATCTACTGATATCAATTAGTTATCATCAATGACCCAATGAAAGGTGATTTGAGACGAGTGTTTGCAATTGTTTAACTAATCAATTATATTATGGTGCCCATCATTTGAAAGTCATGAATGTAATCTAAAAGCAAAATCTAATTTCATTTTGAGTGGGAAATATGAATTTCTACACACAGTGTGATGAATAGAGATTCAAACTTTTAATTTCCAGCAAAAATACCATCTAAAAATTCTACTTCAAAGACCTTTATTACATTTGCTAGATTTTTCTTTGATTCTCTCACTTGATTTTGGATTTGAACTTGTAATTTTGAAAAAATTTTCATTTTTCCATTATTCTTTGCAAATTTCACATACAATCATTTTTTCTTCCTAATCTTTCCATTTTTATCACTAGCATCTTACACAATCATCTTAGTGGACAACACTAAAACCATGGTATTTTAGTTATTATTGTTGAATTCATCTAGATCAAGCATTGCATGTCTTAGTTTAAATGATTTAGGCAATAAAAATTATTTTTAAATTACCTACATATCAAGTAGAGCGGACACACGATCAATCAAGTGTTCACAAATCTTTTATTAAGAACTATATGATACAAAGTACAAACTGGACTTTTCCTAGATAGTGGTTAAATGAGCAATTGAACTCAACAAATATGAACTCAAAAAGTTGTGCCTAGCATCAAAGATCCAAGTGCAAGCAAACTTTCTTGGTGAAATTCTTCAAAGGCATGATGGTCCTATATATAGTAATTTGCATCTAGTTAAAGGAGAATATGAAATGCTACCATTTACGAGTACATAGGCTTAAGGGGATAATTGAAAGGCTTCGATGATTGAAAAATAAATCACATACCAAAAGGAAAAAAAAAATAAATTGATTCACTTGCAATATTAACAATGATATTTCTTATCCAATAAACTATGGTGTTACCCAACTACTACTTGTCACTACCACCATTAACTTTTACTCAACTATCCTATGTACATACATTATGGGTATGTTAGACGTCCCATATAATCCTATATCTAAATATGGAAAACTATTACAAAAAATGAAAGAATCGCACAAATATAAATCAAGAACTAACTTGGGGTGGTCAAATTAATAATAATCCCAACACATATAGAAAGGTATTTATTCACAAAAATTCCACAAAATCTTTTTGTTGATTGACATGAGTATCATAGAGTATGATTATCTAATCTCGTTGGATAACCTATTTCTGTAAAAAATTGCACATATCTTATGATGAGCTGAAGATTAGAAAATTGGAGATTTGAAGACCCAACAATCAAATAATCAGTAGGTTCTTAAATCAATAGATACTAAAACTCAATGAACCAAGATCAATAGACTTGTGGTATCAAAATACAAGTTATAATAAAGTAACACTTTTTATGGGAAATTATACTAAAATGAACAATGTGAGATCTTACATAGATAACTCAATTATGACTTTGTAGTTCTTTCATTTTAGAATTTTTTTCATTAAATATTTGGCAACCTAATTTTCTATCAACAACCAAAATGTCAAATGACTAATTAGGCACATCTATTGATGCTACACATTTCAACGTGTGATGGTATGAGATTCATTGGATTTATATATAGAAGACATGGAAATTTAAGATTTAGCAAAGCCAATCCCCACTGAATCAGAATCCGTGAGATGCGAAATCCCAATATTAAAGTTACAATAATATGTAGTTTTCTAACTTTCATTTTTCAAAAAGATTCACAAATTATTAAGGACTAGTCAAGTGTCATGTTACATGCAATAAATACGTAACAACTATTTTTTTAAAACACAATTTTATTATCACAAGTACACACAACTTACAATAGATTAAAAGACTGGCCGATTTAGGCCAACCTGCCAAATCTTGTGCACTCTTTGGTTCTATGCTTAGAATACACATAAAACCACAAAAAAGAAATATGCCTCTAAAAGGGTATGGCTACTAAAGAATTCAAAAGCATAAAAAATCTAAGCTTAGAAGAACCACTTTCCCGAATACTCTTCTCTTGCATCACTTATCTACCGAAGATCTACCAGCCCTAGTTCTCCTCCTATTTAGCATGCAAAGCAAGAGATACGCCAAGGGGATTGTCAGATCAACAACACTAGAACACATGTGTCACAGGGCCATCTACCTCGTCGTCTAACTCTCAGTCCACACGCTAGTAGTATATTATCGGCTAATGTGTCAATCCTGAAAATGATTCTGTCATCCATGAATTATTTTTTCCTGAATTTGACATCATTGCTCTCTTTCCATATCTCTGATATTATTAGTAGAGAGACATCTCTTCTAATCCATGGTAAATCAAATGAGATTTTTATGTTCGACGTCTTATTCAATTTGAATGCTTGCTTAATCATAACATTCAGGGTATTCAGATTCAAAAAGTATTTTCGCCAAATGTGATGTGAATCCTCACAGTGAAGCATCAAGTGTATACATATATTTTCATCAAAGTAATTGATACACTTGGATGCCATGTGGAAACCCTTCTTCTTTAATATGTCATCCATTGGGATGAAATCATTCATCAAGCGCTTACCAAAGAATGATATTTTAACCGGAATGTGCATATGCTATATGCCTATATGATCCAACGTCGAGTCACCCCTAGTGCGAAACATATCCCAGGCTGACTTGAATGTGAAGCTAGACCAGTTTGTCCTCGGTCATCTCCTTGTCTTCCTTATTCGTTTCATAATGTTAGGAGGGACAACTGTAGTAAGCATATTGATGTCTCATTCATCTCCTTTGAAAAATTATTTAACTAGTGTTTCTCGGGGACGGGTCAATTCAAACGAGCTTAGCTCTTCCAACTCTATCCACTTATCATGCCAAAATTTTATATCACCAAAACTCAACTTCCAGGCGACGTACTCCTCTGTTGTCATATTTTCTTTCTTAATTCTTTTCCATGTTGGTGTATCAATATATCTTATTCTTGTGTCGAGGAACCCCATTCTACATTACTTATATAATTGACTACAAATATGGTACATTACATATATAATTGTTTTTTTGGTGATTGGGAACAAAAAATATATATATTAGCCAGATATGTTCAAGTTTAAGATGTGCACATTAAGGTAGCATTTTTTTATAAGATCTAATATTATTTCTCGTAAAAATATTAGAGCTTGAAAAAATTTTCTTTTTATCCATAAAGAACCAAAGAAGTTGTAGCTGTAATTAATTTTTTTTCTCAAAAAAATCAATTATAGCATCTTTGTATATATGCTATATTGGATATATTAATGATGTGTTATTAACATGAATCAATGAACTCTAGATTTTTGCAATTTTTTTTAATTTTCTATTTATCAACAAGTTTATCAAATATGCAATTGAATTAATTTTAGGTATAAATATATATGTATACATATAATGTGTATATATTTATATGTACAACAAAATTTTGAATATATCAATCAATATAATTTTGATATAATATTTATATTCGTAAAGTAAAATTGCATTCCACATAGATTTTAATTTTTCCAAAAATATATTTTCTAATCATGAAAAATATATTTATACATTTTCCAAAATATTCAAATTTCTATTTTTTAGTGCATTAATTTTCTTGATTGCATGTAAACTATTATTTTGTGTTCCACCACAATAATATTCTAAGGGTAAATTTAAAAGATTTAATTGATAGAAAATTAATCAACGAATTCGCGAGCACAATAATTATTTCTGAAAATATTCTTGATTTTTGGGCTGCAATTCATTTTATCCAAACAAGTAGTATTAAAGCATGAGTTAATTCGTTTTCGTGATGTTCTTATTTAAGTAACTAAATTATTTTTTTATAGATGCATTTTTACGATCACTACTGCACGAATCTCATAAAAATTTTAAAAGTTAAATGTAGTTTATCATAATCACTACTAAGATAATTGATCAATATGAAATTATCATATGCATTACCCTTGAATTGATTAGGGGGGATTGGGTGAGGGTGAAAAAAATTTATTTTCTTCTAGATTATGTTGAAAACATTCAATTTTTCTACAATGAGTTGAATGAACTACTTGAATTGATTCTTAGTGAACTAAACTATCTACTCACTTTAGTAGTTTCAAAACATTTATTATCTAATTGAAATTAATGAAAATGATATAAAATAATATATGATAAATATAAGTTATGGGAAATTTTTTTTATTCAAAATACATAGTGAAACATACATTTTGTAGTTATATATTTTAGGGGGAAGTATTAATTAGAAAGTTAATTTGAAAATAAATAAGAATTAAGATACTAAGAATTGATATTATTTCAGTCAGCACATTAGAAAAAAAAATTATTATGATTAAAAAACTAAAGTGATTAGTTCTACCTTAATACGGTAAGTACTACCTTAATACATACAATACATTAAAATAGTAACTAAAGTAAATTAATTAAGGTAGTATTCATCACTTTAGTTTCTTAATCACAATAATTTTTTTTTCAAGCGTGCTGACTAATATAAAATTAATTTATTAATACCTTATTCCCATTTTATTTCAAATTAACTACCTTAATCATATTTCTCACTATATTTTTTTGAGTATACTTTCAGATATCATAACATATATCATAGTTTACAATGCTTTGTGAGCAGTTTTATGCAAAAACATTGTACATTAGAAAAATTGATTAAAGCCACGGAACCTGAAGCTATCAGAGTCTATCATCAGTCATAATCACTCGTTTAACAAGAAATCAAACAAAATTCTCAGATTTCATAACACCTCGACTTGCAAAAACATAGAAAAGGAATACAAACAGATTCAGTATAACAATTTAACCTATGCAAGAACTATGCAAAACACGAATCCAGTCCACATGAAAGTGCACTGCAAGATGCATTATAATTCATATTAATGGAATACAGTTGTATATATATTGCAAAAATAACTGATGAGAGCACGTGATATTCCCGTTCCCTCTATCATAGTTGAAATGTGGCACCATGAGGCGTCGGTCATGAGATGATCATAAAGATGAGGAAGGTGGAAACAGCACCGAGTAGTGGGAACAGTCCAGGGCGAGTGATGATGTCATGAAGAAAATAAATGAAGCTGCGGTGGTTAGTGGCCAAGGTGAAACTCTGGCGAGTGATGATGTCTTGAGCAAAATGGCGTGGTGAAAGTAACAGTAACTAGTCTAGTGAACTACAGCGTGAATATTAAATAAAAAAAAATTGTGCACTCATTTGCATGTCTCGCTGTTTTCGTAAACAAGATTAAAAACGTAAAATTATGTGTTGGTTTACCATTTTGAAAACCTTTATAAAAAATATTTCGTAAATATCAAATAGATCCAAAATGATAACATTTTAAAAAAGTTACCACAAATTGTCATAATTATATTAAAATTAAAGTATTTAAGTTTTGCAGGAATAAAATTAAAAAACCCAAAAATATTGCATACAAATTATAAAAATATTAAAAAATCTTATAATATAGTGTATATATACATATACTCAATATATGCCTATCAAATATGTATGCAAACACACACACACACACACACACACACACACACACGTATACATGTACGTAGCAATATTAATGTTGGTAGTTTGATTGGCAAGGGTTGGAAGGGTTTAGCCTAGGGTCATGAGTTGTATGCCTCGTGAATGTTACAAGTGCTCGATGGGCTATGGGTACATTTAGAAATATATATTAAACCTTACAAAAATGAATATATATTATTTACAAAATGCATTTCATATGATATTTAAAACATATTTCCAAATATATATATTCTTATATATTTTTGTTTTTTAATATATACATTGTATATTATTGGAAATGATATATACTAAAATTTATTGCTAATTATTTTTTTATTTCTTAATTTACAACTTAAGAATAAAAGATTTTTAATATACTAAATTTGTTAAAATAGATGTTATTTATTCTACATTGTACATGATTGGTGCCTAAAATTAAGCTTTTGCACCGAATTAAATCGGGTATAATAAAATAAGTTTATTATTCACAATATAAATAAAACTTAATATTTTTTAAGATTGTCAGACAAAGAAATGCTAGAGGACCCATGAGAGGAGGCCACTGAATCGGTCCCCCCACCAGCCACAGCATTGGCAGCCACGACCGTGGTAGCCACGACTTTGGGCCGACCACGAGGAGCAGTCGCAGGAGATGGTTGTGCATTGGGCCGTGCTCTACCTTGGACTCCACAGTTCCGATCTTCCCACCAATCCGGATATCCATGCTTTTTGAAACAAGTATTGTCATCATGACCCGATCGCTTACAAACAGAACAATACAATTTTAATTTATCGGGACGAGTAACACGAGCCTTGGGTCGTGCAGTTTGTAGAGCAAACGCATAGATTTCCTCATTGTCTGCTCTATCTCAAGCAATACCCCGAGACTTTTCTTCCTGAAGACATGCTTGATACACACGATCGAGATCAGGTAAAGGAGAAGTGAACAACAAATTAGAACGTACCGTTGCATACAACTCATCGTTAATGCCAATGAGAAATTGATGGAGTTTCTCATCCTCCCGATCCGTAGCAAATCGACCAGAAATATCACAAGTACAATTACCACAGGCACATGCATGGAGAGGCTTGAGATGATCCAATTCATCATACAATCCCATCAAACAGGTATAATAATCATCAATAGACATATTCGAAGTTTGCTTACAGTTGATAATATCAGCCCTCAATTGTTGAAGGCGAGGACCATTGGCCACGCAAAACCGCTTCTCAAGATAATCCCAAAGTCGTTTGGCTTCATCATGAAAAGGAATGGAGGCCGCCAATTTTGGATCAAGAGTCCGTGTGATCCATGAGACAAGCATAGAATTGACAGTGTCCCAATCGAGTTGTTTCTTCTTCTCCGTTGGTTTGGTGATTGTCCCATCAACAAACACAAACTTTCGGCGAGCTTTCAAAGACAACTTAATCACACGTGCCCATGAAATATAATTGTCATTAGAAAGGATTACGTGAGTGATCATATTCCCGGGTTGATCTCCAGATCCAAGATAATAAGGAGAATGGGGATCTATTTTCCCATCATCGGCCATAATGAGAAGAATTGGAGAGAGAGGCTGATGATGATGGCTGAAGAGATCGTAGAAAGAAAATAAATGGGTAAAAGCTTGCTAGGCTGCAAGTCCCTCTGATACCATGAAAGAATTGGTTTTCCTTGATCCTATTGATTCACCCGTAGGTAATATATATACAATATTACAAATGGCTATAATATGACAATTATATCATTGACCAAATCAGAATAGGTAATGGATATAATATGGCAATTATACCATTGACCAAATCAGAATATAGCTATTCTAAAATAGAAGATTAGATATTCTATTAATATCTTAATAAGCACTAAATTATTTAAATGGATGAGACCAATTTGATGCAATTAATTTGTACTTAAAAAAATAAAACATTTTAAATACTCAAATGTAAATATTATCTGCATGCTCTGGTTAATTATTTTAATTTTTAAATAATAAGATCTAAAAACAAATTACTAAACTCTAATGTCACGTTGAGAAATATTAAAAATTTTAAGTCTCAATATATATATAGGTGAATTTTTATATGGGAATTCAGTTTAAAAAAAAAATAATTAAATTAGATTATCAATGAATTGATTTAATTAATGAATATTTGTATTCTCAACGAGGAATTTTGTTATAGTTTAGCAACTAATTTTTTAAATACATGAGATAGTCTAATTATAATTAGAGATATAATTATTCAGTGACAAAAATAATTCACTAATCAAAGAATGTTTTTCTATTTGAAAATATGTATTTAAATAATAAATAATACTTAGTTTAATTATAATTAAATAATTCACTGAAGATGGCGTTGTCGTGCAACCACTAATCAACAAGTATTATATTCTGATATATATATATGTAATGAATTAGTGTATAAAAACAATATGGTTCAAAGTCACTGCATAAACACGGGAGTCACGTGACATACCGAGTGAGATACTGTTTATATATTGCAAAAATAACTGATGGGAGCACGTGTTTTTTCCGATCACTCTATCATGATGGAAATGTGGCTCCGATGGTGCTGAGACGGATAAAAGGTTGAAACCGCAGACTAGACACTGGCGGGAGCAGTCCGAAAAGTGCGATGGTGTCCTTATGAAAAATAGGCGAAGGTTTTATGAAAAAAAAATTGGTCCGCTACCCTTATTGGCGCATTCTTTTTTCACAAACGAGATTAAAGGGGTAAAATTATGAAATTGTATACTATTTTTAAAATCTTAAAAAATTCTATGACAGACATATTAAATAGGTCCAAAATAAAAATATTTAAGAAAATATACCATAATTTTTCATATTTACAAAAAAGTATACTAAAACTAAAATATTTATGTTTTTCAATACTCAAAAACAACAAACCCGAAAATACTCACATATAGATTAAAAAAAATATAAAGAAATACTTTTAAAAAATAAAATAAATAAATGTATACATATGTACAATATGTGGTATATTTGGATAGATATGTATGCATACATATATACTCTATATATGCATATCTTATATATATGTATATATAATATACACACACATGTACTACCAATAATAATGTTAGTAGTATGGTTGCTAGTGGATGGATGTGTTTATCCTAGGGTCACTCGTTCGATCCCAATGAATATTAGAAGTGCTCCCACCTTTTGAAAATGTATATATTTTATTTTCAAAATGTATTTCATATATATTTCAAAACATATTTGAAAATATATATATATATATATATATAATGTGAAGTACTTTCAAAACAGAATTTGGAAGTGCTCCCCAAGTCTATCCCAATGCATATATTTTTCTTTTATAATATATACATCAACTTATATCCCCATCCCATCAACCTCATGAATATAAACATATAGACACACACACACACATACATAGATACAAAACATACACACACACTACAAACACATTATATATATATATATATATTGTGTCTTTGTGTCTGTGTGTGTGTGTATATATATATAAACATAGATACACACATTACACACACACACACACACACACACTACCAACACACTACACACATACATAGACATACACAATATATATATATATAAACATAGATACAAACATACCTTGTGTGTGTGTGTGTGTGTGTATAAACATATACATATATGAAATATTTTGTATTTATGCATATATATACATAGGCAATTTTTATAATTGATGTGAAATGATTATATAACATAAGATATTAAGATCCAAAATAAAAAACATGTTGGGATTGCCCAAGGTGAGAGATTGATTTTGTTTGGTTTATATTTGGTTTGTTTTAATTATAAAATAGTAATATATAATTATTTTTAAATTTTGCATGTTTTATTATTTGAAGCTAGTAATTATTTTAGCAGGGTTGATAAATACTAAAAACAACACCGTGGTAACTAATTATTATCTTTGTTATTTTAGTAGGGTTGATTATGCTGTTGTGGAGGAACTAGGACAAATTCACGCAAACTAATACTAAAAATATTGCTAAAACATCTTCATTATGCTTTAGTGGAGGAAGACAATTTGAGACTAATTATTATTTTAGTAGGGTTAATAAATAAAGTGGGCACCACCATGGTGAATCTCAAAAAAAAAAAAAAAAACATGCTGATATTATTAGTTGGTCACTCAAAGATATGAAAGGAATAAGTACATCAATATGTATTCACAAGATTCTTATTGAAAAGGATGTGAAGCCAATGTTTGAACATCGATGGAGGCTAAATCCAATCCTGAAAGACATGGTAAGAAAAGAGATCATGAATTAGCTAAAGATGGGTACTAGTTATGCTATATCCGTTAATCTATAGGTGAGTATGCTTCATCTTGTACCAAAGAAGGGAGGGTTAATGGTAGTCAAAACTATAATTGATCAAGAGATTATCACACATGCAACTAATTAATGGTGACTATGCGTATATTATCAAAATTAAACAAGGGGACAATAATAGATTCTTATCCACTTCCATTCATGGATTAGATATTAGATAGAACCTTGTTATATTTATTCAATTATTTTCTAGATGAATATTCAGGAGACAACTAGATTCTAATTGACTTAATATAACAAAAAAAATAATGTTTGCTTGTCCATATGGGACTTTTATATTTAATATAATGTCATTTGTCCTTTGTAATAGTACAATCACATTTCAAAGGTGTATGAATGCTAATTTTGTCAACCTCAATGAAAAAATTATAAAGATATTTATGAATAATTATTCTATATATAAGGACTCGTTTGAAGAATGTTTTCATTATATGGCGTTGGAATTGAAGCATTGTAAAAAAGGAAAATTTCATCCTCAATTAGAAAAATATCACTTTATGGTTAACAAAGGAATCATACTCGGACATATAGTCTCTTCTAGTGAATTAGAGGTGGATGACACAAAGGTGTTAGTGATCAAAATATTACCACACCTTACAGCAATAAAAAGGGTGAGGCATTTCCTTGGGCATATGACATTTTAATTGTGATTTATTAATACCTTTTCAAAGATGACAAAACTATTATGTAAACAATTAGAGAATGGTGTAGAATTTTTGTTGACCAAGAATGTATTGATGCCTTTGAAGAGTTGAAAATAAAATCAGTTGAAAGTCTAATCTTGATTATGTCATGATGGGAATAACTTTTTTTATCATGTGTGATGCAAGCGATTTATCTTGGGAGCTATATTGGGTCAGAATTAGGACAATATATTTGGGGAAATTTCAAATGTTAGTCCAACTTTGAATGAAGCTCATGTGAATTATACTACTTGTGAAAAATAAAATATTTGATATGGTTTTCTTTTGTGACAAATTCTGGCTATACCTCCATAGAAAAAACCTGATAATTTATATGGATCATGTAACTATAAATTACTTGATATATAAAAGAAGCTAAGCCTAGACTGATAAGATGGATACTTCTCGAAAAATTTTATTTAGAAATATTGGAACTAGACGAGAATTGAAAAAGTAATAGTTGATTAATGAGCCAAAAAGGCATCAATATTTTAGTCCATTTTTCTAGAATGTTTTCATGTTTAGGAGTAGATGTGTCAATCAGGCCGGGCTGGCCCGACCCAGCACGAGGCACGACACAATTCGGCCATGCCTGGGCTGGCCCGACACAAAAATTTTCTGTGGCCGGGCTCGTGACGTGCATGGCCCGGTATGGTACCGTGCCCAAGTCAATTTTTTTTAAAATTAGGGTTACGTCGGTGCCGAAACCCTAATTTTTTTTAAATTAGGGTTTCGGGCAGGCCGAAATCCTAATTTATTTTTTAAATTAGGGTTTCATGTGTGCGAAATCCTAATTTTTTTTTAAAAATTAGGGTTTCAGGCTCGCCGAAATCCTAATTTTTTTTTAATTTAGGGTTCGGCCTGATAGGGCCCAACCCGACGGATCGTGCTGTGGGCCCGTGCCGGGATGAACCCCATAAAAATAATGCCTAGCCATGCACGAAAGCACGGTCGAGCTTGAAAAAAAATATGCTGGGCCGGCCCGGCACATCCCATTTGACACCTCTATTTAAGAGATTAATTTCATGACTAAAGGCATAAAATTACTCTTCTTATGGTTTTACAAATTTTCAGCTAGAAGAAAATGATTGTAGAAATCCAAGAAATTGGATAAGTCAATTGTGTCACTATAAAATCAACTTTGAGGCTAGATCCAGTTCAACCTTAGTGTTGACTCCCTTCATATAGCTTAACGAGTTAGTGAGGGAAGGAATGACCAAACTGATCACTATAATGTGTCTTTCGATTAGATTTTTGGAGAATCCAAGGGTAGTCAATATCATGCAGACTTATTTTCAACATGCATATCATAGGATTCCTAGGTCCACATCTAGGAACAACATCCTAAAATACTATAACTTAAAAAAAAGGAATAATAATTAATGAATTTAGGTATTATGGTGGAGTGGTATCCATGACTTCCTATATCAGGACTAGTCACGATAATACATCTTATGCATGCCTCACTACCCACTATGTAGATTTTAAATGAATACTAAATAAAAAATATTAGGATTCTTAGAGATTCTCCATATTCATGATGACCTGACCATTTATGAGTGCATGATGAAAATATTTAGAGAATATAATATTCAAAATAAAATATATAGTATCACATTCTATAATGCATCTAACAATAGAGTAGTCATTAATATAATTATTACCACTATTAGAGATGGATCATTAAAAAAGATTTTTCATGTTAGATGTATATGTCACATTGTTAAACTCATAGTACAAGCAAGGATAAAGGTTGTTTCCCCCCACTTTAGAAAAAATAGGTAACTCACTAAAATTTCTTCGTATGCCCGCATACAATAGAAGTTTGGTAGTCTTTATTTGTTTGTGGGTCTAAAGAAAAAGAAATTCAAATCAAAAGTGAGACACTATTGGAATTATACATACCTTATTTTGGAGTCAAGTATTATATATGAACACGTGATATCTGACTATATCAATAATAAGAGTGACGAACTTATTATTGATGATATTGACTAGGCTATAAGAATTTCATATATGAAATTATTGAAGATTTTTTATGACACGAAAAATATGTGTTCATTAGTTTATACTCTCATGACTCGCATTGCACTCATGTGCATATTCAATATTAGTAGCATATTTAGGAAGTTTAGAGATGACCCGACAGTTAGCGATTTGGTTGTAAAGATGGAAACCAAGTACTCAAAGTACTAGTCCATCATTCCATCTCTTTATTGTATGACTGCTTGCATGGACCCTAGGGTTAAAGTGAAAGGAGTAAAGACTATTTTTACAAATATATCCTCATGCATGAACCTGGAAGACCAACCTGAAGGGTTCATTCATGAGAAGTTAACTGAGGTCTTTACATACTATGATATTAGGTATGGTCATAGTGGTAGTAGTAGTATGACTCTGAGTACGGACATAGATACCATATTTAAAGATAATAACTTTTCCATTAAGGTAGCGAGGGGGAAAAATGTGGTGGCCCGTCGAATATGAGAGAGTTATCTCAATACTTAGATACTGATTACTGTTCAATTCTATTATATTTTGATACTAAGAATCATGATATTTTATAATGGTGGAAATCATATGAATCCAATTATCTTGTGCTATGTAAGATGACACAAGATCTACTGACTCTTCTAGTGTCGAGCATCATGTTAGAGTCTACTTTTTCTATTACAATGAATATTATTTTAGATAGGAGATCGAGATTATGACCATATATTATTGAGGTATTACCATGCATAAAGGATTGAGAGGATTCAAGCTTGGACATCCATGATCATGCTGAGACTACAGCTTAAGTGGAGGAGTTGGTTGTTGATGGTGATTCGTGAGACATTGATGTTGATGACAATTGAAGACTGATATGAGACCGAGTGATTGATGATTGAACTGAGTGCCTGAGCCTACTTTACAGCCTATTGCCTACTGCTATTGATATTTAAAAATGTTATCATCATTGATTATATGCTGATGAGATTTATATTTTTAATTTTTATTTATCATTTTTGGATTGTCTTTGTTTATTTTTTCTCATTTTACTTTGAGGCTTGATTTAGATACTTATGTTTTTGTGATTTGTATTGGACTATATTATTAATATTTTAGTTTTATTATTTCAGACACTGTTATTACTATTGATTCAGTCATCTACTTGTTAGTTTTAAATTTTTAGTTGTTTAAGTTTTCTTAATTTAATAAATTAAAAATTAAATAATTAATTAATTATTTTAATTTAATTATTAAATAATTTAATTAATTTTATTAATTATTTTGAATTTTGGATTAAAAATTTTGCAAATGGCCCAAACCTGGCCTGCAAATAATTTGAACCTAGCTTAAACCTAACCCATGCCCAGCTCCAAACCTTGCCCAAACTAGCTTCAGTAAGTCCAAGCATGACACAACTCAAAAAACTAAACAACTAGACTAATAGGCCATGCTGGGCCGGCTCTACTAAAGTAGTGCCAGGCATGGCACGGTGACATGATTGGGCCACCTAAAAATGGGTCGGGTTGAGTTGGGCCGGCTATACCTATTTAACACCTTTAGTATAAAGTATTGAGAAAAAAAAATATCTAATTCTCATATGATAGCTCGAAAATCAAAATACAAGTAACTATTTAGATCCTAAACTTCTAAGGAAGCAAGATAATCTAAGTGGTGAAAGGTGTAACTACAAAAAGAGATCTATGGCTATACGACAAAGGTACTTGATAGATTTCAACTTTTCTATAAAAATAAGTCATGATAGATAAGTCTAAAAAAATTGGCTACACTTCAACATTTTGTGTAAGTATCAGCTTTTACAGGGAAACTTATCCAGTCCAATTTATTTTTAAGAATTTCTTTTGACCTTTTGTTTAGAGTTTTAGTATGTGATTTTCATTATCTTTTAGTTAGCAACTCAAATATTTTTTTAATGGTTCAAATAGGATGAATCTTTAGTAGTTTAGGTAGTTAGAAATTTAATTCTCATCAATATCCATGGGAATAATATCTGAACTTATATCGCATATTACTACTTGAATGACATGTGTACTTGCAGTGTCATAGATTAAATCTAATTATAATCTTTATTCAAAGGAGTGTGATTTAGTCTATACAAAAAAAGGTAGTCACCAATCATTTATCATAATTAGAATCTATGAATATAAAAATGAAAAACCTACAATTATAGAAAATTTATTAGAAGAGCATGTTTTGGCTATAAAGTCCAAACTACCCTACTATGTTGATTTTTTCAACAATGTTGCATGTGCACACTTACCCCCTTTCTCATGTCACACCAAAATATAAAATTCTTGTATGACATGAAAAATCACTTATGAGATGATCCATTTTTGTTTAAATGATGTATCGATCATATTATAAGGTGGTGTGTGCTTGAAGAAGAATAAATGCAGATCATCTTTAAATATCACTCAACACCTTATGGAGGACACGACCATTTAAAAAGTATTGCAATTTGGTTTTTTTGGCCTTCATTCTTTTGAGATTGTCAAAATATGGTATGAGGGTGTGATAGATACTAGAGATACAGTAAAATATCTTGGCGACATGAAATACTGCTTGAATTTATCCTTGAAGTAAAGATTTTTCATTTATAAAGAATTGATTTCATGAGCCCCTTTCTAGTATCTTGTGAGAAAAGGCATATTTTATTAGTAGTTGACTATATATCAAATTGGGTGGAAGTAGTAGTGGTACATAAAAATCATAAAAAAATAATTATGTTTCATATGCAGAAATATCTTTATAAGATTTGTCATGGCATGATGTATCATAAGTGATGAAGGGAATCAGATATGTAATTGATGGTTGATTGCATACTTGATGAAGCATGAGACTATGCATAAGAAGGGACTTCCATATTATTCATTAACAAATGGGCAAGCAAAATTATCAAATAAAGAGATTAAAAAGATATTGGAAAAAAAGTCAACCCATCTAGAAAAGATTCCATCTCAATATTTGAAGGAAGTACTATAGGCTTATAAAACCATGTTTAAAACTTCATTGGGGTTGTCACCTTATTGACTTATTTTTAAAAAACTTATGAATTTTGGTCAAACTTGAACATCAAGCATTGAGGGTCATTAAGCAATTGAACTATGATATGAATGATACCAAACAAAAGATAATTCTACAAATGAGTGAATTGGAATGATCGAGGAATGAAGATTAGAATAATTTATGAATTTATAAAGATAAAACAAAAAATAGCATGATAAGAATTTGCAATAGTGGTATCAAATGGGTCATGTCGGCATGGTTCAAAAAAGGGCAACTTAGAACAATAAATGGGCAGGTCATACCGAGTCATGTCACATCATGCCAAAGTGGGTAAGGGATGACCAAGCTAACTCGAGTTAGCTCAGGCTAGCCTATGTCAGAACCAGACTAGCAAGTTTGGCCAACTAGGCCAAAAGAGGCATGCATGGGCTATCATACTAGGTCATGCTATGTTGAGCCTCCCATTCCAATTTGATTAGCCTAGCATTGCTTGAGCCATGTTGTGGTCTAACCCACATCATTTCCAGGTATGGTTCTAAACTATATCATGCTATACTAGACATAGATGAACAGTGTTGTGCCATTGGCAATTGTCAAGCCACCCTGGCCTAGTTGACACCTCTAATTTACAAAGGAAAGATTATAAAATATCAGAGAAAGTATTAAAATTTGACTCTCATCTTTAGTTATTCTTAGGGATGTTGAAGTCTAGGTGATATGAGACCTTTGTAATAATGATCACGACTCCTTAATGGGAAGTCATGGTAAAATCATAAAATAGAGTGGAATTCAAAATAAATGGGCAAATGGTGAAGTATAATACTCAGAAACAAAAATCTAGATGTTTTTAAGGAAAGACAAAAAAAAACATATGCAGTAGTGAAAATTATGATTGTGACCAGCATCATGATTTTGGAGATCTAGAAATTGAAGAAAGAAGCTATGATAAACCATAGAACTATGACTTTGGAGTTCCATACTTAAAGAGCTTGAAGTCTAACTCAACAAAAAGAAATGATGATCCATAAATTCATGGTATTCAAGGAGGATAAAGTTATATCTATCCAAAAAGGCACGATATCATGAGAAAGAGAAAGAAAAGAAGAAAGCAATGAAAATAAAAATATAAACTATGATTCAAAGCTAAAAAAAGTTCAAGAAGAAATATGGATGTGAGAGATTATATAATGAAGCTTGCCTATATAGTTGAGATCATTTATGGAGGTAACAATTCATCGATGATCTAACAATATATATTAAATATGATACTACTTGGGAGAAAACAAGAATATTTTTTTTTATATGGTATGATGAAATAAATATACTCATTCACAAAAAATCATTTTACACATGTTTTGTACCCTCATATTTAATCATGAGACTTCGACTTTACCATGACTCATTTATATATCCACAAAAAAGTAGCTATACCACCTAAAAATACTATGACACACAAATCTAGTCATAACAAATACTTATGTAGGATGGATCAAAAATTTAGTTTTTTTATAGAGGGGAATTAATTGCTTGAGAATGAGCAATCAATTTATGGTAAAAATTTATATGATATGCAAAATAACAAATAATACCAGTTATTTTCAAGATTATGCATGATGTATTTGTATATAAAAGCTTTAAATAGAACCATTTCACAAAACTGTATTTTTAACAAATTATATTCAATAGTTATAAAATTAGTTAGTTTTTGTATGGAATACAAGACTTGATGGATTCGTTGAGTAAAAGAGGAGCAAAAAGTCATCTTAAGATGTAACATTCCTTGTATTGCAAATTTGATATAAATCCATTAGCTTATAGGGTAGTTTTATTATCTATTCTTGGAAAAAGCTAAATACAAATATTTATGATAAATTTCATATATCATGACTTTATCACTTTATTGATATAATTATTTAACTATGTAGTACATTTTTTTCAGCTTTAAAATCTTTTTGGGTAGTAACGACAGATTTTTTTATGGTTGTAATATTAATTTTATTTCATTACAATCAAGTACCTCGTAGGTATAAAAAGCTATGACATCCTCTAGTACAATGAATTTCACATTACAAAGCTACAAATAATAAGATAAAAGTTGTGACTTTTCTCCAATGCCACTATTTATCACTATAGAGAGTTCTAAAAATTATTTACTCAAGCCATGACCATTTCTAGTATCATGACTTTGAATTATGGAGATAAAATATATGAGCCATGGCTATTCATAGTACCATGACTTCATGTTGTAGAGGTGAAATACATGAGCTGTGGCTATTAAAAATTCTACAACTTAATGTTATAGAGATGAAATGCAGAGTCATGGATATTCTCAGTGCCATGATAATCTAATATAAGAAAATACCAAAGTCACAACTCATTCATAGTACTATGACTTTGTGACATAGAGAGGCAAAGACAAAGTTATGGTTATTTCTCAGTGCCATGACTTCCCACTTAAAAAATGGTACCAAACCATTCAAGTTTAAAAGTGGAAAAAGTGATAAATGAGAAACATTAAAGGACACAAGAAAAGAATGAAAAATCTAGGGTTTAGGGAGCATAAAATTTCCCAAGCCTAGGGAGATCCATGTGTAAAGGAGCGACTCAAGAAATAAGCATAAACTTTAAGAGAAAAAAATTCGAAGTGCATGAACAAGAATTATAGGTTTAGAGTGTGGTTCCTAGACACTTTTGAGAGTTATCATTGAGAAAAAAAAATTCCATGAGATATATTTCAAATTATCTCATGATAACTCCTCTCTAATATTTGGCTAAATTTAGATCTTGGATTAGTATATTTTATTTCATGTGATGGATACATAATTAATAGATTATTATGTTTAGACTTTAGATTGTATTGTGATTTAGTTATTGATGAATGTGGTATTTATTTAGAACTGAAATTAAATTTTATTATTAATCGATTTGTATGTAATATCATGGTGGATAATGATAAGTAAGCCATAAGGCATACTAATGTATAATAGTAGAAAGAAAGTAATGACCCTTCCTATCATGATATACGAGACAAACTTATATATCAAAAAATGATATTGAGGTAAATTTAATCATGTAGTATGACACATACAAAGCCAAAAGTATGAATATTTTATAAGTCAATCCATTATGAATATCTTAGATGAACTAAGCCTCAATTGATATGAGTATTTTATAGAACTTCAACCTAAGAATTTTACCTTTAGTATGTGAGTCATGTATCATCATGGTGGATGATGACAGGTAAACCATGAGATACATACACGTGGAGGTGACTCATATCCATATGGTAGTGATATTCTTACAAGTTACTTTTAATTATATCACTTAAACTGATGAGATCTGAGGAAAAGTATATATTAATTATGTGAGTATTGTACTTATGAAGGTAAAAGTATAAATACTTTTACTACCATACCAGTTCACATCTTTATGATACATGAGGTTGGAGAATAAGAATGCATATATGAAATAATAGTAAAGAAAGTAGATGAGTTGTCTAAAAGGTATAGACTTATGAATGACTTTTTGAGTAGAGATGATTTATCATTTTATTGGTAAAGTACCAAAAGGATGCCTATGAGAGAATTATTGGGAAAAGTCCAATAGGTGACAACAACCTTGTATGCAAGTAGGGTACTAGAAAATTTACATAATAATCTTACCTTTAGTCTATAATTAAGTATAATAACAACTAAGAAATTTAGATAGGTCATCATACATAATGAAATAGACCAATCCTAAAATATAAGTCTTAATAAAAATCTTGTTTTATCCTTTCAATTAGAGTAGTAGATGACTCATCATTTGTTGATCAAACTACCTATACAATCCTTATGACATCGAGATTTGGATAAAAATTTACTTTACTACTTGTATGATATATATACTTTTAGGACTGGTTGAACAAGAGACACTCGCCCAATGAATTTTTGGGATATTGTCTAATGTTAAAAATTAGGTATCATAACAAAGTCACAATAGTTGGCAAGACATATATCATCATCATTCATCTCGAAATTTAATAATACATAAATTTAACATAGATAAAAAATATAAATAATAAAATGTTATTTTGATTGATTCATAATAACATACATTGAATCATTTAATACTTTCATTTTCATCATCTATTAAACAATTGAAATTATCACTAGGACTTTCAAAAAAATTCACATAAAAATAAGACAGGTTCTTTCCATTTCCATCAATAAAAATAGTTTCTATCTTTTTTCATTATCATTTAATGAGCTTTATATAAATCTACTTGATGTTTAGTCATAAGATATGTATGAGACCATTTTCATTCCATTTCACTTCTATAGTAAGTGCCTTCAAGAGCCTTGAATAGTTGTTTATTTGCACTTTCTCAATTTTATTTTTTGATCTTATCATTATTCCACTTCTGACAAGAAATAGATCTTTTCTTTTGAAAGGGTTAGAATAATAATTATTATAGTGTCAGCAATTATGTCCATGTCAATGACCATGTCAATGCCCATGGGCTCGGGATGATATCACATTCACTTTAGGGAATGGTTTAGATTTTATCGGATGAGACTGGTGATTTTTTATCAAAAGTTTATGATTTTATTCAGCAACTAGATAATATAATACTAACTCTGAATATTTACTAAATAAACATGCTCCATATTGCTATTTTACGAGAACACTATAGGCATTAAACCTTGTGAACAATTTTTGTAGCATGTCTTCCCCCAGTATTCTTTCTCCACATAGCTTTAATCTGAAACTTATTTTAAATATAGCCAGTTATACTTATTGCCGAATTTAAAATCTTGTAACCTCAGATGCATCCAGTCATAGCGAGCTTTATATAAAATCACCATTTTTTGTGGTTAAGATTATCCTGCAAGTTTTTTCAGTGTGAAAGGATCTTTTGTTGGGAATGAAATCAAAAAAATGCAACGGAATTTGTTTTTAAAATATTTTACTTGAATTCTAATTTTAGCAGGAATCCATGCAAACACATATTAATATCAAAAGATGAAGATCAGATCTATACCTTTTATTGTTATAAGAGATTTGTTGACTTTTCGGATTGAAAGAACTCCATGTACCAGAGTCTTCAATTTTGCCCTCCTTCCTTGAGGTGTGTGGGCATCAACTATTCAGATCTGGAACAATACACCCTTAGATTTACCTTGTGTACTCAACACTTGATGCAAGGAGTCTCTTAGGAGAATAAACTTTTTTGAAGGCTAGCATTTCTAATAAGGAAACAAATCTGCTTTTCTTTTTATAGACGTTTCAAATCCATATCAAATAGGGAAACACATTAATTATATTTAATATTCTTAAATATAAAAATGAATTATATATTTATTATTTTTAAATTCAAATCCTTAACAAATAAGGAAATGAATTAATATACATATAATATTCTTAAATTCAAATCCTTATCAAATAAGGAAATGAATTAATAATATTTAATATTCTTAAATTCAAATTCTTATCAAATATGGAAATGAATTAATATACATTTAAAATTTGTTAAATTCAAATCCTTATCAAATAAGGAAATGAATTAATAATATTTAATATTCTTAAATTCAAATACTTATCAAATAAGAAAATAAATTATATACATTTAATAGTCTTTAATTCAAATCCTTATCAAATGAGAAAATGAATTAATGATATTTAATATTCTTAAAATTTATTTTCTTATCAAATAAGAAATGAATTATATATTTAATATTCTTAAATTCAAATCCTTAGCAAATAAGGAAATGAATTAATAATATTTAATATTCTTAAATTCAAATTCTTATCAAATAAGAAAATGAATTATATACTTTTAATACTCTTTAAATCAAATCCTTATCAAATAAGGAAATGAATTAATAATATTTAATATTCTTAAATTCAAATCTTTATCAAATAAAGAAATGAATTAATGATATTTAATATTATTACCTTTTGTAGATTAATTTTTTATTCAATGAGCAAACGAATAAAATTCGAATTCAAATAACAACTTATTGTTATCCTCATCATTTTATATTGCTAAAGAGAGTGTAATTTATTCCAAATCATGAATCGTTCATTGTAGTAATAAAGGAAGTAGAATTGAGACCCATGGACCTGTAATTTCAAGCTCCAATAAATTCAATAATTAATTAAACTCTTTAATCAATTATTTTAATTTATTAATTTCAGAGTTATTCCACTAAAAACTTGAAATTGAACTTGTCCTTACAGTATCGATTTTACTCAGAAATTTAGAGGGTCCATTGATTTTATCATTACATGCAGTTCTATCCTCCAAGAAGTGGTACATAACTAGAGTCGGATGAAATTACTATTTACTGCTCTAATTATATCTCGATCCTTAGTTTTCATTAATCCACTAGTAAACATTTAATTTATAAACCTGTTATAAATTAGAGTGATCAAACTGTTCAGTTCCAAAACCAATACTTAAAAAAACCAATTATCTATCTTCTATAGAAAGTGTTGGATTCCATGTCCATAATTTATATTCCCAGCTGAATACATCAATGGGCCTCCAAGATACAAGTATTGTGCCCATTTCATAATGGGTTTTAACCCATGACTCAAAAGGCCCAGTTGATATAAACAGGAGTCTATGACTACTCAGGATTGAGACTAATCTACATATGATCATCTATCAGCACTATTTTAATTCTTGAGATAAATGGTATTTAAAAGAATTCAAAAACTGTGTCTTGGTCCTGTCCTATATAATCTTATTATATATGGAGCCTCTATTTTAATGTCCCCACATTAGTGACCCGGATTAAGGTCACTTCATTCTCAATGATAGCGAACCACCCTAGTAATATTTAATTTGAAGATCTTTAAACTTCAATTAATTTATTACGGACAATATGATTTATAACCCATAACCTCGATCTTCTATTATATAACTGTTATACACTGACGTTATGGTTACAAAAATAAATCTTGGATTTTTTGATGTTTCACTCATACATTATGCACAAAATAGCTGGGTGTAATAAATACGATACTTTTATTAATTTCATTAAACATAAATATAAATTCATGCTTTATAGGGCACTATCCATAACATCTTTTACATTGAGATATTCATTTTTTCAAATCCTCATGAGATGATGCCTAAGAAAAATTAGTGACTTTGCATAGTCATGTTGAGACTCTTCATTTTTTATTTTATTGTTTCTCCAAGATTTATGAAAGATATATTTCAGTATCAAGAATCCATACTAGTTAATTTTTACCAAAAATATCAAGTGCCACAAACTTAAGTTTTGTGAGATTTGATATTTTGGTAAACTTTTAATATATGAAAAAAAATAATAATATAATTTTTTTTGCTAGAGCAGAATCATGATGATAATGCATTATAAAATAACATCACAAAATATAAAGCTAAAAGGAATTATGATAAAATAAATACTAAAAGAGAATAATGGGAGGGAGAGAAATAGATAGAAGACTTTTCATTGAGATTACCTTACAGAGACTTAAGAGAGGTCTTGACATCAGAATATCACATTGAGCAATAGAAATTGCATTGCAGTCGGATCTAGGCTTGTCATGCTTTGCTTTCCTCTCACTTTTTGGCTACTTTTGGGTTCATCTCTTCTTTTTATAAGCCTTGACATCAGTGTTTCTTTTATTGATATGGTATCAATTTTTAAATATCTATGTCATGGGTCTAGTGAGTGGTAGTGTAAGAAGATGAGTTGTAAGATAAATTTTGGGTTTGTAAAGTTTGATAGAGTTTCAAACATATTGACTTTGAAAAATAGTCTCAACTTTTTTTGATTGGATCACAAGTCCGGTAAAGTTTCATGATTTGGTTTGATATCATTATATTATTTAGTATGTGTTTTTTGTATATGAGTCAATGGAATGTATATATAAAAAAATACAATTACACTAGAAAAAAAATAAATGTTTAGGTTACCACCCAAGAAGAACCATATGTTTAACATCTTCAGCTAGAGTGCTAGACCAATGTTCGGGTCTCATTTCTCTATTATCGACTTTAGCAGACCAAGCTATCTTGTTGGTATAATATTTAATTTCCTTTTGTATGGTGTTTTTTGTATCTTCTATCAATTATTCTAGATGAAAGATTATCTCGATTTTTTTACTATTCCATCATATCTCTCATATATCTCCTTGAAAATTTAGCCATATATCGCCATTTTTCCTTCTAGATGTACATTTTTTGAATGTTGTGACATTGCCAATTGGCATAACATCATGGGGTGTGACCTTCATTTCATTTATAATCATGACTTTAGAATATATCATGACATTGTTTATGTTCCATTAAATAATTGTGTCATGACTTCATAACATTAAATAATTCCTTCTAGTTGTACATATTCTAATCAGTCAATGTTACTTCTTCAAAATTATCATTTGCAACATATTCTACCTTTTTTTAATTCTTACTTTAGAAAATATCACAACATCGTAACATGTACCTTCTTTAAGGTGTGTCACGACTTCATTTTATTTTTGAATTACTTCTAACTCCAAGATTTATTCTATTTCTTTGTGCCAATAACTATCTAGATAATCCTTCATTCTAAAATCTACATTCTAGTTTTTGGCTATCTAGATATGGCTATCAATTATCCCATAGTTTTTTCACATCATTAACTAGAATTATACTTTTATATAGGTTGAACTTCACTTGTTCCTTTTTATTCGTGTCAACCAATTCATGGAAACTACCAAATTCTATAGGCAAATTTTTCACTCTTTAGAAGATCCAAAACTAATCAAAGGGCGCAAGACTTAATGTAATCTCTAGAGTTGGGAGGCATGACTCTCAAACCCCCTCTTTTTATGGTAGATTTGAAAATTTTTATCAAAATAGATTATGGTCTAAGGCTTGTGTAAATTAATATATATGACGTGATAATGATTTCTTTTTTAATTAATGAATGAGTTTGATTTATATTGTATATATATTGAATGATGGATGATTAAATAGAAATTGAACAAGTATTTCAACTATTAGTAAGTTTATGCGTAATTGTCATGGTGGACGGAGATAGATAAGATATGAGGCTCACTCATATATAAGGTAAAAAAAATGATAATTTTTCTGACTATGATGTATGAGATAAACCTTTTATTGAAAGCTAAAATTTGGGTATGTTAATCATTGTGAGTATGATACTTATAAAGCCAAAAGTGTGAATATTTTTACATGCTAATTCATTGTATACGTCTTAAAAATATTAGTTCTCAATTGGAATGAATGCCATATAGAATATTCTCTTAAGAGATTTACCTTTAGTGTGAGAGTCACATTATCATTTAAGAGGATGATGACAGATAATCTTTATGATGGTTACATACTAATAAAACTTGAGAAAAGAATATATTAATTATGCAAATATGATACTTATGAAGCTGAAAATACTTATAAGCCAGATCAATCTGTAATCTTTATGATACCTAAAGCTATAGAATAATAGTGTACACATTAGTTAATCATCAATGACAATTGATAACCTTGATTAATAGGTATGAGATTATGAAGACTCTCAAGCAGAGATGATTTGTTCTCTCGGTGACGAAGTACTGAGGGAAAAAACTATGAAATGAAGACCATTGGGATAAGCTAAATATTGAAAACTATCTTGTATGCCATTAGGGAAAAGTATCATTGCACAACACCTCAATCTTCATTCCATATCCAAATATAACATAAGTTGAGCTAATATAAATATCCATCACATAGATCAAATGAACAAACTCATGGATCTAAATTTGTTCAATATTTCAAATATCTATTTTACTATAAATAAGTTGTCTCAATATTGAATAACCAAATTACCAATACAATCTCTATGTAATTGATATCTAGACAAAAGTTATCTTCACTACTTGTATGACTCATATACTTGTGGATCTTTGTTAATGGAATATTCTCATTAATGACTTTACAGATATCATTTAATCGATAAACTTATATGGTATAACAAGGTCGACAAGTATTTTGCATCATTACCCGAGATTATTTAGTTTGGTTAATCAATGTTAGTTGATATAATTAAAATACAAAAAATTAATTTTTTTAAATAACTTAAATAACATTAAGTTTGATAAATTTTATAGAATTCAAATGATAAGTCTTGTTAACTTGCTTGAAAAATGAATAGTTGTTTCTTAGATTTTCTATGTATCTTTTATTTAGCCACCAAATTTATAATTGAAAATATTTAGCCAATCTTTCCATAAATACCTAATAGTATATCTTACAGAGCTATTGGGTGAAGAATATAAAAGATAATTTTTTTTTGGAAAATGTGAGATAAAAGTGAGCTGAAATCACAAACTATCTTTACAATGAATTTATTATACACAAAAAAGTGATATTTATTATGAACCTTATGAAAATTAGTATCAACCCTATAATTAATTGGAAAATATTTTTAGAAATTGTTAATAGGAATGCCATGATGAGAAAATATATTATAATTCTCAACCCTCTTTAGAATGATATTTTCAAGCTAAACTTGAAGAAATACATAAGGAATTGAGAAGAAGCAATGTCACTAAGCATGAGAAGTTAAGACAACTAAAAGAGAAATATAATGTCATAGATTTGGTTAAGTTCAAAAAATCATGATACATTAGAAATTCTTGTAACCAATACAAATATATTTATAGTTGAGAATCTAGAAAAGAAAATTAAAAATATGACCTCAATTACTTAAGAAGAACAACATGAAGCAATTGATAAAATCATTATAGCTGATATGAAGACATTTTTGGGTGAGAATATAGAAGAGGAGTTTGAAGATACGGTCTCAATTATTCAAGAAGAACAAGAAGAAGTGATTGATGAAATCTTCATAGTTAATATTGAGATATTTGTGGTAGAAAACCTTGAAGATGAAATTGAAGATATGACATCAATTACTTAAGAAGAAAAAGATGAAATGAACCATGAAGCTTTGGTGGATGAAATAGAGAAAGTTGTGGAGGAGAAGTTTGTGCAAAAATAAAATAAAAACTAAGAAATTTTGCAATGTCAAGGCTAAAATGAAAAAAAAAAAAGCTCCACCCAAACTATCTTCGTGGATCAAGTCCTTGATATGATATTCATCCACCATCCACTAATGATACTAAAAGTACAAGAAAGAAAAAGGTAACATAGTTTTCTGAAAAGATAACATGGACATTTGAGATTTTTAATGGAGGAAAAAAAGGTTTTTATGATATAGGTACTGATATTAAACATAACACTACTTGAAAGGTAACCCAAAAATATTTTTTCTGCTACTTGTTTGATGAAGTGTGCTAGTCATTAGAATAAATATGATATGTATATATCTACACTTAAAAACTAACACAAAATAATTGTAGATTGAAACTAGCTATTATTTTAAAGTTTTTTGCCCAAAACCAAGAAAGTTTTTCAAAGCCATGATTTAGTGTTACAAAAAAAATTTTACTAGGAGCTTAATGCCAAAGTTGTGTAAATTTTTTAGAGCAATGACTATGGTGTTATAGAAGAAAAAATATAATGGAAACAATTAGATAAAGTAATGATAACTTTTTAGAGATGTGACTTTGGTGTTATAGAAAAAAAATATTATAGAAGCCAAATGGAAAAACCATAACTTTTATTCAACACTATGACTCTGAAGGAACTATAAGACACAAATGTTGTGACTTTCAATAATAAAAGAAAAACAAACTCATAGAGTCGAAACCATCTTTTACCAGGTCATCTTTTGAATCTCCTCCACAAAAATTTCTAATCTTCTGCCGACATGATGATAATCCACCCTAAATTTTTACAGTTTCTTGATTCGACAATGGAAGGGAGAATATCATCAAAAATTATATATCACAAAAATATGCCATAAGAATAAAGGGAAAAAAGAGAAACATAGTATCACAAAAATTCCACCAGGGGTCACCATGGGCATGATGACATCTCTAGTGAAGACACAATGATATGATCTTAACAATGTTTATCCTTTTTGCCTCGTTAATGTAAAATTAACATCAATTAACTTATGTTAACCTAGGAATTCCATCCATTGAAACCATCATTAGGAGGAGGTAGAGGTGCCAAATGGGCAGCCCCGCCCGGCCTGGCCCAATTTTTTTGGGCCCAACCGGGCCGGCGTGCCTTTCCATGTACGGCACACTACAGTACCGTGTCGTGCCTTGCATGATATAGTTTGGATTAGGTTTGGCCCGTCATGGGCCCTGTGGCTCAAAATTCACCGAGTTCAGCCCGGATCAGCCCAGTTCGGGTTGGGCCAAACCCAAAATCTTTTTTAAAAAATTAGGGGTTTGGTGGCTCAAGCCATGCCACCACGCCGTTGTCACCCTTTCAGTGCTCGCTGGGCCTCGCCCGTCGGGCATCGGCTCGTCGGGACGTAATCCTCCCATCGTGACCATGCTCGGTTATTGGTCATCCGTATCGTGCCCACATGCTAGGCACTAATGCCATGCCTGGCATGACACATGGGCCAAAATCCCTCAGCCTGGCACGACATGACTGGTGTCGAGGGTGTGTCCGGCAGGGGCATGAGCACGAAACTATAGCACGCCGTGTCGGCCCAAGCATGACTTAACTGTGCTGGGCTTCGAGTCGGGCCCAATCACCCGGCCTATTTGACACCTATAGGGGGAGGTGGTCAGAGAGCTATTGCTTCTTATTGATGGAGACCCTCAATTTGTATCATATGATTTATTTATCACTATCAATCACAACCAATGTAATGATTCCATCAAATCAATGAAACCCTAGGCATGCATTCTATGTCACTCCAATATTTATCAACTTTCAATACATTATAAAACTATAATCATTCATTACAAATCATATAATAATTCACAATTATATAAGCCAGCCATAGATTTCTAAATTAGTATAATATTGGCGAGGGATTCTAGCCAGGTGAATCCCTCAATCTTTAATTATATTTAGTTATTTTTTTAAGTATAGCTTTTATAACTTTGGATACCATCATTTTTGTAGTGTTTAATGAATTCAATATCAAAATGCTAGGTTAAAGGCACAACATAAAATAACTTCAAATTAATTTTTTAACATCACGTTGTATAATGTTGTGAACAATATCATGGCATCATTATGCATGCATGAGATTGATATTGTAGAGCTGAAAAGATGCTAGCACTCAAGAAGTTGCTTCCTTGAGTATGATGTTGCAAAAATGGTGTGACATGAAATCACTTTGCATTGTGTAATTTTGGTTATGTATTAAATTATGTTGAGATGTTTAAAATATGTCACTACTTCATATGATCGTTCAAGTATTTGTCTTCCATGACAAGAAAATATTATCGTAGCTAATAATATGTATAGAGAAAATGTGGCAATGACTCTAAAAATAATATCATGATAATGATGAATATGTTATACAATAAAAAGATGTTGTAACTGTGTGATAGAGTCATGTCATATAATGAACGTCATGACTAATATGTAGAGTCACAATCAAGAAGAATTATTGTGACTACTTCAAAGGTATGTACTTGTATAAATAATATCATAGATATATCTTTAAGTATAGCTTTTATAGCTTTGGGTCCAATATTGACCATAGTGTTTGATAAATTCAATATGACAATGCTAGGTTGCTGTCACAATGAAAAATTACATTGAATTACTTCTATAACATCATGTGGTGGAATATTGTGAATAATGTCATGACATCATTATGTTATAGCTGAAAAGATTCCTCCACTCAAGCAATTGTTTCCTTGAGTATGATGTTGTAATAATGTCATGACATGAAATTGCTTTGCATTGTATGATTTTAGTTCTGTAATGATTATGTCGTGATGCTAAAAATAAATTGCTACTTTATATGATTATTCAAGCATTTGACTTCCATGATGTGAATATTTATAGCCAAAAATATATATAAAGAAAATCTGGCCATGACTCTAAAATAATGTCGTGGCAATGATAAATGTGTTACATTGTAGAAAAAAATGTTATAACCATGTGATAGAATCATGATGTATAATAAATATCATGACTAATATGTAGAGTCACAACTAAAAAAGACTTATCATGATTACTTCAAAAGCATATACTAGTGTGGGTGGTGCTGTGGCATTGAAAATGACACAACTTAATCTCATTTTTGTGTACTTTAATTCTATTTTCCACAAAGTTTATCTTATATTCCCAATTTATAGTTAATTTCATTACTTTTCATCAAATCCAATCAAAAATATAATTTCATAAAATATTTATCTTTTAAGCCCAATTATGGTATAAACACATCATGAAATAATCCAAAAATAACCATAATACTTGGTATAGCAAGTGTCAAACACATATTACCATGTTGTCAAAGATATGAAGAGCGAAAAATTATGGTATAAAGTAGAGTCTATATAAAAAATACATTTAGAAAAAAAACATTAATGGCAAGACATCTAGTTAATTTAAAATTCAAGGATAGATATCTAACATTAGTACATATTGATATCTCACTAAAAGAAAGTTGGATAACTTTGTGATACTCCTAAATATGTCACCTTATAGAGGAATTGTATCATGCATGTTATCTCATAAAAATTACAAGCTAAATATGCAAAAACAAAAGAAAAAGGGAGAAACTTTTTATGATATCTTTGTTACTAAGAGATGTGGTAGGAGGATGACTAGGCATGCACAAAGTGAGAAAAACATATTGTTTGAAATATAGTTCAAGAAACATAAAGGTAGTCAAGTGTTGTCACTGTAATAAGTTAGTATACATTAATAAAGATTTGTTTTTTCAGAAGATACTATGATAAAAGTAGTTGAGAAGAAAAAGATCCAAGAGAGAGGCAAACATCACCATGGCAGATGACATCATGATATGTAGTGATAACATTTTTGCTAACCTAGTGAGTGAGGAGTGTGAATGTTTGATTCTTTTAAGAGATTTATATCATGTCACTCATGATATGAACTTTTTACAGTGTATATACCTAGTGATTATGGCATAGTAAAGATATTCAATAATGGAAAATCATAAATATTGGTAGGCCATAAAAGATATTTGTCTACATATACATATTGGACATTAACTAAGATGGTATTAGATACTCATGTGAACTTACTTCCTGTATGTGTGCTAGATGATATGGGATATATTAGTTAGTTCACATGTGGCTAATTAAATTAGTTAATGGTTCATTAGACATTATGACTTGACAAAATTGTAAGGAGAGTATGCTTTGTGTTACTCAAGAAAAAGTGTTTATAGATTAGGTAAATATTGTTCATCAAAAGAACAATATTAGTCCATGGCATAGAAGACATGATCATGTGAGTGAGAATGGTCTTTGACTACTATCTATACTATAATTAATATGCTACTATTTGATTAGAAATCTTCTTTTGATCATTATATTGACTACATGGCTAAAAAATACTAAAGAGCATCATTGTGCTATCTTCCTCATTTGAGGAGATAAAATATTCTTAATCTTTTTCCCACTGGTGATTATTTTATATAGAGTAGCACACTTGGTGAGGTCCTTTTCTTTGTAACATTAATTAATGATCACTCTAAGAATGTGTGTGCATAAACCAAAGATCAGATCTTTCATCTTTTAAAAGATTTTCATATTATAGTTGAGAGAGAAACTAGTAAAATGTTGATCTTCATATGTTCTAATAATGAAAGAAAATATGGAGGTCAGTTTAAAAACTACTTTCTATCCTATACTATTAGAGTTGGAAAGAACCTAACTAGGATGCCACAATTTAAAAATATACTGAGAGGATGAACTAGACTATTACTGAGAGATATGATATATGATTTCGGACACACATCTTTCCAAAGAACTTTTGGGGAAACTATGGGTATGGATATTGGTTAAATCAATATTTTTCCTACTACCATTGGATGATGATATTCCTAACTAAATCTAGACTAGAATTATATCTTATATGATCACATAATAATATTTAGCTGTAAAGTCTTCATTCACATTGTGAATGATGAAAGATCAAACTAGATGACATACATGTCCATGCATCTTTTTTGGCTATAAACATGAAGTGTTTGGGTACAAATAATGAGACTTAATAGCCATGAAGCTTATTCAAAGTAGATATGTGATTTTTTTAGAAGAATAATTAGTTGATTGTAATCATCCAAGTACAAAATAGAATGAACCTTAGAGAACCCTATTTGTACATGTTTTAAACCTTTTCCTTCCATAGATCAGACATATCAAGAGAAATTAATTGATCAATATGATGATGATTATGAGCCCCAAGATTTACCAATTGAGGAGGTAAGAGATGAAATTCTGCCTAGAACTTGGCTAAAACCATTTGTTTCTCATGATGCATCTTAGCATGAGCTAAGAAGATCTTTCAGACATCATCATGATCCTCTAGATTCCATGATTATTTATGACCCACAGGCATCAATTAGTCTAAAATATTTTAGTAAGCCATCTCTCTTGAGAATAAAGAAGAATGACTTTAGGCTATATGGAAAGATATACAATCTCTTAATATCAATCATATTTATGATATGATGATATCTTTATCTAAAGAAAAGTGGACTCAAAAAAAATAAATAGAAATATATTTTTCTCACCATCTTAGAATCTCATTTCCCAAACTATCAGTAATAAAAGGCATGGTAAGGATGTTTTCAGTCTATTAATTAGTACCTAAATGTACTCAATGATATAATCAATATTTCACAATTATCTAGAAATAAGCTAAGTAATGATGCTTGGAGATCATCATCCATAAATATCTTCATGGATGCCAATGTCAACAAGTTCATGGAAATATTTAATATGTGGACCCATATCAGATTTATCCTAATATTTCAGAATAATCAGACAATGAATTAACATGGTGGTTTGATGCCCGACCCACCCACTTAATGGTAATGGTAAATATTAAATCCACATCGCCACGTGGCATGGCAAATTTTATTAATGAAACCTACCCCACCAAATGGGTTTCTTTTAAAGTTTTAATGTTTTATAAATTAAATTTATTAATGAAAGTGAAACAAGCACATGCCTCATTCCCTAATGCTATTACATGTCGGTGTTGGGCCGACTTGAGCTTGCCCTGGTCGATGCTGCCACATGATGTGTAGGGTTGAGTTTACTGCGAGCTTTGCCCGACCTCATCATGTGTCAGCTCGGGGCTTGGCTAGGGCAGCGGGTGCACCACCTACCCTCAATGCATTTGCACTCGAGATCCGAACGCTTGAACCTGACCTACATTTCCAATTGAAATGGTCAAAATTTGAAAAAAATAATAAATTTTTTTTCATATATTATACAATCATGGCTGTTGGATTTCATTCTAAAGGCTAGGGTAGAAAAGCAATGGTTGTAGAGTTTATGCCCACTTAAAAATCAAAAAAATATATTAAAAAAATTAAAAAAATATGATTTTTTAATTTAAAAAAATCTATAAGTATAGATTAAGAGTTTGAAGTTTTTCATCCTCATTTCTGTATTGAATCTCAACTCTCTACTCTTACATTCTAATATCTATCTTCAATTCTCTTCTATTCTCTAATAATGTCAACCCTCGGTTTTGTATTGTAACTTGTTGTTAAATTTTTTTTGTTATTTCTTGTTGTTGTGGGGGTGGGGACCAAGGTACGACTGTGGGCTATGACTTTATCTATCTCATCTCTAGTTTAGAATATTATTTAGGTAATTTTATTTTTATTTTTTTAAATAGTTAAAGTTATAAAAAATTAAATAATTAAAATACTAATGGCTAATAGCGAGTATAACAAAAATGAGATTAATTTAAAGATTTATACATAAATAATAATGATAATCATATGGAAATATCCAAAGCCAAAACCATTTTTTTCCATGGTCTCGACTCAAACTCTAATGTCTAAAAAATAAAAAATAGAAGAACATTTGTAATTTAGAGTCACTTTAACATAATAAAAAAATAAAAATACTAGGAGTGTTGATGAAGAATCAGCATGGTGTAAGTATTATAAAAAAATATATACGTGTAAGAGTGCATGTGTGACTTAGTACCTAAAGAAGCATGTCGATCAATACAACAAAAAATGTAGTGCATTAGATACTAGGCAAACCTAACTGAGCATGAGTGGTGGGGGTTTTGAACTTGGATCTAATTTAGCTTCTTTGACCCTGTCTATATATTATAATGACTTAAGAAGGGAATGCATGGCCGAACTGATTATCATCATAGGTCTTCTGATTAGATTTTGGAAGGATCACAAGGTTGTGAGTAACATACAGACCTACTTTCAGCCTACTTATCATAGGATTCTTAGGTCCACATGTATGAATGATATTATTAAATATTATAAGTTAGAAAATAATTAATAATTAATGAATTTAGGTAATAAAGTGGCATGATATATATATCTTTTAATATCTGGACTAGTCATGATGATTCATTTTTTGCATGCCTCACCGCCCACTATTAGATTCTGAATGAAAACTTAATAATAAGATTTTAGGATTTTTAGAGATTCTTCATCCTTATGATGATTCTACCATATATGAGTAAATGATGAGAATATTTAGAGATTATCATATTCGTAAAAAAATATTTAGTATCATATTTGATAATGTATCTAACAATGGAGTAGTTATTCAAATGTTTGTTATGACCACTAGAGATAGACCATTAGGTAAGATTTTTCATGTTAGATGCATTTGTTACATTATTAACGTGATAGTATAAGTGGGACTGAAGGTTGTTCCCCCACATTATAAAAAATCCAAAATTCAATAACATATCTTCGAATGCCTAGCAGAAATTAAGGGTTTGATAATCTTTTTTTGTTTGTGGGTCTAAAGAAGAAGGAATTTCAAATAGATGTGAGACACCATTGGAATTAAACTTACCTGATGATGGAGTCATGTGCTGGATACGAACACATGATGCCTAACTATGTCAATAGTAAGAGTAAAAACTTATTATTGACGATACTAACTAGAATATAAGAATTTCTTTTATAAAATATATGAAGATTTTTATAACATGACAAATATTTATTCATCTATGTACACGACCACCACTTGCATTGTACTTAGATGCATATGTGGCATTAGTAGCATGTTTAGTAAGTTTAAAGATGATCTTACATTTAGTTCCATGTCTATTGAGTTGAAAACTAAGTACTAAAAGTACTGGTCTACCATTTTATCTCTTTATTACTTGACTGTCTATATGAATCCTAGGGTTAAGGTGGAAGGAGTAAAAAATATTTTGACATACATATTCATGTGTATGAACCAGGGACACCAACATGAAGGGTTAATTCATGAAAAACTTATTGAGTAATTCACATATTATGATATTAGGTATTATAATAGTTATAGTCAGACTCCAAGTATGGACATGGACACCATATTTGAAGATGACTACTTCTCTATTCAGTTAGCGAGGGAAAAATGATGAGGTGGTCTTTTGAATAGGAGCCAGCTATCTCGGTACTTTGATACCGATTATTGTTCAATCTTATCATATAATAATAATAACTTTTATATTTTATAATAATAAAAATTATATGAGTCCACCTATCCCATGCTATCTAATATCACACGGAATCTACTGACTCTTTTAGTATTGAGCATAACATTGGAGTCTTCTTTTTTTATTGCAATCAATGTCATTTTAGATAGGAGATTAAGATTATGGCCAAATATCATTGAGGTACTTGCATGTATAACAGATTGGGATGATTCAAGGTTGGACATTCAGGATCAGGTTGAAATAAGAGCATAAGAGTTACTAGTAGATGATGACTCATGGGACTTTGAGGATGTTGAGCCTACTACTAATGATACCATCAGACATTTACACTGATTATCATTGGGATTGAGATTGACCTTGATGATTGTTATTTCGTTTTTGGATTGCGAGTATTTTTTGTTTTTTTTTATTATTGTTATTTTTGTTAATCATTTTTTTAAAATGTCATTGCTCATTATGGATAAATTAAAATTTGCAAATTAAAATTAAAAACTAGCACGACTCAACTCCAGGCATGACCCAATGCAATTCGGCACAACCCGACATGGTAGCTTGAAAGTGTCGTGCCCAACACGACATGACACTTTTGTGCTAAGCAACACATTACTACCTTACCAGGTCATCCCCAGCATGGAATGGTGGCCCGATTGGGCCACCAGAAAATGGGTCTTGATTGTACGACATGACTCCTTTGACACCTCGAAGTAAATATTAACTAGTGGTACTTCTCCGGTGATTAGCTTCACCTTGTAAGTCCACATCTATTTATCCTTGTACTTTTAGCTCTCCTCCAAAGTATATATATTTTTCTATGGTGCCTCATAGATATTTCAAAATTTATTTTACTGCTTCCTAATGAGCTTTGCCTAGATTTCACATAAATCTACTTACAACTCTCACTATATAACCAATGTCTAGTCTCGTATAGATCATTACATACATCAAACTTCCAATGGTTGAGGCATAAGGAACCTTAGCCATGAATTCTCTCTCTTCCTCCATTTAAGTGGACTGATCCTTGGATAGATGAAGATGACTAGCCAACGGTATATTTATTGGTTTGGCATCACTAATGTTGAATCTTTGCAAAATGTGATTGATGTATTCTTCCCGAGATACTACAAGAGCCTTTTCTACTTATCTCTTGTGATTTTCATTCTAATAATCTTCTTTACTAGACCCAAGTCTTTCATGTCAAATTCTATTGACAATTACAACTTCAAATATCTAAGATCATCCGTATATGAACATGCTACAAACATGTCATCAACATATAGTAATAACATGATATAACTGAAGCTATATTTCTTAAAGTAGCAATAGTGGTTGGTGTTGCACTTTTGGAAATCTTCTTTGTACAACTTGGGGCCTATTTCAAACCATACAAGCTCTTCTTAAGTTTGCACACCATGTTCTCCTTCTATGTTTATGAGAAACCTTCTAGCTGCAACATGTATATCTCCTCATCCAAGTCTCCAAGAATGAATACAGTCTTCATGTCCATTTGTTCAAAATGAACATCTTCACTAGCAACAATGATCAATAATATTCTGATAGTATTGAGATTCACAACTAGAGGAAAAATGTCAGTGTAATCAATTCCTTCTTTCTTTCGAAATCCTTTGACAATGAGTCGAGCTTTGTATCTCTTGGAATCATCATGGTCCTCTTTCACTCGATACACCTATTTTTTTGTGAAGTACTTTTTTCCTTATAGCTAACACAGCTAATTCTCATATGTGATTGGAGATTAGACACTTCATCTCATCTTCATGACATACCTCATCATAATATTAAAGTTCTCGTCCATTAGTCAGCAACAAATATTGATGTATTTTATATTTAAGATGGTTTCACTCTACTCTATTCCTCATATTTAAGACTTGTTATTATCTACTATGTTGGAATATCATTTGGGATGTCATATACTTTGACAAATACTAGCCCACTCTACTCTATATCATTGATATTAGTTTTATGTCTATCCTTATACATCACCTTTTAATTGAAAATGACAACTTTATTGTGGATCATGTTCTTATTTTCATCATCTAAAATGTGGTAGCCAAACTCATCTTGACCATATCGATGAAGGTACTTATCTTTGGTTTAGGATCAAGTTTATTCTTGCCTTGATCACTAATATGCACATAAACTATACAATTGAAAATTCTTAGGTGTGAGAGTTTGATGTCTTTTCTACTCCATATCTCCTCTAGTATTATATACTTCAATGATACGGATAAGCCTTGGTTAATCAAGTAAGCTACTAAGTTTATTGCTACTGCCTAGAATTGCTTTGGCAAACTTGACTATATATGAATGCTTCTGGTTATTTCTGTCAATGTTCAATTTATATGCTCTGCTACTCCATTGTTTGAAGCATACCATGCACAATTCTCTCCATTCTGATTCGATTATCAAAATACAGCTTCTTGAGTATAATGTCTTCATATTCACCATCATTATGGGTTCTGAGATTTTTGATTTTTAGATATGTCTCACTTTTAAAAATAGCTTTTCGTCTCCTAAAAGCCTAAAATACTTTGGATTTATGTTTTATGAAGTAAACCCATACCTTCTGAGAGTGATCATCGATGACATACACAATGTAGTACTTTCCACCAATGGATTAGATTGTCGTTAGCCCTCAAATATCAGAGTGAAAAAACTCTAACTTCTCATTCGTTGGGGTTCTACCACTTGCATGAAAGATAACCCTCTTCTACTTTCCAAGTATGCAATCTTTACACATATCTATCTCCATTGACTATAGAAATGAAAGTTTTTTTTGAGTGCATAATCATCCTCTTCTCACTCATGTGACCTAATCTTTGATGCAAAAAATTGGGGGTTTCAGTTCCTATTACAACAATAATCGAACATCATGCATCTGCTATTATGTAAAGAGTACCACTATTCTTTCTTCAAGCAACTATCATTATGCCTTTTGAAATCTTTCAATCATCACCTTGGAAGACTGTGGTATAGCCTTCATTGGCCAACTACCCAATTGAGATTAAGTTCTTTCTCAATTTTGGAATATGCCTAACATGTGACATCCTTTAGTTCCTATACTAACTTTTTAAACTTAACCTTAACTACACATTTACCAACAATGGAACAAGGTTGATCATCACCAAAGTAAACATTGATTTTTGAGGACAAACCTATCAAAGAGTTCCTTCTATTAAGCAGCATGGAACGATGCTCCCGAGTCTAATGCCCAAGAATCATCCTGCTTTCCAGAGAGAAAATTAACATCTTATCTCCTTTTAAGGTGGAAGTAACATTTGCCTCTCCCTTCACTTTGTGGTCCTTTAGTGTACTCTTGCACTGATTTTTGTAATGCCCACTCTTCCCACAATTCTTATACTCGATATTCTTTGAATGATTAGAATTACTAAGATTCCTGGATCTGGACCTCCTTCTCTTTGAATTTCTCTGATGTTTTCCTCCAATTGAATTTCTTCCACTTGACTTTGTAATGCAATATTAAAGAGGACAGAAATTCATTTGATTTTCTCCATCGAATTTCTTCACTCAATACAAAATCTTGAACATCATCGAATTTTAATTTACTGCTTCTTGACAAGCTATTGACTATTATAACTATAACATTCCAGTTATCTGGTAGAGATGATAAGAGAATCAATGCTTGAACTTCTTTATCGAATTCAATTTCCACGGAACTAACCTAGGTTGTAATTGTGTTGAGTTTGTTTATATGTTGAGCCAATGATGCCTCTTCCATCATTTACAAATTGAATAAATGCCTCGTTAAATGAAATTTATTTGATGCTGATGGATTTTCATACATATTGGAGAGAGCTTCCATAAGACACATCGTAATATTTTTTTACAATGTTGAAAGCAACATTTTTGGATAATATCAATTGAATAACTTCGAGAGCTTGTATATTGAGAAGATTCCAGTCAACTTCCTTCATATCATATGGTTTTGTTCCTAAGAGAGGTCGATACTATTTCTAGTATAGATGATCTTATATTTGCATTTTCCAAGAGCCAAAATTCACACCATTAAACTTCTCAATTTTCATTTTTTCTTTAGCTATGGTCATTGCTACTTCTTGAATCTGGCACCTTTTGGGTTATTGCTGACTATTCTTGTGTACCACCATGTATTAGAACACCTCTTTCAATAAACTAGAACCAATGACAAAATTTCATTATTCATAAAATTTACTATTTACATGAATAGTAACTTCTCTTGAAAATTGAAAGAAAAAAATATTGAGAAATATTATTTTCTAATATGAAAGATCAGACAATGCTACAACCAAAAAGTATACTAAGAATATCATAGTGCTTGTAATTTTCCTCTAATATCAGTTGTTGAGAAATAATGAAAATCCTTATCTACCAGGTTTATGAGAATGAGCAAAAATAAATAAATCAAACAACACACAAAAGTTATGTGATTTGACACAAACTTGTATAATCCACAAGTTGCTGCATATCTTTCAATATAAGAAGAAAAATATAGTTTTAAATACTCAATTACTTTACCGCTCTTCTTTCAGTCTCTTCTCTCTTCTTCACTTCTCCACTATAAATTATTTTTTATTTTATAGTAAGCAGAAGAACTCTTATTTCTTTGGTACCTAAGTCTCTTCTCTTTCCTCTGGTTTATATTTCCTTTATTTTTCTTTAGTTTTCTCTATTTATAATTTCTAGTATTTATTGTTCAAAATTCTAAAAGTTATATCTCACCCTAGCACACTTTGTTACATCAAGCTTCACATGTATGATGAAACTATGCATTAAGTAGGCATCCACCAAGAATCATTGGTATTCATCTAGTGGTCAACAAGTTATGCATTTTGAACTAAAATAGCACCTAGTGGCTATTTTTTTCTAGCATAAGGTGTATCATCACTGTTAAAACTGTATTTATACTAAAAGTCATTTGATTATCATTAATGTGTATTTAATACATTATGTTAATTCATTTCGTTTCTATGAGAATTTACATGAGCCGAGTTAGCATTTGAATATAGTGCACACATGTCTTTTATTATACATATTAGATGATTTGGTGCACATAGTTCAACTTATGCACAAAAGATCAAATCACGAATTCTTGTAGAATATAAGTCTTTTGTTTCCAATATAAATAGAGTTAGACATATTATTAATAAGATCATAGTACAAGATTTTAGTAGGTTTATCTTGACTATGAGAAATGGTAAAGCTTCAATTTCTTGTATTAATACAATTTTGTATGATGAAGTGGATCATCTCAGATTGATTATTTTATACTAACATGTAAAAGAATTAAAATTTCATGATTATTGTGAATTTTGTTACCCTTAATATTGAAATAATTAATAAACATGCACACTTATCAATACTTATTTTAATTAATATATAGTAAGATTTATAAACATATAAATAAGCTATGTGAATAGGATAATTATATAAGTTATACAGTAAATATTAATTATTAATGAAATCTATTCCCTATTAGAATGATTGATGATATTACCTTGAAAATACTTATAAGTTTTGATAATGACCAACCATATGTTTTGATTGTTTTCTAGATTTTCAAATAAGTTAAGTGGAATATCTCAAGGAAATCATAAAAAAATCAATATAATGAAATAGTAAATAATTTAATTTAATAAATAAATATTTGTCATCTTAATATTGCGAGATGAATAGTATTAAAATATGAATGATTCAAATTGAATTTTGAATTAATGAGGTAGTGTAATTATATTTCTATAGTGGAAAGAATTATAATTAATATAAATAGGTTCATTTGATTTTTATTTGAAGCTCAAAATCTTATTTGAACTTTAGGTCAATTTCCTAGTCTTAACTAGTGATATACGCGATAACTTCATAAATCATGACAGAAGATTATGTGTGTATGTGTGTGAGTGTGTATAAAACAAATAAACTTCTTTCTTTTTTTGAATGATTAATGATAAAGTCATATCACTTTGTGTGATGTGTTGGGTGATGTAAAAAATGGCAGAAAAAGAAGAGAACTAAACTCTCTTCTTGTTTTGTGGTATGGGATAGAGGTGTCAAGTTAGAGGTGTCAACCGGGCCAGGCTGGCCCAGTCCAATACGAGATAAGGCACGATTCGGCCGTGCCTGGGCTGGCCCGGCACGGGAATTTCGTGTGCCCGGGTTCGTGCCGTGCCGGACCACGTCACCGACCATGCCTTGTCGAGGCCAACTGGGCCTCGTGCCATGCCTGGCTCGGTACGGTACCTCGGCACGAGCTGAGAAACCCCAATTTTTTTTAAAATTAAGGTTTTGGCATTGCGGGGGCGCAACGGCACGTTCGTAACCCTAATTTTTTTAAAATTAGGGGTCAGTAGTTTCATGCCGAAACCCTACTTTTTTTTTAATTTAGGGGTTTGGCCGAGCTGCGGCATGGTGGCGCGCGCTGAAACCCTACTTTTTTTTTTAATTTTGGGGTTCAATTCGACTGGGCCGAACCAGGCGGATCATGCCACTGGCTTGTGTCGGGCTGAACTCCACAAAACCGTGCAGGGCCAAGCACGACACGGTACAGTAATCATTCAGTGCTTGGCTCGGCACGAAAGCACGGTCAGGTCTGAAAAAATGGGTTGGGCCGGCCCGGCACGTCTCGTTTGACACCTCAATGTCAAGTGGGCTGGGCAACCAGGGCAATACCTCGCCGAGCATGCCTGGTTTAGTACGACACGATTAAAAATAGTGCCTAAACCCTTGTCGTGTTGGCTTGAGGGCATGCTCATGTCGTGTTGGGCCAGGGGGTGTTGGAGCCTCGTGTCGGGCCATGCATGATATGACTACCTGGCCCGTAGTCATTGTCCAGTGGCAAGGTTGGCTACCATGCCTCAAAACTTTAGTTAGGCTTCGAACACTGTCTAATCCAACCGTGCCTGACCCACCCACATTTATTTTTTAAAAAATTATTTTTTATTAAAAAAACCACCCCACTTTCGTGACTTGCCCGAACGACCGAACCTTCTATAACTGATTCATAATGGTCCAAAAAAAAAATTAAATGCGTTGCATCTAGCCGTTGGATGCACCTCCAACTGCTAGGGTAGAAAATCCGATGGCTGTCGAGGTATTGCTCTAAATAATTATTAAAAAAACTCAAAATAATAAAAAATAATAATTTTTTTAATTTTTTTTGTAATATATATATATATATATATATATATATATATATATATATACGTATGTATATACGTATGTATATATGTATATATTCTCTCCTCATATCTTTCAATCTCACTTCTCACCTCATTCTCTTCTCTTTCTCTATCTTATTCACATTCTCTCTCTCTCTCTCTCTCTCTCCCCTCTCATAGTTCAACATTCCTATCACTTCTCGATCTTAGGACTCGAGTGCGGACTTCAACAATCAATATTAATATTAAATTTAATATCAAATAATATTAAATTTAATTGTTTATTTTTAAATTTTATTTAATTGTTTATTTTAAAATTTTATTATTAATTTAATATCAAATAATATTAAATTTAAAAAATAGAATTTAGAATATAATTAATAAACTAATAAAAATTAAAAATGGTAGATAGTGAATTTAATGATAATGAGATTAACATTAACATAAACATTGATAATATTAATATTGATAACCCTACAGAGAAGTTAGAGGCCAAACCATGTTTTCTTTCATGACCTCGACCTAAACTCAAATATCTAAACAATAAAAAATTATAAAAAATGTGTAGTTTGGACACACTTTAATATTATACAAAAAAATATATATGTGAAGTGTAGATGAAAAATCAGCACAATGTAAGTATTGTAAGAAAATATTAACTTGTATGAGTACATGTGAGATTAGGCACTTAAAAATGTATATCGAACAATGCACCAAAAAAAATAGTACATTATATCCTCAGCAAATCCAACTGATTAGTGTGATCTTTAATGTTGAATCTAGTTCAGCTTCTATGTTGACCCCTGTCATATACTGCATCAAGTTAGGAAGAGAAAATATGATCAAACTGATCACTATGATGAATCTTCCAATTAGATTTTCAGAGAATCTAATGGTAGTCATTATCATATAAGACTATTTGCAGATTGCATATAATAGGATTCCTAGGTCCACAACTAGGAATGACATACTAATATATTATAAGTTAGAAAAATAAATAATAACCAATGAATTTAAAAAAATATAGTGTCATAGTGTCCGTGATGTCCGATACATGAACTAGTAATGATTATGCATCTTATGCATACCTTACTGCCTACTATATAGATTCTAAATGGACACTAAATAAAAAAATTTAGGATTTTCAGATATTTTCCATCATCATGATGACTCGACCATATTAATATTTGATAACATATCTTACAATAAAGTGGTAATTAATATATATGTTAAGACCATTAGAGATGGGTCATTAGAAAAGATATTTCACGTTAGATGCATGTGACACATCATTAAACTGATAATACAAGCAGGGATGAAGGTTGCTTCCCCAGCCTTAGAAAAAAAATATGTAACTCACTAAGATATTTTCAGATGCCTAGTATAAAATAGGAGCTTGGTAATTTTTGTTTGTATGCGGGTCTAAAGAAGAAGAAATTTTAAACACATGTGAGACACTGTTAGAATTACACAAAACTAATGTTAGAGTCATCTATTAGATACGAACACTTTATATCCAACTATGTCAATAGTAAGAGTTATGCACTTTTTATTAATGATTTTGACTAGGATACAAAAATTTTATTTATAAAATTTTTGAAGATTTTTGTTATGACACAACAAACAAGTGTTCATTAATTTATATTCTCACCACTTGCAGTATACTCAGGTGCATATGAAATATTAGTAGCATATTTAGAAAGTTTAGAGTTGACCTGACATTTAGTCACATGGATGCTGAGATAGAAACCATATACTTAAAGTATTGGATTACTATTTCATCTCCGTATTATCTGGCTACTTACATGGACCATAGGGTTAATATGGAAATGATAAAGAAAATTTTGACATATGTATCCTCGTGCATGAACCAGGAACACCTACTTGAAAGGTTCATTCACGAGAAGTTGATTGAGTTATTTACATACTATGATACTAGTTATGATAGTAATAGTATCTAGGCTTCAAGTATGGACATGGATATCTTATTTGGAGGCGATGACTTCTCCATTTAATTAGCAGGGAAGAATTAATGTGGTGGACTATCAAATAAGAGCAAGCTGTTTCAGTACTTATATACTGATTACTACTTAATGATATCACATAATGATAACAAGAACCTTGATATTTTATAATGGTGGAAATCATATGAGTTCACTTATCCCATGCTATCTAAAATGACAAGGGATTACTGACTCCTCTAGTGTCGAGCGTAGTATCAGAGTTTATTTTTTTTTGTTACAGCCAATATGATTTCGGATAGGAGATCGATATTGTGACAAGATATCGTTGAGGTACTAGCATGCATGAAAAATTGAGAGGATCTTTCCGAAACAAGTGCGAATGAGTTATTGACAGATGATTATTTATGAGATTTTGAGAAAGTTGAGCACACCACTAGTATCATCTTACACTTAAGCGATGTTGATTAGTTGCATACTCATATCGATTGGCATTGGTATTGAGGCATTGAACCTGCATTATTATTTATTACGATTGATATTTATGATAATTTATTTTATGTTGTTGTGAGTTGTGCCTTTGTGTTAATATATTTATTTTTAGATTGAATGATGAATGATAGTTCACTGAAATATTTTTTTGATATTTTTGATTATTTATTATAATTTTTAATTTTGTTGATGAATTTATTTTTTGTGATTTATTATTTATGTGAAATAAATAAATAATGTAATGTTATTATGTCTTATGTCGCAATTAATCCATGTTTTGAATTTAAAATATGAAATTTGAAAAAAAAAATTTAAATAATTAATCTACAATTCCGCAACCACAATAGGTTGCTGTTGTGAAAATATTCGAGCCCGAACTAATAGGGTAGTGGTAGGCTAGAATAATTGAGTTTTAACCAGCCTGACTCAGCATGGCCCAACCCGAATGCGGCTAGCCTTGGGCCAGCCATGCCGTGCTGGGCCCACCAATTATGTGTCGAGCCATGTCGACACGACACAACCCATTTGATACCTATAGTGAGATATACATAAGAGACCAAGCTTTGAGCGATGAATCCATTGCAAGTGAAGCTCTCTCAAATAGCATCAATGCATGTATTTTACTCCATCCTCATAACATCATTAGTCTAAATGATAAATGCATATGCAAATCACAATGATCTTGGGATTTAAGATTCAACAATCATGAAAAAAAAATGAAAATTAATGCTTTAAGTCACTAAAATAAAATATTTACATTTTTTGGTCCCATTTTCTAAACATTTAAAGAAAAGGTATCATGAAATGAAAAATATTTATGTTTTATTCCCATTTTAATATCAAATAACCTTTATTATATTTTAAAAATCAATTTTTTTTGAACATTGTTCTCAATAGTGTTTTCAAATGTGAACAAACTTTTTGCCAAAAACTATTGATAGAAAAAAATGTTTTGTAAAAAAGATATGCGCGTGCGCGCACGATTAAAACATTAAAAATAATTAATGTTTTCTATTATACATGTTATGTATTTAAAACTTTAAAATGATATATATAAGTTATATATAACGAAATGTTCTAGAACTTTAAAAAAAGTATATATACTTTAAATGTATATATGCAATATATATAAATATATAGGTGGGTGTACATGTGTGTAGATGTGTATATATATAGTTATATATAGTTTTAAACTATATATGGTAAAGTGTATACGTGTTATATGTTTAACGCATACACACACACACACACACATATTGTTCACATTGGAAAAATAATAGATTTTTTGAAAAAACTTATTTTTTAATATATTAATGGTATTTTCATAATTAAAAATGAAATTGTCTAAAAGATTTATATTTTTTTGATATTGAATACTTTTAAATCAAATTGTTAAATAACTAGACAAAAATATAAATATTTTAGTATCCAGACCTCAAAATATAATTTTACCTAAAAACAATGAATTATATTTTCTACCTAAAAGAAAATCAGAAAATATTTATGAAAAAAAAAACTCAAATATTCTAATAATTAAAAAAATACAACAAAATATAAAATATTTATATTATAAAACAATCAAAATTAAAAATCAAATTTTGTCCCCTTCATACACATATAGGCATACATATACCAACCTATATATACACCTATACAAACCAATATATATACATATACCAACCTACACACACACACACACACACACACACACACACCAACCTATATATTCAGATAGCAACCTATATATACACATACCAACTTGTATATATATACAATTACCAACCTATATATACACATATATTAACCTATATATACACATATACCAACCTATATTTAAACATATAGCAACCTATATATACACATATACCAACATATATATACACATATACTAACCTATATATACACACATACCAACCTATATAAAAATATACCAACCTATATATATACATACCAACTTACACACACACACACACACACCAACCTATATATCACTACAACAAAATAACAAAATAGAAATGGAACATAAAGATGCCCATTTACATTTCTAAAGTTAGAAATGGAATAGAAAGAGATTAGAAACATAAAGAAAACATTGCAACAAAATTTAGAAACAAAATAATAATTTTCGCCATTTCAAATCGCAAGTAATTTGAGATAAAATAGAAATGGAATTAGAAACGGAATTAAAGATATAAATTGAAATGCTATATCTCTTCGTCACTAGTTTCATAGGGCAACGAGCTAGAGTTGCATGGCATTTAGCAATGGAAAGTTTCATTTTTACATATATTTATTATTAAAAGTAATAATTTGTCTAAAAATTGAGATGTCATTTGAATTTTGTTTCAATTTGTTTAGAAATGAATAGGAAATCCATTTCAAAATTTGGCGACAGAATTCAATTCCGTTGTTAAATTTGAATGGAATATTATTCCATCACTATTTCACATTAATGAATATTTTTTGAATTACATTTCATCCGTTTGATACACCAAATAGGTGTTGGGCAAATTTAACAGAAGCCTTCTTTGCCCATCAACCTCGTCTTGTCCTCCTCCGTGGGTGTGGCCTTAGGCATGTTCATCATTCATCATGGTACGCAAAATTTTTTTGTTACTTACATTCATTTGACATCATCGTGAGAGATTGTGTAAGCATCGTGATATGTTAAAATGTCTTTGTCTTCCAACTATTAACACAATTTATAATTTAATCTTATTACATTTAATGTCGATATTCTTGTGACAAGCAATCTCTTACATTAATGTTTTATAATTTTTTTTTGCAATTTGGTTTATTGTTAGGGTTTAGGATTTTCCATTTAGATTTGTTGAAAATAGCACCGAACTAGATGACAAATTTAATTAAAAATTTTATTAACACGCCACAAATATACCACTCATAATGTACAATAATCTCATTTATAGTTGACCATACTATGCAGTAAATACACACCACACCATAATTCTTTTTTTGTAGTTTATGGTGTGAATACCCCTTGCTCTCATACCATTACAAAAATATATTAGTATATCAAAGCATTCATATAAATGCTATCCATATCATGTACCTTGAGAATGCCATCCTAATATACATTAACTCAAAAATATATTACTGAAATTAAATATAAAATTTCATATAACAAATTAAAATATAAATAAAATGAGAACAAGCAAACTTAAACCTTAATACTAAATTTTTTTGCATCAAATTTTTTGTCAACTTTTATATGATGTAAATATTGAAATATAAACTTAATATGAAGTTGTACTCTAATAATGTATGGCTATTAGATATTTACTTATGGAGTGCATGCTTGTTACAATGCTTTTATATTATTTGTTATTGATGGCATCAATATAACATAGAAATATAAAGATGATATCAATAATATATATATATATGTGTGTGTGTGTGTGTGTGTGTGTGTGTGTGTGTGTGTTTGCTTGTTTGTTTGAGTACACATATTTGTTATTTCCACTATATTTCTATAACATACATAAACAATAATAAATAAACATAGATATGATTCTAATTATGACTATAACTTACAATAATTGTACACGAGATAACTGTATGCTTTTATTTTTTTAGAGACAATAATAATATTCAAAAAATTATAATAATTATATATCATATTTTTCTTTATATCAATATACATTATTCATACATTACTGATAACAAATGATGTTGGCATTAATCCTACACTACATGTCATATATACGAAGTGAAGAATTAATTATTATAAAATATACACAACACACAATGATAGTGATATGTGTTTGTTTAATATGTGTTTGTGCTATATAATTTATAACTATGGTTTTCCAACATCATACAATTAGAATTTACACTAATACGTCAACAAAATCCCTTTTTCTTGTATATACATGTTAATTATGTAATTTATAATTATATAATTGTGGTGTATTATTTGTGATTTGTACTTCTTATCGTACCCCACATTGTACAAAAAATATCTCATTATAATGTATTTGTTTATTTAATACCTTTTACAATCTATTATCATATATTAATGATTTTAATATACTATTAAAAGACAAGAACGAGAAGTATGTTGGAACTTCCTTCATTCTATATAGTAATGATAATTATTTCATGATTCAATTAACTATGAGTATATACTTTTCTCGCATTATACAAGATGTAGTAGTAAGAATATATTAAAAATATGAGATTATGTCCCATAATTTATACATAATTTCATAAAATAATATTTCCAAGATTAGGCATACAAACAAATAATGAAATTTCATATTTTAAAATTTCTATTTTACAAACCAAATAAGTAAATGGTTAAATACGTTATCATTTTGTTATATAATAACAAACAAAATAATATACAAAATCATTTTACCCTTATCCTTATATGTTAATGTCTCTTTCGACATTTAATGCAATATATTTATATTTATGTAATGTCATAAATAAGTAACGACAACTTTAGTACATATAAATCATTATCTACATTATTATTATTAAATATATATTAATATTATATGTAACGGGAATAGAAAATATCATACGAATTGATCATGGATGTTAGATTAAAAGATAAGTGTTTGATTAATGTGTTTGTAAAGGGGTTTGAAAAGTTTATTTTTCATTGCTGCAAAACACTCTTAAATAATGAATGGAACAAAAATAAAATGTCCATGCAATAACCGAAATTTTAGAATCAAAGTTTTTAAGATGTGGACATTGCCATTTAATCTTGCAAAAAATAGATTTGGTAGAGACTATAATCTTTGGTTTATGTATGGGAAAATAGTTGTACCACAAATAACAAAGTATTATATACATAGAAATGTTAATTCAAATATTTCAATGGAATGTGTCTATCCTAAAAATGCATGTGAAGTAATGTTAAAGCATATCATTGGCCCTTCCTTCAATTCGAATGTCACTAATGATATCCCAAATCTAGAAACAAAAAAAAATTTATGATATGCTAAAAGCATTAGAAAAAAAGATTTAGCCTAGTAATCCATATGGCCACTCAAAGTTATCTTCGATGGAAAGACTGTTGAATTTAAAGATAAAATATCATTTTTAAGAAAGCGTTTTGATGAAATCTGTGAGTTGTTATCTAAATTGCTACCAAAGAATTACATAATGACAGATAGCTTTTATAGTACAAATAAGTTATGTGGGGTTTGAATTTGCTTATAGATAAAATTTATTACTGCATTAATGACTACATGATAAACTTGGGTAAATATAGTGAAATAATTGCTTATAATTTCTATAACTATCCTCAGTATAAAAGATAATATATGTAAAAGGTATGAAATAAATATTCTTCATAAGATGTATTAATTTATGTTGACTCCTCACTTGCATAAATTATTTACATCTGAAGCCACTATTAAAGACATGAGTTGACACAAAAAGTATACTACTGAAGAAGACATGATGCAACATTGCTTAGATTATCAATCTTAGAAATAGTTTAATCATATTCATCCATATTTTTAGTTGAAAGTTGAAATATTAGATTAGGATTGTGCACAGATAGATTTTAGCCATTTGGTTAAACAGAACAACAATACTCTTCATGGCAAGTGATTGTTAAACTATATATTTTATTGTCATTGATATGCTTGAAAGATGAGTACATATTTTTGTGTGTCATCGTGCCAGCTTTGAGAAACCCAATATACAAGTTGGATATTTTTCTACAACCCCTTATGGAGGAGCTAAAAAATTTGTGGGAGTGGGTGTGATAACCATCGTAAGTTCTTAATGCTTGAAGAACTTTAATGCATCTTCTCCGAGAAAAGGTGGAAAGACTTCTTGGTTTGATAACCAACATAAGTTCTTACATATAAAAGATTTATTTTGGAAGAATATAAAAGTATTTAGTAAATGAAAGATAGTTGTAAAAGGTACACAACATTTAAGGCCAAATATAGAAATATTAAAGGAAATTGAAAGATATGACTTCAAAAACTTTACAAAAATTGATGCTAAATGCATTAATGCATAAATTTCGAAGAATTCTCACTATCGTTGGAAGAAAAGAAGCATCTTTTGAGATTTTCCAAATAAGAAAACATACCTAATTAGACACAACTTAGATATGATGCAAATCAAAAAGAATTTTTTTGATAATATTTTTTATATTATCATGAATGTAGAAGAAAAAATAAAAGACAATGCTAAATCAAGAGATGATTTAAAAGAGTTTTTTTCATGTCAAAAGTTACATAGGGAATAATCAAAGAATAAATTATATAAGGTTTATTACAGTCTTAACAAGGATGCAAATGAAACTTTGTGTAAATGGCTGATAGAGCTTAGGTTTCATGATGGATATGGATCTAACATGAAAAGATATATTGAAATGAAAAAGAATATGCTTTTTAGGATTAAAAGTCATGACCTATCGTATGTTTATGTAGAGGTTAATACCCATAACATTATGTGAATTACTTCTATAAAATATTTGGCATGCCTTGTTTGAAATAAATATTTTTTAAAGAATCTTACTTATAATGTCATCAAAATGGAAGGCAACGTAATTATAAAATGATATACTCATAATTTTATGTAAACTTGAGCATATTTTTCCGCCTAACTTCTTCGACTCCATGGAAAATCTATTGATCCACTTACCTTAAAGAATCCATGATGATAGGCCCTGCCCAAAAAGAAATGTGTGTATCGATTTTAGATGTTATATAATTTTCATTTCTTCATCTAAAAATTTATATATATCTGACAGATAAGTATTATTCAAATGACGAATTTTTTCAAATATCTTAGAAAATTGAAAAATAATATTCGAAATAAAGCAAAGTTGAAGTATCAATATACAATACCTACTTGATTGAATAATTTTTAGTATTTTAACCATAATACTTTTAGTTATAAGTGTATACTTCACATAATAGAATGTCACCAAAAAATAATTATGATATAAGGAATGAATCAGAAGATGATGAAATACTTTCTATTTTTCACTAATATGGGTTGATCCTATGGTATATAGCAAAATCAAGATATTTTTTGGATGACCTAGAGTATCATGCTGCGCACATATATATATTATTGAACTATAAGAAAGTCAACCTTTAATATTCAAAATATAAAGGTTTTAGAATTTATAATCATTTTACATTTCCATTTCTTTCTTGTGGTCTGTGATATACCTACGTTAATATTCAAAATAATTGCAATATTGTTTTTGTAGAATTTAAACTAAGGAATTAAGGCAAAGAGAACCAGCATATTAATGATGATGTGATTGATGCTAAGCTTGACAAAAATTTTGCATCTTGGTTTGAGAAATTTGTCACTATATAACTTATCATAATTCCTTCTAATAAATAACATGCCAAATTATATAATTTTAATTTTATTTCATTTTATGTACATTTTCTATTATCAAATATCTATAATAGATATATAAATGATCTTGTAAAAGGGACATTATGAAGTTTACAGATGTATACCCTATATTATGTAAATAGATACAAATTTCACACTTTGAAATATGTTTCAAATAGAGATGCAATGAAAAGTAGTGTATGTATTAAAGAGTCCAACTCTGCTACATCTAAAAATTGACTTTCATGACTAATTGATTAAAATTCTACACTTGAAGTATCTTACTTTACTAATTAAGCACACAATTCTACTTAAGTGTGAATGATTTGATCCCATTTTTAATTTGAGTACTATATTTCAACATCAATACAATCTTATAGATTTGTATCATAAAAAATATTATCATAAGCATGAGCTATTCACTTTTCCAACCATAATAATAAATGATGGTGGATGGTGGGCTATTTATAAAATAAAACTTAGATCAACTGTGAAAGTCCTTGAAATAGATGGCATAGCGACACCATTGGATGCACCGAAATTTCAAGTGAACACTATGAAAATTCATCCAATCAATCTTGTGGTAGATGATGAGCCTAAAATATTAATTGGTGAAGATAAAAACTATTTAGACATTAATGATTCACATGTTGAAGTAGATATTGAGGAAGAATTAATAGCACAATCAAGTGAGGATGAATATTTAGATGAAAATGATTTGTTTGAAAGTTTCTATGATGAGTAAATATTTTTTTAACACTGATGTCAAGTTATATTACTTCTTTTGTAACTATTACATTTTGGTTATTCAATTATAAAAATTGTACAAATATAAATGTGAATATGTTTGTCATTATGTTTTCTTAGTATAACATATTCATTATATATATTTATTGTTTTTACATATTTTGATATTTATGAAAATTGAATTAGGAATGAAAGGTAACTATTCAAGTAGCCGAGGATCTCAATTCCAAGGGAGGGATAGAAGAAGTCAACAAATAGTTTGTGGTTGAGAAATTCAGTATTTATTCAGTAACAATACTACAAATATTTCTCCGCATTCACCTGCAGGTACGAGGATACATTGGCATTACCTAATTTTGACACACACGTATTGTCTACCACTTACATTCCATTTTCATTTAATTCTCACTAGCTGGTAATGTTAGATTCATCCCACTTATCTTAGGAGGTGCATGCGATGCTACTACAACATCGACATTGGCTAGATATTTACAATCCATGATTTGCATGTAGAGTTCTAATAAAATATTATTTGACCTACTCTTGACAATAATAGTATGTAGTTACATAAATTTATTACTTTATGCATTATTAGTTTTTTTTTTGTGTATAATTAATTTATTTTAGAACTATGCATAATATTTTAAATGTTTTTATTTGTTCAAATTCTAGTAATTTATATGAATTACTATGATTTTGTTACTGATCCAACATTATCATTGATGATTAAAATTATGTTTGCATTACTTAGTTTTGGATAAATAATATAAATGAAGAAAATATCAACTTATTAACATAAGTATTGAGTGTTTTTTGTTTATATGTATATGCATGTGCTAATATTAAATCTCCCATAGATTTATTCCTTCTGCTTCTCATACAAACAAACAAAATTTAGGAGAAACTAGTTAATTATGATATAAAGTAGAGCAAAATCACTTAAATATGAATATTTTTATTAGGAAAAATTTCAAGTAAAATTTTATGCATATAGCAAATTATGAATTTGTTTTATAATTAAAAAATAACAAATAATGTATCACATTATAAAAACTATAAATAGAATAACACTTTGTTGATCTCTATGAATGATACATGAAAATATGTGGCTAGTGCTAGATATAATGAAAAGTTTAGAAGATAAAGAAACACGTATGATAAAAATACAAAGTGAAATTGTATCCTCTGGATGTTTGGTTAAACTGTTGAGAATGAGAATAGTAAATAGTTCAAGGCATTTTCCAAGATAACATATCACAAAATCATCTATAAGTGAAAGTAAGATCAAAACCTTTCAAACATATCTGTGATTACAAAACTTAACAAAATTCAATAGATTTAGTAATATTCTCATTCCTATTTTATTTTGATGTTAGTTTGTGAAAGCAAGCGATACTAAATTTATTATAATGTTTTATATACATTATTTTTAAATATTATTTATTTTCAGGACTGAAATGTCTACCAACACCATTTAATCTGTTCAAGCACATGCACAAAAATGATAAATTATTTGTAAATAAGTAGTAAATAATATTGATGTGAAATTCTTATTTTCTACTTATATGCTATGTTTATTATAAAATACAAAAGAAAATTTAAAAAAATTAAATTTAGTATGATTTGCTTCAAATTTTCGAATTTATAGGTGAATAAAAATTACAATGACATGATTGTAATTTAGAGGTGTCAAACGGGCCGTGCCGGGCCAGCCCGACATGTTTTTTCCAGGCCCAACCGGGCTTCCGTTGTCGGGCCAGGCACGACACGGAATAGTAACCGTGCCATGCCTGTCCCAGCATGATTTTTAGGGGTTCAGCCCGGCACGGGCCCGCAGCACGATTCGCCAGGTTGGGCCCGGATGGGCCGAATCCTAAATTAAAAAAAAAATTAGGGTTTTGGCGCGCGCCGTCGCACTGAATCCTGATTTTAAAAAATTAGGATTTCGTTGCACCCTAAACCCTAATTTTAAAAAAAATTGGGATTTCGGCACGCCCAAAACCCTAATTCTAAAAAAAAAATTAGGGATTGGGCGCGCCCAAAACCCTAATTTTATAAAAAATTAGGGTTGACTCCCATCAATCCTAATTTTTTTTTAAAAAAAAATTAAGCATGGTACCGTGCCAACGAGCCACGGTACCATGCCAAGCCAAGCACAGCATGAGGCCCGGCTGTGCCACGGCACGGCACAGCACAAGCCCAGGCACCGGAAAGAACCGTGCTGTGCCTCGTGCCGGACCAGAGGCTGTACCAGCCCGGTAAACACCTCTAGATTGTATGCATGTATGTAATACATAGTGGCATTTCTGAAAATGATTTTACTAGAAGTCTAGAAGATCCAATATAGTATTTCAACTTTTAACGCAACAGAGTGGAGTTTTGGTTTAACTTATGACAAAAAAACAAGCAAAATTTCGAAATAATAGCTCATAAAAAAATACAAAAAATAGCAGAACTATTTATGTAGACGTACGAAATCATCTTGTAGGCTATTACCACTTAAGAGGTCTAACATGACATCAAACAAAATTCTCAACTTGTAAAAACACGTGTTCATTAAATATCAGTAGGATAATATCAACAGACTCGGTAACAAATTAAGGTTTTAGGTGTGCGAAGGAAAGGATGAATCCAGTCACATGAAAGAGAAAAGCAAAGAAACTTTTCTATGTTTTTCATGAGAACTAATTTATATATTGTAAAAATAATTGATGAGAGCACATGATTTTACCATTCACTCTGCCATAATTGTTGTACAATCAGTCATTGATCATGATCAAGATGCTGAAAAAGTTAGAAGAGCGCATCCTAGTGGGAACATGACGAAATGTGTCATAATATAATGATGAAAAAAAGTAATATTTATGTTTTGATATACTAATATATAAATAACTAAAAGATAATTAAGTTTTGATGCAATAAAATTAATTGATTCATTTTTTAATACTCTTAAGTTTTCCTAATTTATCAAAATTATAAAAAAATTACAAAATACATTAAAAATAATTAAGTTTTTATAAACTAAAATTCATTAGTCCAATTCAACGCTTTGAAATTAAAAAAATGACAAATTCTCAATTTTTAAATTCTCAAATTATTATTTTGAATTTGGAAATATTATTTTAAATTTTAATAAATTTTTTTCATTGGGAAATATAGATTCAAATTTATGACCTTGATAAGAAGAAAAATTCACACAACCATTCGGTAACAAACAACTTATTCATTATTTTTTTATATAATTATATTTATATATTTACACAGTTATGTATAATTATACACACACACACACACATATTTATGTGTGTGTGTGTGTGTTTAAATATTTACATATATATGTGTGTGTGTGTGTGAGTGTGTGCGTGTGTGTGTGTGTGTGTGTGTGTTTATGTATATATAGTGATGCCCAATTCCATTTCTAAAGTTAGGAATATAATTGAAATTAATTATAAATGGAAAGGACAATTTCCAACAGAAATTTGAAATAAAAAAAAAATAATCCGTTGCTATTAAATGATGAAGATTATTTCACATTATATGAAATTAGAATTAGAAAATAAAAAGTAGAGACATAGATTGAAATAGTTTAATTTTTCGTCACTGATATCATGCGAGGTCATTGGCAAAATAAATTGCATGACATTTAGTGAGAGAAATTCAATTTCTACATGTATTTGTTATTAAAAAAATGATAACTTCTTTAAATTTGTGACAAAAATGAATTTTATTTCAATTAGTTTAGAAATGAATTGCAGACATGCTTCAGAATTTAGCGATATAAAGGAATTCCTTCACTTCTTTTGAAACGAAATATGAGTTTGTTGCTGTTAGACTTTAATAATTTTGGTGAAGGAATTCAATTCCGTCGCTGCTTTAGAAATAGAAATTCATTACGTCGTAATTTGAAATTAAATATTTTTTTGAAAAATACTTCGTCCGCTAGTAAAAAATTTGGAGTTTGGTCTAAATTATTACTAATCTATCATTGCTCATCCACGTATTCTACATTGCTTTCCTCTATGCTTGTGTTAGTCTCCTTAATCATCTATCAGTGAGACATGTAATTCCATTTTTTGATATCTATTTTTTGGTATGTGCATGTATACTTAATATTATTGTGTACCATGTAGGAATCTAGGGATGTAACATAAATATATGGGTATACACATTGTTGTTTACATATCAGGGTTGTGTATATATTATGTATATACACATTGTATATATACTATAAATATACAAACAATTACATTGTGTCTATACACATATATTAGGGTTTGAGTATTATGTCTTTTTTTGGTATGTGTATAGTGTAGGAATCATGGATGTGACATAAAAAAAGCACAATGATACAAAATACAAATAAAAGTGGGTTACCTTCCAAGATGAACTATATTTAACATACTTAGATAGACTAATTTTTATATTAATATATCATCATCATCTACCTCAAACATTAAAGTAATCTCGATATATTATTTTACTTCTTCTTGTTTCATATTCTTCTTATCTACTATTGATGACTCTGGATGGAAGATCATCTTCATCTTCTTATCTTCTAACTTAGTATAATCTTCAAGTTTGTCATTCAAGATCTATTCATCAGTCACATTCCTTCTCCGAGATGTACAAGATTAGATGTCACAACTTTTTAAAAGTCATAGCATCGTTGCATATGGTATGTAGTGTTAGTGTAGTGTCTTAAATGTCGTAGTACCTTTCATCAGCTTTTGTTCCTCTAATATATTGACTTCATATAAGGTCGCGACATGATCTTCTTCACTCTATAATAGATGTCATGGCATCTTGTAATGTATTATATTTCAAAAGTATCATAGCTTCTTATAATGCTCTGACTTCCTTCATTACAGCAACCTTAACCTCTTTTTCTTTCAAATCTTCATCAATACTCTTCTCCATCGATTCCATTAAGTTCTCTTGCATCTTTTTCTTTTTTTTTTGTCTCCATGAGTAGTGCAAGGATACTTTCTTTAAATGATATTTTTTTTTACTCCATATGATTGGTTATAATTATAATACGAAGATCCTTATAATATGTAACCAATCAAATTTGTTCCAAAATTTTTCTGATAACAGCTAATGTTTTGCTGCAAATTCAAATGGCCCTATATGATAAATTTTCTTATTTACATGATCTTTATTCTATTAGTTACATTAATTACATTAATATCTAATTAAGTTGCATTGGATTTTCTCAAAAAAATCAAAAATAAAATAATTTGAAAAGAGTGTACAAGATACATTGTCCTATTTTCTTGATTTTCAATTAATGTAACTCAAAGAATGATATATTTTTATCATAATCCAAGTATACTCTAAAAATTATCAAGAAGTTTGAAATGAATTCATGTAAATACAAATTGATATACATGTCTATTAATATTAGTTGAGAAAATATATTTCCAATAAATACAAATGGATATGTATGTCTATGGTTAAATGTATCTCCTAATTATTTAAAATTTTTATCATCATGTGCACTATCTCACACACTATATATCATTCTTCAAATATAGCACCATGGTGCATTTATGTGATTTTTGCTTTTATGTGATATAGATTTTTTTTTGTTTTTTGCCAAAATAAAAATTGTTTTATTCTTTTGGAATGTATTATTATGTTTTGCTTGTATGTGCTTTTTTCTTAATTTTTACAATTTCATCCTTTATAAATAAATATGAAATATTTAGTTTTCTTTATATGAGAAAAATATAACTAAAGACTATTAGAAAATATCTAAGAGATTAATACAACTCCCAATATCTCATTTTAATGTAAACTTAACTAGTAATGATGTGATTGCAATATTTTTATGATATTTATGTAATGTCTTTAATATGTTATTGAAACTTTATTACAAATAAGTTATTATCTACATCATTATTATTCAATATATATTGATATTATGTGTTATATGAATAAAAAAATAGTAATGAACTGATCATCAATGGATGAACATCAGACTAAGAGATGAGTTTTTGACTGATGAGTTTGTAGAGGAAATCGAGGAGTATGTTGGCTTGCTGAAAAATACTCTCAATTAATCAATGGAATGAAAATAAGATGCTCATGTAATGACATTAAATCTCAGAATCATAGATTCCAAGATGTGGATATGGTTAGATTTCATCTTGCAAAAAATAGATTTGTAACAAACTATTATGTTTGGTATAAACATGGAAAAATAGTTATGCTATAAGTAACATAGCATTATGTATATAAAAGTGTTGATTCAAATGTTGAAATGGAATATGTCAATCCCAACGATGCATGTGAAGTCATATTAAAAAATGTTAATGATGCTTCCTTTAATCTAAATGTCATTGATGATATCCCATCCATCAACAAAAGAATTATATGAAATGCTCAAATCATCAAAAGAAGAGGTTTGACCACGTAATATGTATGGCCACTCCAAGTTACCTGTGGTGACCAAATGTTTGAATTTAATGGTAAAACATTATTTTTAAGAAAAGTGTTTTGATGAATTGTGCAAGTTATTATCTAATTTGTTACCAAAGAATAACTTCATGATAGACAATTTTATAGTACATAGAAGTTAATGTAAGGTTGTGATTTTCTTATAGAAAAATATATTGTTGTATTAATGGCAACATTATATAATGGGGTGAAGACAGTAAAGTAATTACTTATAATTTCTATAACTATCATTGGTACAAAAGATACATTGCATGTACAAAGCATAAAATAAATATCTCATAAAAATATATTACTCCCCATTGAATCCTCATCTACAAAGATTATTTAAATCAGAAGCCACTACTAATGATATTAGTTGGCACAAAAAGCATACTACTAAAGAATGCAAGAGGAAGCATTGCTCAGATTCTCTATCTTAGAATAATTTGATTATATTCATCCATTTTTTGTAGATAAAAGTCAACATATTAGATTAAGACTTTTTATAGATAGATTTTAGTTATTTGGACAAATAAGACAAAAAAACTCTTTATTGCCAGTGATCATTACTCCATATAATTAATTTATCATCGTAGATATGCATGAAAGATGATACATATTTTTATGTGTTATCGTGCCTCATATGTGAAACCCAAAAAAAAAGTTGGATGTTTTTCTGCAACCCCTAATTATAGAGCTAAATAATTTGTGGGTGCTTGATGTAAAAACATATGATGTATCTAGAAAGTAAAATTTCAAAATACAAGCATTACTTATGTGGACTATGAGTAATTTTTTAGTATATTCAATATTATCAAGATGAAATACTATAGGAAAATTAGTTTATACTTACTATAAGGTGGACTCTAATACATTTTCTCTAAGCAAAGGAAAAAAGATTATTTGGTTTCATAACCACCATAAGTTCTTACATATGGAACATTAATTTTGGAGGAATATTAAGGTATTTAGAAAAGGCCATATAGTTGAAAAATGTGTACCATCTTTGAGGTCAGGTACCAAAATATTAAAGATAATTGAAAGATATGGTTTCAAAAATATTACATATATTGATGTAGATTACATTAATACATAAATTTTAAAGAATTATCATTATTGTTGGAAGAAATGAAGTAACTTTTGAGATTTACTTTATTAGAAAACCAACATAATTAGACACAACTTAGATGTGATGTAAATTGAGAAGAACTATTGTGATAATATTTTTAATACATCATGAATCTGGAAGGAAACACAAAAGGCAATGCTAAATCAAGAAATGATATGAAAAAATTTTATTCATATTAAGAGTTACATAGGGATAAATCAACAAATAATTACTTTAAAGCTTATTATAATCTTGACAAAGATGCAAAGGATGCTTTGTGCAAAAGACTAATAGAACTCATGTTCTCTAATGGATATACATCTAACATGGAAAATGTATTGATATGACGAAGCATAAGTTATTTGGAAAGAAAATTCATGACTATAATATGTTTATGTAGAGGTTAATACTTAAAGCATTCTATGAATTACTTCCAGAAAATATTTAGGAAATATTGACTAAAATAAGCATTTTTAAAGAATTTGACTCGTAATGTCATAATAAAAGAAGATATAGGGCAATTACAAAATGATATACACATAATTATGTGCAGAATTGAGCATATTTTTTTTCATAACATCTTTGACTTAATGGAATACCTTCTAATCTACTTGCCTTATGAATCCAATATAGCAGGCTTTGTGTAATATAGATGGATGTATTCATTTCAAAGGTTATATAATTTTTATTTGTTGATTTAAAAATTTAAATATATCCAATGAATATATTTTATTTTAATGAAGTTATTTTAATGAATTTATTTTGAACATTATTTTTTAAATTGAAATTTAAAAAATAATGTTCAAAATAAATTCAAAGTTGAAAGATTGATATGTAATACCTATTTAGTTGAAAATGCTTAAATATTATGTGTGCATTACTTTTGGCCACATGCATGTAATTTGATTTACAAAATGTCACCAAATAAAGATTAAGATATTAGGGATGAATTAGAAGAAGATGAATTACTTTCCATTTTCACTCGTGTGGGTCAATTGTATGGTAGAGAAAAATCAATATATATTTTTTGACGACTAGGAGTATAATGCTACGTACACATATATCTTGTTGAATTGTGAAGAATTTATACCTTATATTGAGTAAAATTAATAATCATTTTATATTATCATTTGTCATGGTATGTAATATACCTTTTTTAAAAATCAAAATAACTTCAATATGTTTTTTGTAGAATATATGCTAAGGAATTAAGGCAAAGAGAATCACTTAATGATGATGCTTCAATTGATTCAAAACTTACCAAAGATTTCGCATTTTGGTTTGAAAAATTTATCAGTATATAACTTATCATTCTTGCTTAAAAAATAACATGCAACATTATATATGTATGATATTATTTTATTTTATTTTTTAGGTACATTTTCCACAATCAAATATATATATTAGACAAATAAAGGATTTTACAAAAGAGTCATAAAAAAGTTTATAGATGTATCCCATATATTATGTAAATGAATACCAATTTCACACTTTGAATCATAGTTCAAATAGAGTTGCAATGAATAATTGTGTATGCATTAAGTGGTCTAACTCTACCACATTTAATATTGAATTTCAAGGCCGATTGATTGAAATTCTACACTTAGAGTATCATGTTGTACCAAATAAAATGACAATTCTATTTAATTTTATGGTTTGATCTTATTCCAAATTTGGGTACTAGAATTTATTATTCTTGTAGATTTGCACCACTTATTCAACCACAAGAAGAAATGCTTGTGACTAGTGAGTTATTTATTATAAAAAATATAGATCAACTATTGAAGTTCTTGAAAAGGATGTTATTGTAATACCATCACATGTACATGCATTTTAATAGAATAATATAGAACTTCATCCAATCAATCCCAAGATAGATGATGGGCTATTAACATTGATTGGTAAAGGTGGAAACTAAATGAATATTAATGATGCACAAATTAAAAATAATAATGAAGAAAAATTAATTGCACAATCAGATGAGGTTGAATGTAGATAAAGATGATTTGTTAGAAATTTTAGATGATAAGTAGACATTAATTATCTTTGTTGTTAAGTTGTGTTGCTTATTTTGTAACATTAAAATTTGGGTAAATAGAAAAAATTTCACAATTGTATATGTTAATGTGCTTTTCAATATGTTTTGTTAAAATGATATATTGATAACATGTTTTATTATTTTTGCATTTTTTGATATTTATGAAACTTGAATTAAGCATGAGAGGTAACGATTTTAGAGGCTGAGATCATAATCCATGGGGAGAGATAGGGATAGAGATAGTCAACTAACAGTTAGTGGAAGAGAAATTTAACAATTATTCAATGAAGATAATACTACAAATATCTCTCCAGATTCTCCTATACATACAAATGATATGTTGGCATCACCTCATCATGAGATAACAGATTCCCTACCACTGATATTCTATTTTCATCTAATTCTACACCAGATGTGATTTTTAACTTTCTCTCATCTATTTTAGTAGGTACAATACATGCATAACTATTATAACATTGATAATGACTAGATATTTACAATCCAGTATTTATATGCAAAGTTATGATAAAATCTTTATTTGACCCACAATTGACAATAAAAAGTATGTGCCTTTCAGAAATTTACAACATATATGCATTATTATTTTTTATTTTTTCATTTGTAAAAAATTTAAATTACAATTATGCATGAAAATATAAATAAATCAGTATGGTTAAAATATGATAATTTTAATTAATAACAAGCTATGATCTTAGTATTGATTCAACATTATCATTGACAATTAAAATAATTTTTATATTATGAAGTTTTGGATAAATAATAAAAATAAATAAAGTATTAACTAAGTAGCAGAAACATGAATATATTTCATTTATATATATATTATGTACTAATGTTAAAACACATACATGTTTATTCATAATGCTTCTCATATAATTGAGAAAATATTTAAGGAGAAACTAGTTGCGGAGGGTATAAAATGAAGCAAAGTGTATCCAAATATGAAAAAATATTATTGGGAAGAATTTTAAAGTACAATTTTATTGCATTTACCAATATATGAAATTGTTTTTTAATGAAAAACTATGAAAAGATATGCATCACAATGTATTGTTGTTTTTTTATTTCTTGTAGAAAAAATATAAATAGAATAATACTTTATTGATTTTTGTGAAGGATACATGGACACATATAGCCAGTGTCAGATACAATGACAAACTTGAAAAATAGAAAGAAAATATTATAAAGATACAAAACCAAATAGTATTCTTCTTTATGTTTGGATAAAATGGTGGGAATACAGAATAGTGAGGAGTTCAAGGCATTCACTTAGATGGCATCACATAATTGTTGATCAGAGAATGCAAATGAATGATTGGGACCTTTCAAATATATTGGAGGTTCAGAGATGATCAACCAATATTCAAAAGATTTGGTAAAATTGTCTTTTCTAATTTATTATGATTTTAAATTTGTGAATGTAAATGCTACTAAATTTATGATAATGTATCATGTACATCATTAATAAATATTATTTATTTTTAAGAGGCTGAGTTTGGACATCCACCAATACCATTTGATGTGTTCAAGTGAATGCATAAGAATAAGGATGGATCATTTTAATAGAAAAGTGGTCAAATAATATTAATATGAGTTTCTTAATTTGTACTTTCAGTATCTTATGTAAATTGCCATATATGAAACAATAAATTGTAAAAATATATAATTTTTGGTGTTCACAAGAATTAATATCCAAAAGTAAAGTATTTTTTACTATTACTAATGAGTTATTATATATGGACTCATTAAGTATAATGACCCACTTCATTTTTATATTAATTTTTAGAAAGGTAATAACAATTTGATGTGCTGATATAAATTTTATCTGAAAATAATACATATGAGTTATGTTGTATTAACAATTATAGGAAGCTATGGAAAATATGATTGTCATTACTTCACAACTGATAGTTTCTTCTGCATAGTCTCAAGAGATTGATATTATGCATATTTACTTTCAAGCTACTGGAGTGAAGCCAAATAAAAGGCTAGTTTACCCTATTGGTACTCATGCATCTATATTTTATTTATGTTTATTTGGAGCTCTTTATCTTCATCTTCCAATTGCAATAATTTTATTTGATGAGTGGTTATGAGAGGAGATGCTTAAAATTCAGAATACTTTACAAAGATAAAATGAGGAGATACAACAAAAGAATGAAGAGATAAAAAACAAATTGAAGAGATAAAAAAAGAAAGGAAAAATGAATGAAAAGAGAGGAGGAAATACAACAGAAAATTTTGAAGTTGGAAAAAATTATGTGAGAGTTGGTAGGGGTTTCATCTATTTTTTCTCATTCCGAAGAAGATCCATCCAAATCTTCAGATGAGAATACTCATCTCAACAATGACTCTTTGCTATTTGTTATGTTGTTTTATTATATTATTGCAATGAAATATTTGTTGTGTTAAACTTTTTTTTCATGTTAATGTTTTTTAAAGTAATAAATGTGCACTGGAATAGTTAAAATTTAATGTTTGTTATTTGATATTATGCATTTTAGTGGAAGTTATATGAATGTTATTTGATGAATAATGTGTAAGTACAAACTGAATTGCAGGGTATATGATTTCCATATGTAATTGTATATTTTATAGATCATATAGAAACTACAACAAATGAGAAATATTCCTGTTGCAAAAAAATACAAATGGAATATGTCATTTCTAATTTCATTTCTTATTTAGAAATGGAATTTGTGTTTCTATTTTATTGTGTCACTATTTCAGTATTGGAATAGAAATGGAAACTGAGATTCTATTTCTATCGCTATAGTTAGAAATAGAAAATTTTCATTGCATATATTAGAAATGCCCAAGCATTTTCCATTTCTAAAATTTAGAAAGTAGATTTTTAGAAATGGAATTTTATAAAAATGGGAAATATACTATAAAGCATTTTCCATTTCTAAAATTTAGAAAGTAGATTTTTAGAAATGGAATTTTATAAAAATGGGAAATATACTATCAAGCATTTTCCATTTCATTTCTATTTAGGTCGCTAATTGCAATTTGCAACAAAATTAGAAATAAATTTGGTCATTTCTAATTTGCTTCTTTCTTATAGTGTTATATATATTTATATAATAAATAAATAAATAAATAAATAAATAAATAAATATATATATATATATATATATATATATATATATATATATATATATATATATATATATAATTATATATGTGATTCTATTCAAATACGTGTGTGTGTGTGTGTGTAAATAAATAAATAAATATATAGTTACTTACTTATTCCTCTATGGTAGAGTGAGTTTTTATGCTTGTGGAGATCAATGGTTTGAATCCCTAATTACCTTATAAAAATATCTATTAAAATCTAAAAAAATGTTTCTGAATTTGATAGTATTTCCAAATTTAGAAAGTGAAATTTTATTTTTTTTAATTTCGAAGGAAATAATCAGAATGATAAATTTCAATGTGCCAAGACTTAATTATTTTTTAGTTTAATGAATTTTTATTTTATTTTAAAAAGTCGGGGTCATTTTTTTCAAATAATTTGTATTTGGTGTAGCAAAACATAAATCTCTCGAAAATAAATGTAGGTGTAAATGTGAAACTTTGGAGCAAAACCATTTGGTGAAATTAATAGTAATGAGTAAATTGTTGCGTGAAAATTAAACAAAAAAAGTGGTACACTCATTAACATATCTCTCTGTTTTCATAAATGAGATATAAAAAATAAAATTATGTAATGGTATACTATTTTGAAAATCTTTGAACAAAGAATATTACATATGTTATAAAATAGCATGACAACATGTAAAGATCAAAAAAATTATAACATAAATAATGCGAATAAAGGGTTAGAGAAAAAACTTCACATTATCTTATAAACAAATAAAAAAGACATAATTTTATAAACTTAATGTACATTAGTTTATTATTAACTTTAAATTATCCAATAATAATGTTTATAGTTAAAAAAATGATGTTAAAAGAATGTGTTGCCCCTCTCAAAGGGTCGTTGTGCCTAATTACAATATTGTTCAAAATAGCTATTAAAGAAACCAATTCTCTTTTTTCTCATGAATGAGAGACTAATAAAAGCTACCAAGATATATCTAATTGTCAAATAGAGCTTAATAAAATGACCACCATAAAGTACATTCATGAACTTATAGAATAAATTTATAAGAAAAATTGAGTGACATAATATTTATCATTAATCACATTACCCCTTTATTTTTTATATTGCCCTTTAAACGACCACTTTAAATAATATATCTCATTAAAACCTTACTAGTAAATTAAATAAGATAAAACCTAATGAAGAAAACAAAGTATAATATTTATATGATATTGTAGAATTTTTTTAGGACTACCTTGTTAAAAATATTGTCAGTAAAACTAATTAGTGGACAAAACTTATAAAGATTGGAAAAGGATGCAACACACTAATATCTTGTCATAAGCATGCTGCCCTCATGTTGATATCTTTAAATTATTGCATTCTAATCTTATGTAATAGCTTTTTAAATGTTGAGATTGTTAATGTCCTCATGAATAAATCTATTATAATATAACTCTATCATATTTTTCGAACTTCAATTTCATCACTTTTTTGAAGTTTGTATATAAAGTAATTTTGGAGAAATATATTTAATTTTATCTCATTTAATATAAACTTTTTTGATTTGTGCAATGTATACATCATTATTTTCAAATTATGTTGTCAAATTGTCTTTGATAGATGGAAGTCCACATATTTCTTAAATATGCTGAATCATTTATCTTAGCTATATGTATTCATAACTTTTTCCATAAATTATATAATCGTTGAATGATTTGATGATGTGACAACCATTGTATGCTTAAAGAATCTCAATGAAATAATAACTTTGTTACAATTAAACTCATATTTTGTTTGTTATCTTGCCTTATGTGAGTCTAAAAAGGATCCTATAACGACATTTCCAAGTAATTGATATGTTGACTCATTTGAGTAAAATGCACTCATATCATTTGTTCGGTATAGTTAGAGTAGTTGGAGATAGTGCAAAATATGTTTGCTACCATTCAAATATCTTTGAGTTGACATGAAGTTATATCTAGCTAATAAATTAATAGAAAAATAAATATATAGGCAAGTGTTGTTAGCAAAACACATAAGCATACCAATGACACTAAAATATGGTACTTCAAAACCAAATAATTTTTCACCTTTTTTCACAATGATGAAATAAAATCTTTTTCTCCTCAAGTGAATAGTTAATCATTGGCAAACTTAAAGAGTGTATTTTATCCATATAAAATATTTTAAATTTTTTTTAACATATACTACTTTATGAACTAAAACTCTAATATGAAAATACTTGATTTGTAGGCAAAGACAATTTTAGTTTCTCAAAATATTTCATTTCAAATTTTTTTTTCAAATATTTTGATACCCAATAAGATTTAGATCATCAACATATAAATAATAATAATATTATTATTATTACAAATATAGCTTTTGATTTATTAATAAAAATAGAAGGATATATATGGTTTTTTGCATTCATTCTTTTAATAAATACTCACTGGGGTGATTATACCACATGCATCCAAATTATTTCAATCCATATAAAGATCATTGTAATTTGATTGAGCACATATTATGACTTATTAATATTTTATTTAGGCAATTAATCTATTGTAGAGTTTTTTATACATATGTTATTATCTATGGACTTATATAGATAAATTATAATGACATCCATGAGATGCATATTTAGTCCTACTAAGACTGCCAAGTTTTTAGAAAGTGAAAAGTAACTACATCAATAATTAGAGAATATGTTTTCTTATAATCAAGACAAGGTCGTTGCATGAAACCTTTTGGTACTAATCATACTTTATATCTCATGATCTTATTATTTTCATTATGTTTTCATACACATGTCTATTTATACCCAACATTACTTACACATTTTTCTATTTGGAATATATTTCCAAAAAATGTCTTGTTTTATTAACGATATTAATTATACATGCATAACTTCTTCTTATTTTGGCCAATAATTTTTATTTTAATATTCTTTCACATTTTTTCGTCCAAGATTCTCATTATTTCTAATGATGTCTAAGACCATTTGGTAAGTAAAAATATTATTGACAAATATAATTTGTTTAATCTGATTTTTCTCTATCTTGTACATAATTTATTGAGATCTCAAAATTTTCAAGTACATTTGACTCTTATATAGATAAATATTTGTTTTTCATCTCTTTAAAAATATTTTGTTTAATATGTTTCACTATAGTGACAATTTGTTTTGTTGATGCTCTCCTCTTTTGATGAACTACATCTTTTGATTCAATTAGTCACCCATGCTTCAAGCACAGTTTGGATTCATTTACTTTATATCTGTTTGGGACTTCAATCCATGTTGGAGCATTCACAACTAAGATATGTGACTTTGTCACTTTCTTTGCATCAACAAATACAAGTGATAATTTATTTGCAATATTTTATAAATGAATTATCCTTTGAAGTTCTCGATAACATTGATTTGTATGAGAATTAAAATGAGATAATGTATATATATTCCAAATTATTTCTCATCATTCTTTTAGAATTAACATTTATCTCCCTAATGATGAGAATACGGTTTCAATAAAATGACAATCTAAAAATCTGACCCAAAAAATATATCATATTAACTGTTCCAGATATCTTATGATTGACAGATTATTAGACTCACATAAATTCAAAGTCTATGTGGTGGACTCATTTTGGTACATTGTAGGGGGTATAATTGAAACATAGACTACACAACCAAAAACTTGCGCATACAAAATATTTGGATATTTAACCAATACAAGTTGTGAAAAAAATATTCATGATAAGATATTGGTCTAATTAAAAGTATTTTTATTGTATAACAAGAAATGAGAGTACTTTGCTAAATTATTTTGGGTATGAATATGAGCAAAAAGATGCACAATATTTATTTCAATTGACATATAATAATTATTGAGATGGTTCAAATTTCTTATTGATCTGTTAGGATATAATGCAATATAAATATAAAATCTAACTTTATTTGGTAGCATTTTATTTTCTCTTTTGGAGCTTTCGATTAATTCTAATGTACCATAGATGATATTTACAATGATATTTATTATTATTAAATTAATAAATTATTTTTTTTCTCTAAGGATTGTATGCATCATTGCACGGTAAACAAGATAATTATCATCATCATTCATCTTCAAATTAAATAATACATAAATTAGATAAAGTAAAAATTTAAATAATAAAAGATGATATTCTTATTAACTAATAATGACATACGTATAATTTATTTAATATTTACATTTTTATTATTTATTAAGGAATTGAAATTATTACTAGAACTTTCAAAAAAATCCACATCATAATTAGATAGGTCAAACTCATTTCTTTTAGCAATATTTATTTCTATCTTTTTTCCTTTATCCTTTAATGATATTTGACACAAATCTTCTAGATGTTTGGCCATATGATAAGTATGAGACCAATGTGATTCTATTTTGCATCTATAGCAAGTCCCTTTATAAGCTTTGATAGATTTTTTATGTCCTTTTTTTCTATTTTCTTGTTTTACTTTACAATTATTATGCTTCTAGTAGGGAAATGTGTATTTTCTTTTAAAAGAGTTAGAATGATGATTATTATAGTGTTGGAAATTCTGCTCACGTCCATGACCATGACTACGATCACGTCCACACCTATGACTTCAGGATGATTTCACATTTATTTTAGGAAATGGTTGAGATAATATTGGATGTAACTGATTATTTTTCATCAAAATCTCATTATTTTTTTCAACTACTATAAGATATGATATTAACTATGAATATATATAGTAAATCTATGTTCTGTGTATTATAATTGTAGGTGCAAATTAATGACATTAAACATTATGAATATTTTTTTCTAGCTTGTCGTCACCCATGATTTTTTTTTTCCACATAACTTAAATCTGAAGCTTATTTTAAATAAAGCAAAATTATACTAACAAACTATTTTAAAATTTTACAACCTCGAATGCATCCAATCATTGTTAGCTTTTGGTAAAATCATCATTATTTGATGATCAATTTTATCATTCGAATTTCATAAAGTGATAAAATCTTTTATAGTTAAAATGAGATATTCATTTTTCAAATCCTCTTGGAGATGCCTAAGAAAAATAAGTGGTTTTGCACAATTATGCTAGGATTCTTCATTTTCTTCTTTTATTATTTCTCTTTCATAAAAGTTAAGTGTATATTTCAACATCAAAAATCTATGATAGGTACTTTTTACTAGAAATAGTAAATGTCACAAACTAAAGTCTTGTGAGATTTGATATTTTGCTAATTTTTCAATATATGAAAAACATGATAATGATATAATTTTTTTTTTTTGCAAGAGAAAAATCATGTTGATAACGTGTTATAAAATTGAAATTTCTTTGATATAGAGGTGTTAGTTATTTTTTACATAGAATAGATGGAAACAAAAGAATACATCATCTCATGGAGCAGATAATAGATTGGAGTCTCATCAAGACTTAAGATTCGGTTGTTAAAGAGAACTTACATGTGCTCAAGGCCTTGAAAAAATGTAGTTGGGCAAGCAAAAGATATGATAACTTAACTTAGTTGATTTGGTATGTGAAAATGACTATGTTTTGTTCTCCTTTTTAAAAATATAAAAAAACATACTTAATAGATAGAAATATTTATGTTTTGTATACACAAAATTAGAAAATTAAAGATTTCTGGATTTCAAACCATTTTAAAAATGAAAACAATGGTTTTTGAAATTCTAAAATTGGTTATTTTATGATTTTGAAACTAGTTTTAAAAAGAACGAAAACCAATTTTTGAACTTGGAAACTATTTCTTTTTTTTTAAGTGTGGTTTTGAAACCACTATACACATATACATATGTGTGTGTGTGTGTGTGTGGGTATACATAAACATGATTTTAAAGTGGAAAACTATAGATTTTCCTGATTTTGGAAACTAAAAAATCACCGATTATCTAAAAACATAAATATTTTATGTTTTTGGGTATGTTTTTATAAAAAAATTATCAAAGTTGGATCAAAATATAAATATTTTTATTTTGGGATTTTCAAATAGGTGCAATTGATAATTTTTTGATATTTTAATAAAAAAAATTTCTTAAATTTTTTGTATAAATTAAATTACTTCATTAATATTTCAATTTTTGAATAATTTCAATGCTTTTTTTGCCTAAAATTTGTGTATTTCAAAATGAAGGTAAATTATTTAGAAAGTTGATTTATTATCACTATAATCATTTCAAATTATTAATTTTAAAAAAAGTCACAATAAAGTTCATGGACTCGCATGATCATTCACGAATTAGTAAAATATATGATGATATCATTTAATTTATGTTTCACTTTATTATATTGGCATATTATACAAGTAATCACATAGGCTTGTATATTCATTTTTTTAGTGAGTGATAAATCTCTTCTCCTATCATAATTTTCTAAGAAATGATTCATATTTTTTGCACATTGGTGAATAATAAATTATTTTATAACCAAAATGTTCAAATTAATTTGGACATAAAATTTGGACAATTATGAATTAGCTAGTTTTGCATTTAATACTCTGGTAGAAGACTAATCCCCAATCATTTCTTTCTACATGAAGCATGTATCATAATATAAATCACTGAAAATTAATTGAATCTAGGCCTTCATTTTGTAGAATCGATACAATCATTGACAACAATGTAATTGCTACATATAAAATTTAGTGCAAAAATTCATTGATGTTCAAATAAAAATAAACAACTCATCGTAAAAAATAATTGTTCAATTTTATATTGACAATCAAATTAAAAAAAAAAGTCTAGTTTTTAATTTTCACTAAGCTACATATAATTGACAAGAATATATAATAATGTTTGATAGATAGATTTGGCTAACAAAATTAGGAATTATTAACTTCATGATGTATTTTGAGGGTAGCATGATCTTCTAGATATTATTAGATATATCCTATCATATAATTGACAGGTGCATATATGATTTATTAAATAATATGATAAAAGTTTGAGAAAAAAATATTTGGTCATATTGATAGGTGCGTATATGATTTATTAAAAAATATAATATATTTAAGAATCATTCACACCTGTTAATTATATGATAGGATATATCATATTCTCAAACTTTGTCATTTTGATGTAATATACTTAAACAAAATATTGATAAATTATGTTATGCTTTCTCAAAAAAAAAATGAAAATTGAACGTACCTAGAAGCATTTTGATCTTCAATATTTGAATAGTATTCAAAGTGAATTTTAAATATTTTTTGAAATTCAATAATTATAATAATGATAATATTAAAATTGATCTTCTTCTTTTTTTTTCAAAAGAAATGAGGTTTATTTTTATTTATTATTATTATTTTTTTTTTGGTTTGCATGGAAGCATCCAACATATTCAATACCCAACTTGAGTATATATACATGTTATGATTTTTGGTTTTAATATAATTAAAACATAAGTTACTTTCCCTTTTCTCAATCCTCATTTCTCTATTCTCTGCTTAGTCTCTTTGCATGAATCCTTGAAATCCTAATCTCTTCTATATTGTATCAAAGAGTAGATGGGGTTTGAAGGTGGGACTTACATGATGATGTGTGTGGTGGTGGATCATTTGCAAGTGCCAATGACCACGTGAACTAGTGGTGCTGACATCATGTTGTGAAACAATCATGTTTTTCCACCATAATTGCTTTTGTGGTGATGTGAAGAAGGTGCTATGAATGTGTAGTTGAAGATATCAAGGTGTTAAATTTAATCCACATGGTTACATTGAATCCATGGTGGTTTATATGATGGTCTGTGTGGTGGGGCTTTTAGTGAGTGGTGGTAGTCATGTTATTCGATTGCAATGGTGTAGTGTGATTGTGTGTGGTGATGCTTGGTTGTGTTATGTTACTTGTGCATTGTGATTGTGTTGTGATGTTGTAGTAGTTTCATGGTTGAGCTTGGCGACCATAGTGGTGCAATGCTGGTGCTTGACATCCATGGAGGTGTGTATGCTAATTTAATTTTATTTAATTTTAGATTGATAAAAAACAATGATAATTAATATGAGATCATTAGAGATACCCTAGTTGAAATTAAATAAGGATACCTATTTGTTTTGGTGTGGTCACTTTGGATATTATTTGGTTCTTGGACCAATGATACATGATATACTTGTAGGATTAATGATTTATTGCAATGAATTGATCTAACAATGATCAACATTTTTTATTCTTGCTATTTATTCTTGTAGGATTAATGATTGGAGACAAATGTATAAGAGAATTGATGGGGTCATATTATGGTAGATCTGACAATGCTAATTAAGGAGATTGAAAGTTTAAATTCATAATATTTTGTATTTGTATTTAGCGGAAGAGCATTACACCATTTTGCAGACATAATTCTTATTTAAAGGATACTTCCCATTATCTCATAGATTTACTAGAAGAAGATATATCATTCATAGTTACTTTTATATTGAGTAGAGTTGAGATGATTAATCTAAGTATTGTAATGATTTCTCCATATTTTGATAGTGAGAGAACTGATACGATGTGTTGATTGTGAAGAAGCTTGTAGTAGCTTGTTCTTTTTATGAGAGATTATGACATACTCATGAGAGATATTAGACATTGCATTGTTGACTAAAAAGTCATGAGAGAAATTTTAGGGTTAAGAGTCTATATAACATATACTATCATATATTGTTGAGACTAGATCTTTTATGTGTACACCTATTAATCTTGTTAAACTTACTCATGACCATGAAAAATATCTTAGAATTTTTCTTTGTGCACTAATAGCTCAAACCAAGATGCCCCCTTCCCTAATTCTCTCCTTGTCATCTCACTCCTGACTCTTTAGTCAACAATTCATGGGCCAAAACCCATGACACATGGGATCCTACTTTTACTTTTTTTTGGAGTCTAGAATCATTTGTATTATGATGACCAATTACACTATTATACAGGCTAAGAGACATGATAATTTTAATGACAAGTCTTTTATTTTGACATATTTTTTTACCTGTTAAATAAAATTATTTTCAATATGTTGTTCTGTTAAGCAATTAGACTATAACGTTATCTTTTCTTCTTCTAATATTTATGTGTATGAACTACAAATTAAATGGATGGCTTACATATGGATATAGCAAGTTCATTATATATTTTTTTCTTCATCCTCATGAACTTTTTTAGGTTCTAGGCTGTAATTGATCTAATAAGTATATACCCTCAACTTGAATATTTATCATTGAATAAGCTAAATATTTTGGAGTTAAATATTAAGTGGAAACTTTTATTAACGATAAGATGTGTCTATTAGGAAACATACTACAACTATCTAGATAGTATGCTAGAAGAGTAATAGTAGACACATTATATCTTATTTATTTAGATATTTTGGGACCTTATATGATGATGACACATGGCTATTTGATATATTTTATTACAGTTATTGATGATTACCCTCATTACACATGACTATTTGAGATATTTTATTACAGTTATTGATGATTACCCTGATTATACATACTATATACTTGTAAAAAAAGATCTCGAATTTTATATATTTTTATAATTTTTTATAAAATGATAAAAATATAGATGATTCTATTATTAAAATATTGAGAGGTAATAATACATTAAAATTTACTTGTATTTAATTTTTTTTAAGGAGCATTAGATACTTTATTAGAAATTTTGTGCTAGTACTTTTGTTCAGAATAAGATAGCTAAAAGTAAGATTTAATTTTTCATTGAGAAAAACTACATAAAAGTATTCCTAGACATCTTTGAGAAAAAATAATATTAATCACTTATTTACTAATCAACTAAATATCACCTTTTATCATTCTATGCTGTATCACATATTAATTTTTTATATCTAGTAGAGTCAATTTTTTATCTTTCATGTAGAAATTTTAGGTATAATTATTTAGTTCATGATTTGTCTCCAAGTAGAGAGGAGATGAATGCTTGTGCCATCAAGAACACCTTCCTTGGACACTCTTGTACTCAAAAGGAGCACATGTGCTACTTGCTAGCGAAAATAGGGCTCATTATGATACAAATATTCCATTGACTAGTTGTGGCTCTTCCTAGAGTGACAACTGACCCAACTCATGCATCTGATACTACAAGCACAACTAACTTTGAGAAGAGTAACTAGACATCTTATAATGCCTCATCAAACCACAACTCTATTAGTACATAGTCGTGTGAGTCATGAGGAAACTAGTGTGAATATCATATTGAACACAATGTATGAGTTTCCTCAAAAGGGGAGATAAAATATGAGATACTATTATATGTGTCAACAAGTTAGATGGACTGAGCATAGCATGAGCCACAACACAAAAATGTGGTGTCTGGTATGACACAACATATTCTAGAGTCATGCTTGGACCAACCTCAATGCTGCCTATGGCACAGTTCTAGTCATGCTGAGCAAGGGTTATTAGCCCACATGATATGGGAAACTAGGCATGGTACAATTTAATATGTCATCTTGTGTGGGTTGGTTTTGGTATGACTACCAAATCAAGCTAACTTGGAATTGATTGAGGCTAGATTTGAATCAACTCCGGCTAGCCTTGAATGAACCTAAGCTAGCTTGACCTAGCCTAGAACAACATGACAGGACCCTGGAAGGTGGCAAGCATATGGGTCATGGTTGGCCACTCATTTTAAAGACATGCTAGCACGTCAGGGCCCATTTTAAAAGCCATGTCTTGCTGAGCAGGTCATGGTGGCCAATATGGGCCTAAAAATGAGTTGTTCCAGCACAACATGGCTGGTTTGACACATTTATAATGGATTAACCCTAACCTCAAGGAATACAATAGATAAATATATTCATGGCTTTTTTTTAGTGAGTCATTAGTCATGTCAGCTACTCTTGTTCAAAGTGTTGACTTAGACCTTCTGATTATTGTACATAAGGAACCAAGATTTGTTCTACTTAATATTCATTATCACATGTGTTCTCTTACTCTTATTTTTATACAACATATTTTGTTTTTTTTTCTTGTCTACATTTAATAACTTCCAGATGTCCAATATTTTATTTAGAACCACTTAGCTATTAGAATGACAATAGGCTATGTTCGATCAACAAAGTTTAATCACTTCCAATCATACACATCTTATTTAGAAACCTCTAGGAATGCATACCAATAATATGGTAGTTTGATTACTAAAATGGTAAGCAATCTATTCTTGGGGTCACAAGTTTGATTCTCAAGAAATACCAAATATGTACCCCAAAGTTTATTTGCTAATCATACTATTCATACTATTATAATATAGTCTTACCAACTATGACCACGAGGTCTCAAGGCCCATATGGATAATATGAGATGGATATGGGGAGGGGGGGGGGGGGGGGGGGGGGGGTAGTTGAGCGTGTAAAAACCCTTTTTGTATGCAGGTAGTTAAATGTAAGTGATTGTACTCACAATGAAAATTAGACCTAATGAAAAAATTAATCAACATAAGGCTATGTTGATAGTTAAAGAGTTCACACAAAATTAAAGAATGAATTACTATTATATTTTTTTTCTCATGTTGCCAAAATAATAACTAATATATTTTTTCTTTTTCTTGCTACTTCTCACAAGTCCACCATATATCAATTATATGTGTATAATGCATTCTTTGACTATGATCTTGAAGATAAAATATTTATGTAATAGCTACAAGCTTTTTCAAATCATAGAAAGTATAGGTATGATGTGTAGACTACGAAATACTTTTTATTGCCTAAAGCTATCTCCTAAGGCATAATTTGATATCTTCTCTTATTGCTCACTACTTTTGGACTTAAGAAATATGTCAAAATGTTCTTCTTTATTCCTATTTGGATTAGAGGATTAATATGTAATATTAATAGTATATATTCATGATATCTTAATTATAGAAGATAATCATCTGCATGTATCTCAACTAAAGATGTTCTTTCCAACCATGTTTTAGGTAAAAAAATCAAGATGTCTTATGTACTTTCTAGGTATTAAGGTTATCTATTTTGAAGGTATGCTTTTTTTTTTTCCAAATGATGTATGCTATAAATATTTTGTCTAATCTTTGTATTATGAAATATGCATTGGTCAACTCACCACTTGATTTAAATATAGATTTTTGGACAAATATGGATGCCCTAGTTTCTTATTCTATATATAAGAGAAACATAAGAAAGATTAGTTATCTAATAAAAGTCATATCATATATTACTTATAATGATCACATAATTAGTTATTCCCTAGATGCATACTCTAATTTTAGCTGATCTCCCAAGATAACAAAGAGGAGATCAACCATTGAGTTTTGTAATTTTTTTTGGGAGATATTCTTGTCTCCTTGAAAAGTAAATAATATCTTATTTTTTCTAGGTTAAATCTAGAGGAAAAGTACAATATTATGGTGTCCTTTGCTTGTCAGCTTTAGTGAATCGATCACTTCTTAAAAGAGTTAAGCCTATTAATTTAGAAACTGATAATATTTTATTTTGATAGTTAGACACATTAATATATTATTGTCAGCCTAATATTTTACAAACAGACAAAGCACATCGAGATCAATTTCCATTTTACATAGAAGAAGATCTAGGATAGTTCAATAGATACTACCTATTAGTGAACATATTATAGATATCTTTAAGAAGATGCTTATAGAATTATAATTATTTTTTTTTCTCTTTTAAGCTTAGTCTTTATAACTTACATGCAATAGCTTAAACGAAAGTGTTAAGGTTTAAATTTTTATTATTATTTATTCCTTTTTTTTATTTTGGTATGCATGCAGGGATGTGGCTAGCCAAACATGAGTATATATGTATGTTATGATTTCCAATTTCAAGGTAATGAAAACATAAGTTATTTTCTCATTCTCTTTCTCTTTCCTCTCCTCATTCGCCTCGCTCTTGCGACTCCCCAAAATCCTAACCACTTCTATATCAACTTTGCAAACTTATGTACATTTGTAAAAATAGGTAAACATATTAACTAAAAGAAAAAGCACCCCTAGACAAAATCATTTGTTGTTTTATTCATATAAGTTCTCTGTGCAATCTAAATTAATCAAGTAAAATAAGTCTTCACAAAACTCATATCATATGTCATGTATAATGCTCTAACATATTTTACTAAGTCATATGCTTCGAAAGAAAATAATCATTGATTTTGATTGATCCTTCAAAGATGTACTAGAATGAAAGAATAATATTAATGTCGAACTCATTAATAATATACTTCACATACAAAATACAATGCAAAAGCTAGCGCATATAAAAAATTGTAACTTAGTAATAAGACCAACAATGATATCTTATTTAATGACTTTGAAAATGTAGTTTCCTCTACTAATTTCAATGGTTATGGGGCGTATCAAATTATAAAATTATAAATAATTATCTTTAGTATTGTTTTTGGGTCCCAAATCAACTACCTATGCATATGGTCAATGAAAAAAACTTAAAAGAATTAGAGCACTTGGACCAATATTGAAAATCCTATAGTATTGGAGAGTAATGTGATATACTCATTGCCAAAAATTAAGACTGATTTAGTAAGATATGCAAGGACTCTTAAATAAGTCCATTAACATACTCTATGGCTTTGTTATCTAAAAGCAAACATATCACATTTGGGGAGCACACTAATGGTGATTTTCTACATTTTATTTAATCCTACTTTCTATTTGTGCCAAATGAATCAATTGATAATATAATTTTATTTTCATAAGTTATATTTATTTACACAAAATTTGATTTCTAGAAGTAATAGTGTTTTCCTACAATTGGTGGAAGAATTAAATACTCTAACTAAATTCAGTTTTATAAGAAAATGACAAAATCTAAACATCACATTAAAATGATCTTTGTCTCATCAATAAAAATGTATAAGTAAATTATTAATCTTGGATAAGTAATAAACTGAATTCTCATTATGATAATTCATTAAGTGCTACTCATTTCTCAACTATGACTAAAAAATATATAAGATAAAGAGGATTTCCAAACATGCTTATATGTCTTAATAATACAATTCAAATACATATTATACATAAAAATCATTAACTACCTGAAATTGTACATAAATCACCATTTGCTTGAAAGTGTTTAGATAAACTTGATCTAACCTTGTGTCACCCAATCCGATGTATTTGGAAACTACTAGAAAAAATCATGTTTCACATGCTCATAAAATAATTCCTTATAGGCCAAATAAATATGAATAACATAAAAGTGAGGATATCATTAATATAGGTTACATATCCAACCAAAATTCAAAAGCATAATACAAACTTCTCCAAATTTACTTCCTCTTGTAGATGATAATAATAATAAAGAGAAATAATATCTTTGTTAGTGTCGTGATCGAAACAAGATTGTTGGTGGTGGAATTTGCAAGTGAAGGTGGCGAGAACAACTCAATGGCAATAGGTCCCTATTCTATTGTTCAAGTTTTTTTTTTTTTTTGTAGTAGGCATGCTAGCATGCAGTATTCAATTGACATCACTCGATGTCAAGCTTTATAGGTGACTAACTCCATATACCATAATACCAACCAATTTTGTCTTGTAGTCTATCGTCATTGCAAATTATTATAGAATTGAGCCACAAATATGGTAGATAATACCATTTTTATGCAATTGTGAAATGCCAAAAAAGTGTCTCCAATAAATTATTCGCTACCTCATTTTGTCCATCTATGGTAAACATTGGTGAAGCGGTTCATATTTAATCTCATTACTTTGAATAATTTTGTCCAAAAGTTACACACGAATCATTTATCTTGCTAACTAACATTGATTTGAGGAATAGAATGGAACACACACACACACACACAATATTCCATAATAAGTAAGTACATCTCCATTTGCTTGAAAGTGTTTAGATAAACTTGATCTAACCTTGTGTCACCCAATCCGATGTATTTGGAAACTACTAGAAAAAATCATGTTTCACATGCTCATAAAATAATTCCTTATAGGCCAAATAAATATGAATAACATAAAAGTGAGGATATCATTAATATAGGTTACATATCCAACCAAAATTCAAAAGCATAATACAAACTTCTCCAAATTTACTTCCTCTTGTAGATGATAATAATAATAAAGAGAAATAATATCTTTGTTAGTGTCGTGATCGAAACAAGATTGTTGGTGGTGGAATTTGCAAGTGAAGGTGGCGAGAACAACTCAATGGCAATAGGTCCCTATTCTATTGTTCAAGTTTTTTTTTTTTTTTGTAGTAGGCATGCTAGCATGCAGTATTCAATTGACATCACTCGATGTCAAGCTTTATAGGTGACTAACTCCATATACCATAATACCAACCAATTTTGTCTTGTAGTCTATCGTCATTGCAAATTATTATAGAATTGAGCCACAAATATGGTAGATAATACCATTTTTATGCAATTGTGAAATGCCAAAAAAGTGTCTCCAATAAATTATTCGCTACCTCATTTTGTCCATCTATGGTAAACATTGGTGAAGCGGTTCATATTTAATCTCATTACTTTGAATAATTTTGTCCAAAAGTTACACACGAATCATTTATCTTGCTAACTAACATTGATTTGAGGAATAGAATGGAACACACACACACACACACACAATATTCCATAATAAGTAAGTACATCTCCATTTGGTACACTAAGTACCCCCCACCCCCCCCCCCCCCCACCCCCCCCCCAATAGCCCAACTCACTTTCCATGAATAATTGGAAATATGTAGATATGTGAATGAAGCCAGAAATGATCAAATTTCAAATTGAAGGAAACATGTCTTAGGCTACAACTAAGAAGTTCATACTTTCAAAAGGAATCATTAAAAGCTGCAATGTCCAATTAAGAATTGTCATTTCAAGAAGCATAAAGTAATTGCTAACTTTGGAAAGAAAGGATTGTCAAACAAGGTGATATCAATGTGATGCCATGGAGATCATTTTTAACAACTATATCACATGGTTACCCAATCACTTATATGGTCCTCCAAAAAAAGGCATGAGAATTGCTGCTAAACTCTGAATCAACATTGATGAATTGTCAACATATGAGAGCTAGATCCATAAAAGAAAAGGATGGAACGATGTAAAGATCAACAAAATTAGTGGATAATCTGATAACATTGAAATTGAATGTGATGACCAATGGAAGGTGTCTTTGAAATCTATTATTTTTTTGGTTATGATCTCAAAGATGTTTTTTATATGGACGAGAATAGATTTTTCTTTTGCAATTTGTTATATAAATCTTTTAACTAGGAAAATTTTTGTTTTTATGTACCAAATATAATTATTAAAAAAAAATAACCCTAGCTTTTCATAATTTAAAAAGGTACACTAAATTCAAAAAAATAATTATTTTAGCGCATTATAATTTATTAATCTGATTATGCCCTCCAAAATTAAATAAAAAATAAAATAAAATTTTAGATTTAAGAAAGTAATATATAAAATTTATAAATATTATTTTTTAAAAATTTAATAAATTATTATATTAGGTAAATAGTGATTCGAATCAATGACATCCACTAACATAAAACCTCACATAATCTTCCATCCAAGATGAACAATATAAATATAGTTATATTGTTGTGACTGGGTAGCTAAATATTTATTAAAATTTTTAAAAAATATTTCTGAATTTGAAATAGTAATTTCTTAAATTAGAAAATAATATTTTTTTTTATATTTTGAAGGGCATAATTGAATTAATGAATTTCACTTATACTAAAATTTAATTATTTTTGAGTTTGATGTAATTTTTTTAATGATGAAAAATTACTATCTTTTTTTCAAATAGTTTATATTTGGTGTATACAAACACAAATCTACCTTTAAATTATATCAAAAAAAATCTTTAAAATATGGAAGGTAGAAAAATCTATCACAAAGTTATAGGAAAATTGAAATCCCGAAAATTGTTCATAAATATTGATATGAGCCAACTGAATTTGAAGTATATCTACCACACCATAGATAACATGACTAACGTCATATTTAATTTATATTTGAAGGAATTGGATGCATATTTCCACAAAAAAGGATGCAAAATGCTATTTTTCAGTGAAATTGCTCTAATTTACATTTTGGATGAAACAATAATGCTAACTAATATTTTTCTATAATAAAATATTTTCAAATTTGAAAATATATTTTTTCAAATTAAAAAATATATTTTGGACTAAAAATAAAATAAAATTTTGGTAGAAGAAAGATTTAATTTTCAACAAAACTAAAAAAAAGTTAAGATTTTCAAAATTTATTGAAAATTTTAATCATTTGGCATAATTGAAAATTAAATTATCGATTGAACAAAAAATTTATTTTTCAACACACAAACACACACACATATTTTGTGTGTGTGTATCTCACCAAAAACTAATTTAGCTATGCATATGGTAAATTTTTTGAAAAATAAAAAATTAAAGATTTAATTGGAAATACTAAAATTAATTAACCAACTTTCATATGAACGAGAAAAGTTCCATTACAAAATTTCATTGTATTTGAGCTCTAGTTTTTGCCAACAATTGCTATTCAAGCACATTGGATACCAAAAAGTGATATAAATATTGTATTAATTAATTTTTAGGTGATCAAAATTTTGTTTATCCAAAGATTAATTGTTGGATTTTTTTGATTGAATAAAATAATTCTATTGGAATGATTAAGTTAGAATCATCCAATTATACAATCTGGAAAATAGAAATATTTGATCATTTAATAGCTAAATATTTATTTGACCTAATTTTTGATGAACCACGATTGAACTAAACTAGTTAAAAACACTAAATGAATGTGCACTATAAGATCTATATCATGATTCAACAATGAACGAGGCTACTATCTTTCATCATATTTTTGTAGCAACAAATGTGAATGTAATGTGACAAAAGATTGAGGTGATACATGAGAAAAATATATTGCGAAAATAACACCATATTAATTAGGTGTTTAATTTAACTTGAAAAATCCAGATGGGGTTGATATAATTGTACACATCATTAGTTTCCAAGTATTGATTAACCAACTTATGTTCATAAACATGATATTGAATGACAAGCTCGACCTATCTTTTCTCCTCAATTCACTTCTTGATAGATGAGAAATACTAATTATATTTTCTAGTTCCTCATCCCTAGACAACATCCTCATTATGACTATAATTACAAATAATCTTGTCAATGAGGTTGAAAGATAAAGGAAAAAAATTTATTTCTCTAGGTATTCTTGCTTTAGAGAAAAAAGAAGTATGATCACCTCTTGGCCCACATTGGGAAAGGGAAGAGACTATCATTATAGGGGGGACTCCAATGGTAAGTATATGGTAAAGTATTACTACCATGATCAAATAAGAGGATACTTCAAAGAGATTGTCCAATATATATGGAAGAGACTCTTAGAGGAGTGAAAGGAGAGAGATGTCATCTGGAGGGATATAGATACTTTTTCCTTGGATGGTGACATTTTCCTTGTCAATGATACTCACCTAGAGGTGTCAAATGAGACATGCATGCCATTTGTGTGTGTGAATTTTTAGTAAAACAAAATTTTAATTTTTGGTGGAACCAAAATTTTAAGTTTTCGCAAAATTAAAAAAAAAGTAAATCTTTCAAAATTAGAAAAATATATTTTTAACAAAATTTAAATTTGTGCATGGTGTGCATTTTTTACTTTATGATTATGAAAATTATCACAAAATTATGTTGGTTGATCTCTACACAATTTTGTCATATATTTACAATTCATTTGTAATATGTATATGTACATATGTCATGTATACACACGACTAACTAGTAGAGATTTATTTGACTTTTTTATGGATTGCGCAAGTTGATTGTACATATTCTTCTTGACTCGCAAGAATGATAATAATTAGTGTGAGACTACTAGTCATAATACAATAGAAATTAAAGGCGGACTCATATTCATTGTGATATAGGTCACTTCAAAGATGATTTGATTCTTGGGTCAATGTTAAGTGATATACTTGTATGAGTACCCGAGGTTAGAACAAATTAATTGTTAGTTACCAATGCAAAGTTACTAGTTAATTTATGGCATTTACTTGATCTTAAAATGGCCAACACATTTCATCCTTGTCCCACATATAAGAAAGTTCAAGACTTAAATACATTGATGTACTCATATGTGATGATCCATTTATATTACAATATTACTTTAGATTTTGGCATACATATCAATTAATCATGATGAAATAATCCACTATGCAGCTTGGACACATATGTGTGAGATGATTGATGGGCTGTTATCTATGTTGATAGAGCTAATTGTGCTAAAGAGATTAAGTAATGAGATTCATTATATTTTGTACTTGTATTTGGGGAGTAATACACCATTTTGCAGACACAAATTCTTATTGAGAAGATATTTCTAATTTTCTCATAGATTTTAATAGATGGTGAATTACACATATATAACTACACTCATATTGAGCAGAGTTGGGATGATTATTCAAATTACTACAGTGACTTCTACAAATTGTGATAATCACAGAGTTGGTAAGGTATTTTTATTGCGAAGAATCTACTATTGACTTGCTCTTTTGTGAGAGATTGATACATACTCGTGAGAGGTATTGGACATTACATTTTGACTTATGAAGAATGTTTTAGGATTAAGAGACTATACAACATATTATCGAATCTGCTCAAACTGAATCTTCTATGTGCACACTTACTATTCATTATTTGAGCACTTCAAGCTCAAGTTGAGTTGTTCTTACTTATATAGATCTCTCTTCTTTCCATCTCATTGTGAACTATATAAGGTCATATATTTATGAGTCAATGCCGATGACACATGTGATTATATTCTTCTTACATTTTTTTGTGGAGTTTAAAATCTTTGAGATCGTTGTGACCAATTACACAATTATATAGGCCAAGAGGCATGATGATTTTAATATTGAATCTTTTCTTTTGATACACATTCTTTTTTTTTTTACTTAAGTTTCTCCAAATTTTGGTTTGATAGTTGTTTTGTTAAGCAACTAGATAGTGACGTTATTTTTTCTTCTTCTAATATTTTTGTGCATGATCAATAGATTTAATAGATACTTATTTACGAATTGAATGAGATAAATTATATCTATTTTTATTCATCCACAATTTCTCCTATAGGTTATAGGCTATGATCGATCCACTTGTTATATTCTCTCAGCTTGAGGATCTATCATAAGACAAATTAAAGATTCAAGAGCAAAACATCAAAGTGGTGACTTAAATTGACTATGAGATGTGTCAAATTTTTCTTGTTTCTTTCAACATGGCTCTGGAGGATAATATGTGATGTTAGTACTATATGTTGATAAATTTCTGATTAAAAGAACTTATCAGTTAGATATATCTCAGCTTAAGTTGTTATTGCTTTTGATGTTCCAGATAAAAAATTTGAGATGCTTATATATGTATATAAATGTTTCAATATATATAAACCTAAAAATTTATATACAAATATGTGTGTGTGTGTGAGGTTAGGGGAAAAATAGTAAAAACTAAAATATGATGATTGGCATTGGACCTTCAACTCAAACTATAACATCATCTCATGATTAAACACATGCAAAAAAGGGAACAACAACATTAGCCACCACAACAAATTTCAAAAGAATTGAACAAGGATGGGTAGAAATTTATAATTATCCACAATGTTGTGTATATAAAATAAATACTATTAAAGGTGAATAAATCTGAATAAGACAAAATTACCTTTAAAAAATAAGTTACACGACTGTTAAACAAATTTTTTGAAAAGTTTTATGCTTTGTTTTTTTTTTTTGAAAACAATGTACAAATAGTAAATTCCTTTAACATAAATTGTATAGTTTAAATATAGTATACATGAATAATATACATGCTTACTATATGCATTATATGTTTAACATGCTGTTTAAGTTTAACATCTAAGTTAAATGCTTATAGTAGAAGTGTTTAACAATAGACACTATATTGTTTTTGGAAGATAATATTTAATGATGACTTTGTTATTTGAAACAATATTGTCTTTTTTTATGTTTTCCTTTTCATATGAAATTGTCACATAATGCATAGAGTATGCATGTATAGCATACACATTTAACTTATACATTAAACATACATGTTAAACATATAATGCAAATAATATGTATGTATAGTATGCATGTATACTATTTATAAGATATATAGTATATGTTAAACATGTATAATGTTTATATATTTTTTCCTATTTACTTTTTGAAATGTTATTGTCTTTTGAAAATGATATATATTCGGTTGTTAAACACTTATACTATGTGTGTTTATATTATGCATATAACATACATGTTAAACATATAATGCATGTAATATGCATGTATATTGTTTATAAAATTATAAAGAACATATGCATGCATAATTAAACTCATTAATAACATAATGTTGGGCATGCTCGAGTTGGGTAGACAGATTTGTTTTTTTTTTTTTGAAGGTATGAAACATGGTGTAGCAAAAATGTGGAATAAAATCACATGTTCAATTTTTCAAAAAAAAAAAACAAAAATGAAACCAAAATATAGAAGAAGAGAGATTATTCTCTTCTCTTCATCTCCTCCTCACACTAGTTTGAAGTTTATAGTTTGTTTATATAAATATATTTCTAGTTGCATTTTTGTAAAGTGTAGTTCATGTATGCTTTATATTTATTCATAATTATGTTGTGCTAATTTTATTTACAGCGTAGTGGTATTTTTCTATTCACAATGTGTGTAGATTATATAACCATTGTTTAGAATACATAATGTGTGTGATACATTTTTATTTGTGTGCATAATGTGTGTGATGCATTTTTTTTTGTGTGCATAATGTGTGCTGCTATCTGTCTTTGTGTATGTGAAGATTATGTGTGATGTGTGGATTTGCAGCTCGGAAGGTATTTGGTGAATCGAAAAGTTATTTGACAGAATCTCCTTTTTTGTTTTGTAATGAAAGATGCAACTACATTACTGATTTTGAGCTGAGAAGCCAATAAACCTTGCCTATCACCTAAATAATAATGTTGGACAAGATATAGAGTATTCACGACAAAATATTAAGCTTATGTATTTTTACTATACTTGAGATTTTTAGAGTTTTATGCCTTAGAAAAATATAGTTTAGTCCAAATTTTAATTTTAGGTATTATACTTTATGGACTTATTATATACTGTAAAATTTGCCTAATATGAACATCAATGTGTTTGGATCATAGTGTTCGATGTAAGCAAGTGTTCAATCTAAGAGGGATGATAAGGAAGTCATCATCATATTACTTCTTTTATAGGAATCGATGAAGTGTCATCTGCTTTGACTTTGTTGTGAGCTTGGATCAATAATGAAGCGAGATCATTCCAAGTGATTAGTTGTAGAAAAATTCATAAGAATCTGAAGTCCTTTGAAAGATTCAGAAATTATTGGATTGGGCTACTTAACTTCTGGCTCATCCCTTCTAGTATAAATTCCATTTGTGATGGAGACAAGATGGAATATTTCCAACTATCCTTAAAAGCTTTGAATGCTGGGATGTCCTCCATCACATGCTCGAGCATTTCAACTCATGCTTCTCAAGTATGAAGGATCATCACTTCTTCATCTTGAGTTAACTAAGCATCATGCTCAATTTTGGTTGCATATTTATTCAGTACAGCTTTATGGAAGTAGTTTTAGATGGTAAAATTAGTGACTTCATTCTAGGTTATATAGATTCAGTAAATGGCATGACCAAGATTCACCTTTTTAAAAGCAACATCCAAGGTAGTCGCATTTTCATAGAAGACAGGAAACTCAAGAATTATCTTTCAATATTTAACCTTTGAAGTTTTGGACCAAAGCACAATTAAAGGGTTTAATTTCCACTTTAATGTTTGGTGGAAGAAAACAAGCTTGATGTTGCAAAGCCCCAACTTAGGATGGCAAGAGGCATTATCAAGAAAAATAAGGTCATTTCGATCCAGTCATCCAAACCTTTAGTGTTTGCCTTAAAGATTGTAACTCGTCGAAGAAGCTGTTTGTTGAAAGCTCTTAGCATATAGGATTTGGTATTCACCAAAGGCTTGAACTTTGCACCAACTTCCAAATAGAGAAAAGTGATGGTAAGCCTTTCCTTGGCAAGCTTTCCTCCTTTGCATTTTTCTTCTGTAGGCACCAAGTTGTGGTTAGGCACACCTTTCCAAAAAAAAAGGCCACTTTCATCTACATTCTAATTGTCCTTCTTTTCAAAGCCTTGGATGATGTTGGACAAGTGATACTGCCAATTATAGACAACTTGCTCATAGATGCATATGCTTTCTTTTGACATCTAATTAAACTGGATATAATGGCACTTGCGATATACCTCTAGCCAACCATTGGATACCTTGAAATCATTCAGCCCAATAGTGGCCACCACATTCAAAGCCTTCTCTTTTAAGATCTAATCAAAATAGGAATGTTTCAAGAGTGAGCATTCGCAAACCACTCGTAAATGCATTCATCGATGAGTTTGGCATTGCCATTGACTCAATAAGATCTTTTCTGAGAGTGACTTTGGAATTTAGAGATAGATGCCATAATCGCTTTCTTTCTTTTTCTAGTTGATCATAGCACCAATTGTGATAGAGTATTTGGTGGCACAAACTCTCACTGACATCATGTTAGCTACGTCTTTCAATGCACTAACCTTTCATACCAAGGTCTTTTTAGTATAATTTATAGAGAATTACGGTGTGGAGTGTTCCAAAAAAGGTATTCAATATTCAAGGTTTGGAGGTTCTTTCAAAGGAAGTATGTTGATATGGTAAAACTTTGTGTGCATTTATAAACGGTTCGAATTATGGAGGTGTTCATTCAGAGTGGGTGTTCAATCAGATAGTTTTCACTGTATGTGAATATGAATTTAGCACACATTATTTGGTTTGGTAGTATTATAATTTAGACTTTGATTTTTCACTATATTGGTTTTCCAAAGTTTTTTTATTATTATTTTTTGATTTTTTGGGTCTTGTAATTTTATTCCTCTCATTCCTTAAATAACCAAATATTATTCTCATTTTATGTGATTTTGAGTAAACCATGGTCGAGCGGCCAACCTCAACAATTGGTATCGAAGTGAGGTTTGCCAATTGTCTAGTTACTTTCCCACTAATCACTTCTACATTATCACTATATTAGTATAGTTGTTGTTGAGGTCATCCCTCAACAGCTAGTTATTTTTATTCCTTAAATAACCACTTTTTCCTAAAAACACTCAAAAAGTGGAATCTAAATTTTTGTTAAGGAGATCATTTATCAATACCAAGATGCATATCACTATATTAGTATTCGATCATTCTAATACCAATGTGGTGACATCGGATGTGGTTTGGGACATTATTTGTGTTGGTTACTCGTGGTTTTAATTTATTTATTATTAATATGAATGAATATTTTATGATAATAAATTTAATATACATCAATTATTCTATTTAGAAAAATATAATCAATGATTATCTTGTAGTCAAACAACCGTATGACCCAAAGAGAAAAAGTCAAAACCTAAAATGTGAGTGAAGAAGAAAGGAAAGACTTGTAGCATAGAGCTGCATCTATTATTCCACTATGAATAAATAGCGATACTTATCGACATGTTGTCGATAAAATGAAGGAAGATAAACTATGTGAGAAACTAGAGTCAATGTTTGAAAAGAATATATTTAGAAATAAAATATTGATCATTAGATATCTAATTAATTTGAAATTCAAGGATGATAGTTTATTATCTTTTCATAATTAGCTTCTATTTAAGAAGATGCTCTTAGAAGATGAGTTACTATCCTTGTCTAATTCTAAGATCAATTCTAAATAGCTATGATAACTTTATTATTTTATTGAGTAACAACCTGGAGGTATTATATCAATGCATGTTATTTCAAGAAATTTATTATCCGAAGTAGGAATGAGAAATGAGAAGGGATAAGCTTCTCATGATATTCTTATTTATTAGAGACATGAGAAGACTGTCATAAGTCACACATATTGATGTAAGAACTCATTCTTCCAAATGTAAATCACAAAATAGAAAAGTATTCAAATATTATCACTATAACATGATAGAATATTTCAAAAAAGACTATTTTTTTCAAAAAACTATGACAACCATGCACAAGAAGAGATAGGTCTGAGAAAGATGCCAATGTAATCTTGGAAGGTAACTTGAAGTTAGTTAGCAATTATAATTATTCTAATCTAATATTTTAGGAGGATGATTAGCTTATTGACTCATGAGCATCATTTTATATCATCTCATATATTAATTTTTTTACTATATAGATACCTATAATAAATTATTTTCAACAAGTTAATGTGCGTGTAGCAAGACACATGAAAAATAAACACCTTTCAATTTTTAATTATCAAATTAATTAAATAATAAATATATAAACAATTTCAAAAAATAGGTGTTTAGCCTTCCAAATAGAAAAACAAATCAAATGGCTACAAAATTTGTAAGCTTAATATAGTAAGGCACACATGAAAAGATTATTGGTCTTCAAACCACTTTCCTAAATATTATAAATATTCTTTATGTTAAAAAATATACTAACATATATTTTTTAAGTTTATAAATTTTTAAGAATTCATATTAATTTTTATTAAGATAATATGGAATAATTTTATAGGCATAAAATTTCATATTATTTGATATAATTTATAAGTTATAAAATTCTAAAAATTACTTAAAGTGAGATGATTATTAAGAAAATTTTATATTTATTAAATTTAATAAAAATGAAATATTAAAAGCTAATAGTATAAATTGTACTCAATTATTTAATTCTTGTAAATTTTAATAGGGGCAAACATCTCTGTATTTATCTTTATATATCAATTTATTTTTTATTTAAATTTTATGAAAAATTTGTAATTTTTTTTATAATTTAAAATTTTCAAATTTTTTAGTAATTATTTTTTTTAAAAGATTTATTTAATCATAAACTATTTTTTATACTTAAAATAATATTAATATTTACTAGTTTTTTCATTAATTCAGAAATTTTTGTAAATATATTTTATTTTATAATAAAATGAATTATTTTATTTTTTTATTAGTTGAGATTTTAATGTATGTTTAATTATTTTTTTAAATATATTAAAATTTTTTTATAATTATAGAATTAATTATTAAATGTTTTTTAATGCAAAATTTTAAATTTATAAATTAAAAATTTTTTAAAAATTAGGATAATTTTTTAAATATTTTATAATCATAAAAATAGTTATAGTAGTCTTTATTAATATAATTTTTTTTTGTATATATATATTTTTTAAATTATTTATTTATAATAACATATTTTTATAATAATACGAGGAGAATGTGTCTTTCAATGATCACTCAACTATAGACCATGGCATACGAACCTTTAATATACAAAATTAAATAAAATATTAAAATAAATAATATATTAAAAAAAATTAAATCATGAAAGATTAGTGACAAAAATTATCCCCAGCCCAAATAGCTGAGGGAAATTCCCTAGATAAATGCATATATTTTGTGAAAAATAAAATTTAAGGAATAATTGATTGTAATAAAATATAAAATAAAAAAAATTTCAAATATTAATTTTGCGATGAATTTTATCTGGTTTTAATTAGCTAGGGAAAATCCGTCACTATTTTCATTGCTAAATTTCCTGCATTTCTTTGCGTGAAAATCTACGATAATATTAGTGACAAAAAATTTTTAATCGAACATTTCCGTTGGTAATACGTCACTAATCCATCACAAATATTTATTTCAATATAAAATCAAAAATTCATTGCTATTCCCTAGCTAATTAACTAGGGAATTTTTCCTAGCTAATTAACTAGGGAATTTTTCCTAGCTAATTAACTAGAGAATTTTCCCTAGCTAAATTAATATTTTCTTATAGTGCTAGTAATTATGGCATGATAAAGATGAGAAATAGTAATATATTACAAATTTTGAGCATGGAATACAATGGTCCATAAATATAGACAAAATATTATTTAATGCTAAGAGATGTCCGATATGTATCGGACATTCATATGAAATTGACATTCACTAACATGCTGGAAAATATGGAATATTTGAGTCATTTTGGTAATTGGCAATGAAAATTGGTCAAGGGTATATTAGTCATAACAAGTGATAAGAAAGTGAGTACTTTCTATGTCACATAGGTAAGTGTGCCTTGAGATCAAGTAGATATTTCATATCAAAAGAGTAATATTGGTCTCTCACAAGATTAGAGGTGTCAAACTGGTCATATCATACTAACATGGCTCACTTTTTCAAGACATAGTAGCACATTTCACCGGCCCAACACGACACACTAGGCACGATCGAGTGCATGGCTATCCCTAACCATGCCGAACAGCAAATATGCATGGGTCTTGGATCTTCGCCATTACCCATTGTGACCAATGGCTGACTGACTTATGGTCCAACCAATTACAATCGGCTATGTGGCCAATTATTTTAAATAAATTGGACCGCGCCATGATGGGATGGTCGAATCATTTTTTTTAATTTGATTGCCTCGGTGACCGCCAGATGGGGACCCCATCGAGCGGTCACCTGGGCTAGTTTACCATGCCTATCGGCCAGGCACACGGGTCATGCCTAGCCCGGCATGAGATACATTTCATCTCAAATCAGCACGACATGAACTCTACTATGTGTCAGCCCGGCCCTGCCCAAGGCACAGTTCTGTGCTGTGCCATGCTAGGCCAAGCATTAATGAATTAGGCCATGTTGTGGGCCGTGCTCGAGCCACCCCACCCGTTTGACACCTCTACACAAGATACTTGATCATGTTAGTGAGAAGAATCTTCAACTTCTAACTAGAAGGAATATCTTGCAATTTGATCATGCATATTCTATTAAGAAGTGTACATATTATATAGCTAGAATAAATCATAAAATATTTTTTTATTCATTTCCACCCTCCAGAAAATCAAATATTTTTTATCTTATCCATACAAATTTCTACTACATATAGAGCAAAATACTCGATGAGATATTTTATTATATCATATTCATTGATGATCACTCTAGGGAATTATGGGTATATGTGCATACACAAAAAACTGGATATTATTTAAGGATTTTAATACTAGATTTGAGAGAGACTAATAGGAAACTAATCTCCAAGTATTCTAATAATATGGAAAAATAGAAATACTAATGACAGATTGATAGCTACTATATATTCCATGGTATTAAACATGAAAAATACCACCGAAGATAGCACAATAAATAATGTCAATTAGAGGATGAACAAGACTACTGAAGAAATAGTTTGATATATTCTCTCATGTGCATATTCTCAAATAAATTTTAGGGAGAAGCTATGTGTATAACTATTGATGTAAGCAACATATGCCCAAACAACAACATAGTTGGAGATATTCCTAATAATGTTTGGAATAAGAAAGATAACTCATATAATCATTATTGAGTATTGTGCTGCAAAACCTTAGTTCATATCCAAATAAATGAATGATCTAAATTCGATAATATTATATATTCATGCATCTTCATTGATTATATACACGAAGAGTTTAGATATAAACTATGGGATTCAATCACCATTCACCAAGAAACTTATTTGGAGCAAAGATGTGATTTTCAAGATGACCAATTAGTGGATAGCAATTATTCGTGTAGTGTGGAGAGTGATTCAATAGAGACTCTGATTTGTACAAATTCAATACTAATTCTTTATAGAGATTAGTCTAATCACGGATGAGGAATTGAGAAGCCACCTAACGATTCTGAGCCATATGATTTACATTATATTTCTGAGCCTTGGTATATGCTTTTTGAGGAGGTAAAAGACTATATTCTAGCTAGAACTAAATATGACACATTTGTACATAATGATACATCTTAATTTGAACAGCCAAGATCATCATGCCCTGCCAGGTATCTTCAAGATGTTTTGATTACATTTTACTCATTGATATAGGTGAGCCTAATACCTTTCAATATGTCATCTCTTTCAAGAATAAAGAGGAACTGCTTCAAGCCATGAAGGATGAGATGAACTCTCTTAATGTCAACCAAACTTATGATCAAGTATTCTTACCAAAAATAAAATTGACTCTAAAAAGTAGGTGACTTTTTAGAATAAAACTTAGTCTTTAAAATTCACATTCAAGATAGCTTCTATTAGAATAGTTAAAGCACTTAGTAAAATAATATAAATTGATTTTGAGAGATATTTTCTCAAGTAGTGAAGATAAGATGTCTTCTATTCGAATAGTCCTAAGTTTTGTTACCAGCTTGGACATAAAAATTAATCGACTACATATAAAGATAGTATTTTTTTTTCATGATGACTTTCATGAGACTCTCTATATAGATCATCTAAAAGATTCATTGTAAAAGGAAAAGAATATCTTATTTACAAACTAAATAAAAGCTTTTATTATCTTAAATAAACTCATGGGTAATGGTACAAGATATTTTATTCATTTATAGTCTTATGATTTTTAGCACACATCTTGTGACAAATATATATTTATCAGTCATTAGTTAGGTGGTGAAAAACTTATATTTTTATTGTATGCTAACTACATAATAATTATTGGCCATGATAGAATACATATTGATAGGTTAATGAGAGCTAGCAAAAATCTTTCTATGAAAGACTTAGGCCAAATTAGACAGATTTTATGGATAAATATCATCTGAGATAAGCCTTTTAGTTGTATCTAATTATCTCAAAAATCAAACATTGTTAAACTTGAAAAGTTTTTTATAAAATATGATATGTTAGTCTCAACTCTCTTAGCCAAATATTTTAAGCTGAGCATAAATTATCATCCCAAGATTAATAAGAAAATGAGAGACATAAATTGTGACTAATATGTCTCAAATATCGACAGTTTATTTATGCTATGGTTTATACTAGACTATATATAAAAAATACTATCAATATTATCAATTATTTTCTTTCAAACCCAGGCAGATATTATTAGGCTACATTAATATCTATCTTAATGTATTTATGCAGAACTTATCAGCAATCTTTGTACTTAGGTAGGTTGAAACATGTGCTTCTTGGATATATTGATCTTTGATATGACCGATGATTTGGATTCACTTAGATCCATCCCAAGTTACACAATAACTTTTAGAGAGGGAGTTGCATCCTAACAATCTAAGTTGAAGTATATAGTACTATTCAACACTAAGACTGAGTTCATCACTACTAAAGCTTGGAAAAAAAATTTGGATGAAAAGATTTCGTATAGACTTAGATGTGTAACCTAAAAAAGATATTGAGTGATATGATAGTTAGAAGGCTATACATCTCTCGAAAATTTAATCTTCCACAATAGGTCAAAGCATATTGATGTGTAGTATTATTGGATATATGATATATTAGAGGAGTCAATAGTACATAAATAAGCTCCTAGATAGTGGTACAAAAAAAGTATTTATTTATGGAGTCTCATAACTTTCAGCACATATCTTGTAAATATTTTGTATTTATCAATCATTAGTTGGATAAAAAAAGACTTATAATTTTATTATATATTAATGAGTAATGAAATGATGATCCTTGTGTGTGATAGAGCACAAATTGAAATGCTTAACGAGAGCTGTGAAAAATCTTTTCTATGAAAGACTTAGGCCCACTAATACAAATTTTAGGGATAAGTATCATCCAGGATAGACATTCTATGGATATCTGGTTATCTCGGGAACAAAATATTAATTAAGTTTTTAAGAGATTTGTTATAAAAGAGGCAAAGCTGGTCTCAATCTTATTAGCTAAATATTTTAAGATGAGCAATGAGCATAGTCCCAAAATTAATGAGAAAATGAGAGATATGAGTCATGTCCCTTATACCTCAATTTTAAATAGTCTTATAAATGTTATAATATTCACTAGATTGAATATAATATATGCTATCAGAGTTGTCAATTATTTTCTCTTAAAACCTAGCCATATATTACTAGGTTGCAATGAATTCTATCTTGAGAAACTTTTGAAGACTTCGCAACTATCTTTGTGCTTGGATATGTTAAAACTTATGCTTCCTGGATACACTAATTTTGATATGGCTGATAATTTGAATTTACATAGATCTACCTCATGTTTTGTAATAACCTTTAGAGGTGGAGGCATATCATGGCAATCTAAGCTATAAAAGTACATATCACCATCTAACATTGAGGCTAATTTTATTATAGCTATTAAAGCTTGCAAAGAAACTTTATGAATTAAAAGGTTTTTTGCAAACTTGGATCTAGATGTGTGATATATTACATATATTATATGATGTGATAGTAAAAATGCTATATATCTCTCTAAAAATTAAACTTTCCATAATAAGTCGAATCATATTAATGTTTGTTATCATTAGATATATAATGTATTAGATACAAAGCTAGTTATATTTGAAAAATACATATAAATAAAAATATCACTAATGTGTTTATGAAATCATTATCATTCGTAAATTTTTGTTTATTTAAACTTCATGTTGGTATGTGTCTCCCCACCTATATTAAGGAGATAATTTTTGGGTCTACCCGAGTTGGGTAGACCAAGTTTTTTTTTTTTTTTTGGTGTGGAATAGAATGAATCAAGAACATGGGATGAGGCCCCACATTCTATTTTTCAAAAAAAAAAAAAGGCATGAAAAATAGGAAGTTCTTATTTTTTGCAAGAGGCGCACGAAGTGCTATTTTTTGTGTTCTTTCTTGGTATGTATTATTGGTTCCTATATCTTTTGCATGCTAGTTAAACAGAATAGGGAATCTAGTCACACAAACTAGATATGGTGTGACTTCATACGGATATAATGGTTTGTGAATTTTTAGTATCTTTTACCATAGAAAGTCAATTTTTATTTTAAAATACAAATGTTGGCGTTGTATTTTTTACTGAATTCATATAGGTATAAATAGGTCTTTAGTACACATTATTAAATTTGGTAGTATTATAATTTGGATTTTGATTTTTCACTATATCAATTTTTCAAAGTTTTGTATAATAGTTTTCTAAATTTTTGGCTCTTCTAATTTTATTGCTTCTATTGTTTAATTAATCAAATCGTGTTCCCAATGTTTGTGGTTTCAAATAAATCAATAACCGAACGGCCTATCCCAACAAACATGACATGTTTGGACATGTTGTCCAAGAAACAGAAGAATTGAGTAGAAATGTATTAATGTATGAAAGTGTAATGAGAATAATTTGATTATAAGATATAAAAGATAATTAGCAATACAAGATTTCTAACTATTGTGACTTTTTTATAATATCAAAACTTTCATTTGTGATATGGTCCAAAAAACTCATTGGGTCATTATCTTTCATCCAACGGAGTTCAAGAAGCATACAAGTCATATATAAGTAGTAAAATTGGATATAAGTCCAAACATCGATTCCATAGGGATTATACAGATAATTTGACTAACTAACAGTAAAATAACTATTGATCAAGTTGAGTAAAAAGATTTGAGTTTTAAAAAAGATGCTTAAACTCTATAATTGACTCATTCTCTTGTATATAATGATATTTCTTTGGTATTTAGGCTATGCTATGTTTGATCATCGAACAAATAGTATATTAGTGTGGAAATATCTTAGTTTCCTCTTGGTATATAAGGTGCGTGTCACCTTTAGACTGTCACTACCAATGATGATCTCATCATACCTATGCCTTCAATATTTCACCATCAAAACTATACATCATTTCGTTCATAGTTTATTTGCACATCTACTCCTTTTAAACAATATGTCTATTATCCTTGATTATTACTTCAATTATGTATTTCTATTTTCTAACTTTTAATATCTTAACAACATGAAAAATTGTCGAAATTAATGTGTTTATACTTAAAACTTCATAAATATCATACTCAACTCAATTAACACATGTCTTCCCATGAATCTCATGAATAAAATAATACAAATAAAAATGACTCGAAGGGCTTTCATTTCCATACAGAACAACTCCATTTGTATGTATCCTATGACATACATGTTACTATCCATCACATCAACACATGACTCTTACAATATGATGAAATTCATATGTTAGATATTCTATTTAACCCCCACATTACTCAAAAGACAATTCTTCTTAGATATCCACAGTGGATTGATCTTAAATATAATTGTACTTTTAGCTTAATAGGTACCATATTCATAAAAATAATACTTATCTTAATCTAGCATTTTAACACACAGACTTATCTCATGTATTAAGATTAGAATAAGTATCACTTCCTTTTTATCATATTAATAAGTGCATCCTATAAAATGCATGTAACCATCCACAATATTATCACAATGCATAAATATATGATTTAGTGAAAATCATAAATTTTAGTTCTAATTAATGTTCATATCCACCAATAATTCAAATCACAATATTATCACAAAAATAAATATTATACATTCACATCAGTATCACACAAGTATATCAAACCAATCATAGATTCTAATTTAGCCTGACATTAGGGTAGGATTAACGTGAAATATTTATAGTGGTATCTCATTGAATTAAGGGTTACTAATGACAACCCTAGTGAGGAGCTAAGTTTCAATATCTAAGTTCAAATAATGTTTGCTTTAGTTTATCTTAGATTTGTCCTTAATTGGGGGTTTGGATTAGTACAGCCTAGGATTTTACATTCTCTTGGCTAAAAGTCCGATTCGCCCTCTCTATTTTTCTTTTTCTGAAAAACTCTAAGTATTAGTTTTATACTTAGTGGTTCCATGCAATTCTCTAAGCTAAAAGACACAATGTTGGCTTGAGAACAAAAGTAATGGTGGCAATAAAATCACAACTCAAGCAACTCACCTCTAGAGCACAAAGTCATGGTGATAAAAATATCACAACTGAGGTAATTTCTTTTTGGAATATAAATTCAAATAATGATCATGGCGGATATAAATATTTTGTTGGACACAAAATCATAATGATTGAAAAGTCTTGATTTGCATAAATATTCTTTAGCACATAAAGTCACAATATTCGGAATGACCATGACTGAAGCATTTACTCTCTATAATGCAAAGTCATGGTAACAAAAATATCATCACTTTTACATTTACTCTATACAGAAAAATATTATTTGACTAAAAATCACTTAGTATTATATAATTTTTGAATTTGTATTGATTAAGTAATGGTACTGGAAAATATCATGAATTATTCTACCAATGAAATACTTGACTACCACAACACTAAAATATGGTCATGGCCATTATTTTATTTTATAGAAAGTGTGGCGGTGACTCCAAAATAATGTTGGGATCATTAAAATATTATTTCATAGTGAAAATATTATTAAACTCGATGATAGAGTTGTGACATATAAAGATTATCATAACTGATTTTGTAGAGTCATGATACAAGAAATAATATCACAACAGCACAATAGGCTTGTGGATAGTAAAATAAAATCGTGACATGAGAAATATCATGACTCTTCATTATTTTTCTCCCCTCAGGGACATCGCTCCACCATGTTCACTAATTTCTTCCAAAATATGTCTAATTTCACTAATATTTATCAAATTCAATCAAAATTATTATTTATTAAAATTTATCGATTTATCGCTCAAATACATGCAAACACTTTAAGAATTACTTACCAAACAACCCAAAAAAAGTTAATATATAGTGTCAAACACTGACATACCTAATATTGACTATGAGAAAACATATTCTCCCATTATTTACATGACATTTCCTTTTTTTTTTATTGTCTAGTTGTATAAGATTGACTAGATATGTGTCTCCTGGATGGTCACTCCTTTTAGTAACATGGATCGTTCAATCACTTGCTTATGAACTCGCATTTTTGCCAGAAGCTACTAATCACCTCTTTTCCTCAGCCAAAAGATACTTAGGCAGAAGCAACAAAAAGGTTGATGGGGAAGGTCAACTACTCAAGTTGTCATAAAAAGTTTTCCCCTTGTTTTTCAAAGATTGTTATGACTAACTGAATTAAAATAACTAGATTCGCATGTCCCAAAACACTAGCTAAGCTAATAATTAGTTTGAGCTCTTAAATTAAATGCTTAATCCCCTACAACAAGTTCTTAAATAAGTACACAAACACACACACACATAAATATATATGTATGTATGTATATGAAAATTCCTAAAGGATTTAAATTTGATGAAGAAAGGTACAAAGTATTGAAGCATGTATTCAATTAAATCATAATAATTATTGTATGGATTAAAATAATCCAGACAAATGTACAATCATCTTAATGAATGCTTGCTATAAAAAGGTATTTGAATAAGATTGCATGCATATGTATTTTATTAAGAAACCAAAAAACTAGATTTGTAACTATTATAGTGTTGATAACTTAAAACATGTTGGGAAGAACTCACATGCACAACATATTTATATGAAAAAAGAAATTTGAGATCAGAAATCTTGAGAAAAAAATTCTATATTGGATGTGGATTGAGCATTTTTCTAGAATAGTTCTAGTGCATCAACCACCATACATTTAGAAAATTTTGAATCATTTATGTATGTATAAAGACTAAAGTGAATCCTTTGAGTTGTGCCAGTGTTGTCCAAATTACTTGGTGCGAAAAATGACTCATCTTGCCCTGGTAAAAATAATAAAAAATAAAGTAATTCGTAAGCACCATATATTAGTAATATTTGTGCACTTATGCACAATGTAAATTATACATGCTCATACATTACTTTTTCTATTAATCTATTAGCAATATATAGTTCTGCTCTAACCCAAATAAATTGAAATGACATAAAACACATATTGCACTATTTTAGTAGAGCTACAGACATGTACCTATTTATTCAAGCAAATCAAAATCGTAATTGCTTAGATATATAGTTCCATAAAATCTTTCAAAACCACACAAGGTTATGTTACAAAGAAGGATGTATTCTATTGTGATCTTTTGAACAAACAATAATAATCATATCATGAAATTTTTCAAAAATATTTGTGATTGGTAAAGTAAATCATGAATGCATATGACTAAGATTTATGATATAACTTATTCAGACTTTCATTAATATAATTCATTTGAAAAAATAAAAAATAAAAAGTTTTTTCTAAGAAATTAATTTTTTTTTTCATTTTTTTTTTATTTTTATAGCAAAATCAACCCCTAAAAGGCATGCTATTCAACACATTCTCCATTTTAAAATTAAATGGATAAAAATAACAATAAAAAAAATGTTATCCAATAAATAGTTTCTTGCTTGGGCATGGACCGTTGACTTGGAGGAGAAAATTTCAACATTCAAAATTCATGTGCGTTGTCGTCCACCTAGACTTTCTTATTTTATTTTTGATGCCATACATGTAGAGGTGGAAAGTCCTGGGCTGGGCTGCTTGCGGACTCTTCCACTGCCCTTTAGGTGGGGCACACCGCACACGCACACCGCCAGGTTGGACTTAATTAAAATTCCCATTAACAGCTTCGCCTTGGCGTCGGGGTCGCTAATCAAATTTAACGTGTTGACCGCGCTTTCTAAAGGGCAATACAATAATGCAAAGTAATGATATTAAATGGTTTCTAATTCCACCAATCAGGTAAATTTTGTTATTTTCTCCCGAAAATAATGTAAAATAACATTTCATAATATATATTATGATATCAATATCATAAATAAGAGCTGGATGCTCCTACCCTACCCCTTGCCCATAAATACTTTTTGTATGCTCTAATCCAAAGAAAAAGGTGATTTAGATTGGAATTTATTTTTTATTTTTGAAAAAAGATACAATTTTTTTAATCATCTTTTTTTAATCCATATTAAATTCTAACCTCTCGCTCTCATCCATATTTCTTAACATTTTGGAAAACAATAGAAAAAAACAATTAAAAAAAAACCAAAACATGAAATTAAAAATAACATATATTATTTTCAAAAACATAATATATATTATATTTATTAATTATATTATATGTGAGCAATATATTTCAAAAGGGATAAACACATCCATTTATTATCCCTATATGCATCATTAAAAAAAATAAAAAAAATTGTGAAACTATTTTTGAAAGCAATATATATAATTTATGTGAGCTATATTATTTTCAAAAATAACATATATATTATTTTCAAAAACAATATACCTCACGCATATATTATATTCAAAAAAATATATATTAAACAGCATGATTGTTAAATTGACTAGACCCAAAACTCAAACATTTAAATTTAAATATCATCAAATATCAAAAAAGAAATAAAAAAAAAAATCACATTCAATAATAATTTTTTTTGATTATTTTTATGAAATAATAATAATTTTGTGTTGCAAAATTTGAGTGATGAAAAAATTTCCACATCACCATTTTGGCCCGAGTTATCAAAATATTAAAAAAGTGCCCAAACATTTTTGTTTTATTATACCTTTAGCATTATTTAACCAATTTTTTAGTAATAATTATACAACTAGGCCGAGTCAAAATAAAATATGCTAAGATTCAAGGCTTGCATAAGCAATCTTTTTTTTTTTTACTTACTATTTACGAAACAAGACAATTGTGAATTTACAAAAAAACCAAAAAGCAGGCCATCCCTTAGGAATGCAAGACTCTTAATTCAACACCGTAATTATCACGATTAAAAGTTAATCGTTTCTACATTCATAAAATACTTGCAAACGAAAAAAAAAAAAACAAATAATAAATAAACAAATGGATGTACAATCACAACCCTCTCCTCTACTTTCTTTAGAGTGCAATTACAAACATAACAAAATAAAGAATCAAAAAAAAAAAAAAAAAAAAAAAACTCCAGAGTCGTTTAAAATATCTTACATGTAAAGCTCATTCTTTATCTACATTCTTCTCATGTGTGTTCCGCAACCAATCTCATACCACATATCAACCTCCGCTTTCTTCAATTGAAGGAGGCCGGGTTTTGATGGGCTTTAGCTTCAAGCCCATGCTTTCAGGAGATAGAAGCTCAGGAGAAATGCAAAACGGGCTCAATGGGCTTCTTGGGCTGACTGTAAGTGTGGGAGGCTTATACATGCCAAAGCCCATGAGGAAGTACTCCATTGGGATCAACATTGCATGTGGATGTTCCTCCGTCACCAATGATCCACACGCTTGCACCTGCACATCCACCAAATTATAAACACACAATAAGACCATCATGCCCTTTTTACAAGACTCTTGCATACAAAGGATTTGGGATCACAATTGCACAAAGGCACTCGTCATCATCAATGCAATGATACGATGTCGCATTATGTAGCGAATGGATTTGCAAGTTCAAAAGATTTCAATACAAAAAAAGACCATGATGCCCTTTGTACAAGAGCATATCATTCATACCAAGTTACGATCTCGCATTATATAGCACATGGATTTGCAAATTCAAAAGATTTCAAAAAAAAAAAAGACCATCATACCCTTCGTACAAAACTCTTGCATAGTATATAATGGATTTGCATTACATAGCACATGGATTGGCAAATTCAAATTCAAAAGATCACAAAACTTACTACCTCTAGACGAATATACTTAGCAACGCAGCAAAAAAAAAAGTGAATAAAATAGTAAAAAGAGAGGAATGATGAGTACTTCAACTAAGGCACTAAATCTTCTGTCAAATTTAGAAGTCATGAAAAGAGCCTCATGATGAAAGGGTGAGTTGTCTCCAACAAATATCAAAGTCCGACATTTTAGCTTCTTCAATCCTTCACTAATGTCTTGCCTCCTAAGACACCAAAAAAGAAAGAAAAAAAAAAAGCTACGTGAACAACACAAACAAAAATTGAAATGGAGCATTAATAGCAAGAGCAAGGTGAAAGAAAGAAACAAACTTGTTCATTGCATCAAGAAATCTCCAAATATTCACACTCTGCCTTTCATCGAGACACTAAACAATAAAACACACAAAAGGGAAGTCTATTTTTAGAGCACTGCAGACACTGTTCTCGTTTCATTACCAGTCATCACTTAGCACGAATCAAAAATAAAAACAAAGGCAAATAGCTCAACTCTTTTGCAGGCCCGGACTACATCAGATTCAGTGACCAGAGCACACCCACGAGCTTCCTTTTTGCATTAACAAGATCCAAAAAAACCAATCAATCTGCATTAAATTTATAAAATATAAGGAACAGTTTCTTACCTTGCTGAAATATCTCTTCAATAACAACTCCTTCACAACCCCACACATGCCATAATAATACAGCAAGTTGGAAGCCACCTGCAAGCATATAAAGAGTAATGCATGAAACAGCATCATGCAGGCAATAAAGAAGCATAGAGAAATCACAAAGAAAAAAAAACCTTATTATACAGCCATTCTGTCCAAGAGGGTGAACTACAAAGAGGAGAGATAAGTATCAAGCCGACTACACGATTCCTATATTTCAACTGGTGCAAAACAAGAACAACCCATGTTGATTTAGAGGATCAAATCAAGGCCAAAATAAAAAGCAAGTAGGAGAGCATACAGCAAATAGAGTAAGAATGTAAGCTCCTGCTGTAACGCCCATACAAGTCACGGTCCCGAGTCTAAAAACAGCAAAAAGAAAAAAAAAAGAAAAATCATAAATTTTCATGAAGCAAGATCAGGAGAGAGCATGGGGCCCAGGAAACTCCATTGATTACCTGAAGTAGTTGAGGACCTCGATTATTTGATCAGCCAAATCATCAACAGATAGCACGGGTTGATCAGAAGATATCAAGGCAGCACCGAACTGTCATTGTTCTTGAAAGATCAGAGTTACTGTGAAAAGAAGACGATGCAGATCGAAAGAAAAAAAGGGGAGCGATAAAAACTTCGTGCCTCGTGGCCAGGAGGGCTGATGTGATACAAACAAAAGTTGTGAAGAAGCAAGGAGCAGGCCTCAGGACAGAGCAAGAATCCTTGAAAACAGAACATATCTGTTCAAGATTATCCACAGAATAAAAAAGAAATCAACTTCAGAACATTAAACGAATTTTTCTATTCTCGACACTTGATTACGTCATTTCAATTATACGGTGAGGAAAAAAAGTGAGAAAAAAAAAATGCAAATCCAATTTACTCACGATTCAGAGCTAGATCTGGATAGGTGAGGAGAGCGGGCTTGTCCATATCTCCAAACACGGAGACAGAGACGCAGCCATGGCACGTTTTGACGAAGTATTCCTGCGTGTCAGAAATTCAAACCAGAATCACAGTAAATACGACGCGGAACGAACGCTGATTCTCTGAATTCACCACCAGCGAGACAGCAAGATTTAACAAGATTTTAATCTTGCGACGAGAGAACAGAGAATAACAGCAAGCCTGTGCGCTTTTTCATCACTATCGTTTTCTAAGACAAAATATTCTCAGTGTGGGGCATACGCAGGAACTTGAGAACCACATAACTAGAGAATCAAATTAGCAAAAACAAAGACGCGATTTCACCAGAGTTAAAAACAGGAACAATTCCTCAATCAACAGAAAATTAACCACAAACAACACCCCATAAACACAATATAATCCCAGTTCGGACAAGAACAACAAATAACACATCAAATTGTTTCCCCATTGTATAGGACTATGAATTGAGGAATAAATTACGATTAGTTTTCATTATTTTATAAATACAACAATCTCGCGTTTGAAGCATTCAACTCGTCGGGCAGGAGAAGAAACAGAAATCCACGATGCATGTGCATCTGTGGTAAGAACATGCAGTACCTTTCCTCCGACGGAAGGCGGCTCCACGACGATGGGCACCGGGCCGCTACCAGCCACCATTGCCCTGCTTCTGTCTTCCTTTTTCGTTTCAAATCAAAGAAACGGTGGAGGTAGAAAACATGATGATGTGTCTGTGACTGTTAGCGTTTTCCCTTCGTCCGAATAAGCCTCTCCGTCTCTGCATTTAAAAGCATGGAATGGGTTAAAACTTGAGGGAATCACCGACGCTGGATGACAGACAACGGGAGAACTCACGAGCGGTGACGGGCCCAATATCTGAAAGCATCTCCTGCTCTCTGACGTTGCGTTTGTTTAACTATAGTTACCTTGGCCGACAGTTTTTTATTTTTACTCATGGTCATGTATTAGATTTTCAAGAAAATCAAACATTTATTCTAAAAAATATTTATTATGGGTCTCTCTTATATATATATATATATATATTAAAACTACCCCATTTATTAAAATAGTTATTTTTTGGGCCCCAAAAATTGGAAACACGTGGCTTTCCAATTCCAAAACAAACCTACCAAAACCATTTTATGAATTTGAAAAATAATTTTGTTTTTATTATATATATATATATTATTTATTTATTTATTTTTATATATAAGTTTATATATAATATATTTTGTGTGTGTGTGTATTTATATACTAATAAATATAAATTTACATATATATATATATATATATTGTTTGTTTATTTATTTATATTTATATTTATTGATATATATATACAGGCATGCATATACCAAAATGTATGTATGTATATTTATAGTGTGTGTGTGTGTGTGTGTGTGTGTAAGTTTGATGGTTTTGGGATTCCAGAACCACAATTTTTTTTTATGCAAGGCAAATATATTTTTGATTTATGGAGCCCGAAACATAAATATTTTAAGTTTTTAATAATTTTTAGTTAAATTTTTTGATTTTGATACTAAATCATAAATATTTTTTGATTTGAGCCACAAACATATGTGTTATATTAATATCTAAATATGATATATTAATATCATATGATATCTAATTGTGTTATATTAATATCTAATTGTTATATTAATATCTAATTGTTTTGATAGACAAAATAATCCAAATATGATATCAATTTGTTAATTAAGCATCATTAACATTCAAGCAAAAAAAATTAAAATATTATATAAATTTTAATTTTCATAAAGTTGAAAAAAATTATTTACTTCCATTTTTAGAAAATTTGAATCATATTTAAATTATTGAATAAAAATGAGATATTAGATCTTAGTTTGTAGCAACCAAACTTTAACTTAAAAAAAATTTAAAGCACACTACACAAATTAGGTTATGTTTTAAAACACTAAAGCCTAAAACTAAAATAATTATTATTTAATTACCCAATTTTTTTAAAAAATTTGTGCTAAAAATCAAAATTATTAAAGTTTATGTGCACTATTCACTATAATTACTATTAGACCATTAATATTATTAAAATTTTATTATTTTTTTTCTATTTTAAAATACATAGGCGTTGTTTTTTTAATAATATAAAGAATATAATAGTCATTATCATATTTAGTTCATAGCAACTTAATTAGTTTTGTTTTGTGCATTGCTTTTTAAAACAAAAAATTTGGATAATTTCATCATTATTATTTTGGTTTTTGTGCTTCAAACACTAATTTTTTGAAAAATTTAAAGTCATGCCAAATCTTGATACATAATCAAAATGATTTGATGTAGTTTAAGGGGTCCACGTCCAATGGGGCAAACGCAACCCAAATGAAATCATGGTTCAATTCTAATTATTATTGACTTCACATTTCAATAAGCCTTTGGAATATATCTCCAATGAAATTTCCTTATTTGTGTATCATAATTGCAAGCATTTGTATCTTGCTATTTTTGAATTTTATTTATGGTAGGAAAATCAAAGATTTTGAAGGGTGGTAGTTCTATCATTGGCCGCCACAAATTTGATAGATGAAGGGAAAAATAGTCTCCCTTCTCATGTCTAGAAGAATAATTGTCATCATCAAGATCAATTATTATTATAAAAATAGAACTCGTAATAATAATTTGAAATATAAAATTCAACCATAATACTTTAAAATAAACCACACAATAAATAAAATACAAGTTAAACATACTTGAAATTGAGATGAATTATAGATGAAAAGAAACTATTTTTTTAATAGAAGAAAAATCAGAAATCACAAAGTGATTTATGATGTGGGCAAAATGAAGTTCAGCAATCCACATAAATATTTATTTTTATATTACATTTTCTCACTTGAATTTATCTTTCTCACTTGCCAATTCATTGTTAGCTTGTATTTTTTGCTAAGTCATATGTGGTTTTACAACATATAAACTTGTTAGTGTTAATAAATTCGATAATAACATTTACCAAATACTCATTAGTGTGAATCATTTGTATATCCACACTTTCTTCTTTTATCTTTTCTCATACAAAGTGATATTGTACTCTAATATATTTTATCTTCAAATAATATGTTGAATTATTTAATAAGTGTAGAGAGCTCTAACTATCACAAAATATAGTTTTTTTTTTTGCCAAATTCTTCCAATAACATCTACAACTAAATTTCCTTTTTACTTGATTGCATAGATATAATTTATTATGCAATTGTTATAGAAATAGACATGATATATTATAGCTTTGAAATCTAACATATAACTCCTTCAATAATAGTAAACACATAGCCGATAGTGGACCTATTATTGTCAATATCTTCTGCATAATTTGAATCAATATAGCCTATATTAATACGGTTCGAATATTTATAACATAATATAATATTTGAGGTTCCTCTAATGTATCTGAATACCAATGATGTCATTTACTATTTACCATAAATCAACTAATCACTTACATTGCTTGTACAATGTATGAAATTGTATAATTCATATCAAACATCAAAAATCTCACTATAGATGCATATGGTACACAAGACATATCTCTCATATCTTCTTTAATGCTAAAACAAATACTTGAGGATACCTTTAAATTAATAGGAATTATGGTAAAAATTAACTTACTATCTTGCATGTTGAAGTATCACAAGATCTTATTAAAATTGTTATTTTGAGAGTCAAATAAGTTTTTTATTTCTATATCAATAGATTTGCATGCATAGAATCTTGTTTTCTAGTTCCAAGTTCATATTTAACTTTAGCCAAGTATTCTTTCAATTATTGGATTCAATCTTTGTTGAGGCCTACTACCAAATACATCATTCACGTACAATAATAGAATGATAAGGTTATTTTCATCCTCAAACCTCTTGTGCTATGTATTGTGGTCAAAATTGAGTCGATTATATGGAAGGTTAATGATGAAAGAATTAATTCTTTTATACTAAAACCTTGGTGCCAGTTTGAGGCGGTATAAAGATTTTTTTCAATATGCAAATTAAGTTCTTATTGTCTATTTCAACAAAACTTTTTGGTCGAAGAATATAAATTTTTTCTTTATGTTCTACATGAAAAAAAAAATAGATTTGATATTCAACTACTCCAAATATAAATCAAATGTAATACACAAATCTATGACTACTCTAATTATTATAAGATGAATTACCAAGGAAAAAATCTTAATGAATTTATGTCTTCTTTATGAGCATATCCCTTTACCACCAATCTTTCATTATATTATTTTATTTGATCATTACTATTATGCTTGATCTCATAGACTCTTTTATTACTAAAGTCTTTTCTTTCAAGTAGTAATTATACTTGTTTCCATATCTCATTCTTGTGTAGAATTTTAATTTCTTCTCGTATTATCAATTTATCATCATCCATAAAAATACATCTAAGCTACTCGTAACTTTAAAAAATATTAATGGCTCTTCATCCTTTATTAAAAGATAATATACAATATCACTCTTCATAACATTTTACGAGTGTTAAGCTAGTGATCTTCTTTCACGAGTTGGTTGCCTAACATCTGGAGCCTCAAACTCAACTTGTTTTTGTACTTTGTGCTCTGGTGCTTCCTCCAAAAAAAAAAAAACTAGAGCTTCTTGTGTCTGATTAATTTCCACTTGTACATTCATGTTATATGAAACTACTTTAAAAGTGCTATCATTTTCATCTTTTTTATAGTTGATTTTCTACAAAAGAATTAATTCCCTACTAATAATAACATAATAGGTGGTGAGATCCCATAGATGATATTTTTTTACTCCTTCAACATATCCTAAGAATATATATTATCTAGATTTCAGATCCAATTTTGTTCTTTATTGGGAAGTGTAAATCATATATTTAAGACATCCAAAGAAATGTAAAGTAAAGTAATCTAGTAGATTACCAGTTCACATCTTCATTGTCATTTTTAAATTAATTATAGTTGATGGTAACTGATTTATCACATAACAAGTAGTATTATTTGCTTCTGCCCAATTGGATGCACCTATAATCCTCAATATATAACTTTCATCCATTATGCAAGAGTTCTATTCATCCTTTCAATCAGTCTATTTTTTGTGGCATGTATGTGACTGTGAATAGTTATTTGATACATTTTTGTGTACAAATAATAAGAAACTCACCAATTATATACTCTCTTCCATTATCTATCCTTAAGTACTTGCTCCTTTTCTAGAATTGTTGTTCTAGGGCCATTTCTTGAAATTCCCATAATACATCATAATGAATCAAGTTTAGAATATGCTTATTCCTGGGAACTAGTATACTAAATGATGAAATATGCTACTTACTTATAACATAATGCTCACAACAAGTTAAATCTACCAATTTGATCCTTAGAAGTAGCATTCTATAAAAGATAATCTTTAAACTTCATTCTAATATATGGCCTAGTTTGAGATCTCATATCATTGTCGCCTCTTCTCCTTTACTAATTGATATCACACATGCATCAGCTTCATATATTGTTTCTCCTTTAAGCATGAATATATTAGCTACAATCTTTTTTATATTCATAACCATAAGCATGCATCTCATAATCATTAACATTTACTCTCAACATGGGTCTTGCATTCAAGATTATCTATTGTCCCAAAAATAATAGTTTTTTTCTTTAAGTCATCATGTCATTCCTTCTAAATGATGCAAACTATACTATAAAATATCTTTATTTTTATAGTATCAATATCAAAAATCTCTAAAGCATGATCATTGTGTGGCACATCACATACTAATTTTTTTAGGTCATCTGGAAAATATTTAAGATGGTGTTTGTAGTTATTCTAGTATTATGAAAAAGAATTTAGTAAATTTCTATTTTTATTAAATTTGATAAATATTAATGAAATCATAGTAATTTGGGTGAAATTACTAGACTTAATAGAGTTAAGGCTTGGAAGGGAGAGAAATGGAGTGTCATGACATTCTCATGTCACGACTTGGGTATACCCTCCACATTATTATTGAGTAGTTACAACATCATTTCTTGATTATAATTCTGTAATATTTTATTGAGCAACACAATTATCATCTCCATAATATTTTTTTAGAGTCACATCAATAATATTTATAAAATACTTAATAGCCATGAAATAATTTTTCTATCATGGCAAGCAGGTGCTAATAGTACAAAAAATCATAGTCTTTTTCAGAGTCATGACTTATTCGATATAAAGAAAAAATAATAAGTGTTATGAGTCATGACTTTATTTTTCACCATAACTTTTATTTCTATATATCATATACTCTAGTCATGGCTTTTCTAATAGCATGACTTTGGGTTCTAGAAAGATAATATCATAGTTATGGCATTGTTATGTGTCATTATTCAATACTCAAAATATCAAATAAAATGTATCATTTGGAAAATAAAATTAGACATGCTTGCATGTATATTGGTGTGCATCGATGAGGTTCACTAGATTTCTATTTTGGGAGTTTTTGATGAATGTCAGTAAAATCATAGTAAATTTTAGTAAAATTAGTGAACTTGATGGAACAAAGGCATGTAGGGGAGAAAAGTGATGGAGTCATGATAATTATAATCTATGATTTATATACACCTTCCATATTAGTTTATAAGTAATTATAACATTCTTTCTTGGTCATAACTCTACCAAAATATTGTGTTAATCTTTGTATATCAAGACTTTACCACCGAGTTAACACAAGTATTTAATTGTACAATATAATCATAATGGTCATGACATTTTCTTTGAGTCATAGCTATATATACTATCTCTAAAATACTTAATGACTATATTATTATTTTCTCTTCATGGCATCCAAGTATCCTACTAGTATAAATAGTTGCAACACATTTTAGAACTATGACTTATTAGATATAGAATCAAAATACCAAGTGTTTTGGGTCATGACTTCATTTTTTGGAATGATTTTTTATTCCAAAGAACAATTATCATGGTCATGTTTTTTTCTAATACCATGATTTAGTTCTATAGAAACAAAATACCAAATTGATAATAATATTTAGTATTATAACTTTGTGTTATAGAAAGTATTTCATTTAGTCATGTTATCTGGTGTTCAAACAACTAAATAATCTTATATATTTTGGTGAATTATAGTGATGTATAGACATGGAAATGGAAATATTATAGGTTGATTTCATAACTTTGATGTTTTGTCGAGTTTTGATTAATAATCATGAAATTAATAGATATTTAGAGGTATTTAGTCGAGGAGGTAGAATATTGAGTTTTTTTAATTTTAACATATATTCTTAGTCGAAACTCTTCCTAATTGGTTGGAGCAATTCTTATATGTCTTAACATGGCATAGTCCCAGAACCATGCTTGGACATGGGTCATGCCAGCCTGAGGCATGACTCATACCATGCTAGCCAAATACTACTATGTCTCTTGTCGGGATAGACATGACCCACATGGCTGGACCATTTGCATGATCCATCGGCAAGGTGATTATGACTCTGAACTAGGTCATGGGTCATTGATCACCATGACTTAGGACCATGTTAGGACCCCAAGCCTGTTTAAAAAAAAAACCTAGTGTTTTTTTAAGTAGCTAAACCTAATCTACCACATTAGGATAGAAGACCCAATGACTAAGGAACTACATCGGTCACATCATAGCATTATGTGAATGCACACACACACTCTTGATGGTGATAGTAGTTATTATCATTGTCGGGCATGCATGCACCTGTGTTGACCTAAATTTTTTTTTACTATCAAATCCTAGATATTGGAATGAATTTCAATGGCAAGGAGTAGAAATTCAATGACTATCAGATTTTTGCCACTATATATATTAAAAAAAGTTATTTTTTAACAATATATTATTCTAATTAAAATATATATAAATATAGATTAAGTATTTAAAGTTTTTCATTATCAGTTTTAAAGCTATCTCCACTCCTCTAATTTGTTCTCGCCTCTACTCTATTGTTCGTCTCTCATTCTCTCTCATTCTTTCTCATTCTTAGTTTTATAGTTGGAAACTAAGATGGAAAAATGCCCGACCTCTAGTTGTAGTTATGGTAATGCCTAATGATAGCAAAATCTGGGTATTTTTTTGCTGTTTATAAAAATTAGACTTAATTTTTTTAATATGAACAAAAAAGATAACAAATGGCTAATCGTGAATATAATGATAATGAAATTAATATTAATTTAGATATGAATAATAATGATAACCATACAGAAAGATCTGAGACTGAAACTATGTTTTCTTACATAGTCTCAACTCAAACTTAAATGCCTAAAAAACAAAAAAGTAGAAGAACTTCAATTATTTGGACTCACTTTAAGATAATAAAAAATAAAAATTTTAAGGATGTCGATGAAGAATCAACACACTATATATATTTCCAATATGTATGTGTGTGTGTGTGTGTGTGTAGGAGTAGAGGTGCCACATGCCACATAAAAAGACATGTTAATCAGTACACAAAAAAATATGGTGCATTAGATCTAAGGCAAACCCCAATTGAGAATGAGTGATAGGATTTGGTTCATCTTCATTGATCCCATTCATATACCATAATGATTTAGGAATTGAAGGTATGACCAAACAAATTATTATCATATATTTTCTAATTAGATTTTCAAATGATCCTAGGGTAGTTAGTATCAAGCAGACCTACTTCCAGTCTATTTATCATATGATTCCTATGTCCACATATAGGAATGACATAATTAAATATTATATGTTAGAAAATTATTAATAATTAATGAATTTATGAAATATAGTCGAGTTGTGTCCATTATGCTTGATATCTAAACTAGTCATGATGATACATTATTTGCATATCTCACCTCCCACAATGTAGATTATACATGGAAACTTAATAAAAAAATTTTAGGGTTTTATTAGATTCTTCATTCTCATGATGGTCCAGCCATATATGAGTGTATGATGAAGCTCTTTAGATAAAATAACATTCATAATAAGATATTAAGTATCACAGTTGATAATATATCTAATAATAAAGTTGCTATTAGTATGTTTATTAGGACCATTAGAGATGAGCTATTAGGGATGATTTTTTTTGTTTGGCACTTTTATCAATTTATTAACCTAATAGTACAAGCAAGGATAAAGGTTATTTCCCCCATGTTAGAAAAAATAAGAAACTCACTAAAATATCTCAGGATACCTAGCAGACAATAAGAGCTTGGGTGTCTCTATTTGTATGTGGGTATAAAGAAGAAATAATTTTAAAAAGATTTGAGATACTATTGGAATTACACTTAACTTAATGTTGGAGATATGTGTTGAATAGAACATATGATATTCTATTATGTCAATAATCAGACTAATGAGCTTATCATTAATGATTCCGACAGGTATACAAAATAACATAAATTTCTTTTATGAAATTAGTAATGATTTTTTATGACATGATGAACATGTATTTGCTTATGTACACTCCCACTACTTGAATTACACATGTGTATATACAAAATTAGTAACATTTTTAGCAAGCTTAGAGGTCATCCTATATTTAGTGGCATGACCGTTGATATGGAAATTAAGTTTTTAAAGTATTAGTCCACTATTCTATCTCTTTATTACCTAAAGGCATAAATGGATTCTAAGATTGAGGTAGAAGGGAAAAAGAATATTCTGACATATATATCTGTGTGCATGAACCAAGGTCACCAGCCAGAAGGGTTCATTCATGAAAATTTGATCAACTTATTTATATTCTATGATACTAAGTATGGTTATAGTTGTAGCTAGGCTCTAAGGACAAACATAGACATTATATTTAGAGATGATAACTTCTTTATTCAGTTAGTAAGGGGAAAAGGATGGGGTGATCCACCAAATAGGAGTGAGTTATCTCGATACATAGATACTAATTACTATTCAATCCTATCATATAAAGATAATAAAAACATTGATATTTTATTATAGTGGAAATCATATGAATCCACCGAACTCATGCTATCTAAAATGACATGGAATTTATTGACTTTTCTAGTATCTAGCATAACATTAGAGTCTATTTTTTCTATTGTAGCAAATGTCATTTCAAATAAGAGGTAGATTTTGTGGCCAAATATCATTGAGGCACTTGTATGCATGAAGGACTAAAAAGATTTAAGGGTTGGTCAGTTATGATAGACTAGGAATGAGAGTACAAGAGTTAGTGGTAGATGATGTCTCATGGGACTTGGAGGATATTGAGGCACCAATAGTGATACTATCAGGTGCTTACATGATGATTATGGTTTTCATACAAACACCAATTGACATTGGGATTGATTTTTATTTGTTAACGTTGTGTTTATTTTATAATTATCATTTTGTATGATAAGATTTACTTTTGATATTTCGATAATGATTTATGATTATATATATTATTATTATTATTGTTATTACTTTTTATACTACCTCATATTTCCAGAATAACTTTTGAAATAAGGATTAATCAAGGTTTGAATTATTTCTAAATAGTCACGATATTACATCAAATTAAAAGGTTGTTCATCTCTTATTATCTAATGAACCATTCCTTCATGATAAAAAGACACATCATAAGTAAATATATTAAAATTTCCAAATTTATTATTATCTAATTGTATATAATTTTTAATATATGTCCCAATTAGTCAACTATTAAAATCAATAATGGATGCAGTTAATGGTGTCAACGGATCGGGCCAGCCATCCCAGCCCATTTTTCAAGGCCCACCCAGACTCATGTGCCATGAAAACACATCACGACACAATTATTTGGAGGGCGTGCCCAACATGGCCCATGGCCCAAAATCAACCTTGGTTCGGCCTGGATCGGGCCGGATCGGGTTGGGATAATTTAGGTTAATTTAAATTTTAAAAATTATGGTTTGAGACCCTAGCCGCCGCGCCGCCATCCTCATCGGGCCTGCCGAGCCATCGCCCGTTGGACATCATTTTGTTGGCCGTCAAGCATGTGCTCATGTCGTGCCGATGTGCCAAGCACCCGAGTCGTGTCTGGCATGGTACGCGGGCCGAAGACCCTCGGCCCGGCATGGGCACGGGTTTGCACCGTGTCATGCCGAGCTAGGCACACTGAGTCGGGTTATGCCTCGGACCGGGCCCATGCTGCCTGGCCCATTATACAACTCTAGATGCAGTACAGTTAGACTCCTTGATGTAAATATTACTGTTCATTGCAACTTTATTTTAATTATATTACAAAGTATCTATGCCCCAATATATCTTGGAGCCATTTATACATTAATCCTAAACTTTTAATAAATTAAAATTCATGGCCCTCAAATACATTAATCCTAAACCACCCCCTCTCCTTTTCCTCGTCATTGTCCTTGCCCTTGCCCTTGCCCTTGCCCTTGCCCCTTGACCTCGCCCTCGCCCTTGCCCTTGCCCCTTGCCCTTGCCCCTCCCCCTCGCCCTCGCCCCTCGCCCTCGCTCCTCGTCCCTCGCCCTTGCCCCTCGCCCTAGCCCTCGCCCTAGCCCTCGCCCCTCGCCCCTCGCCTCGCGCCCCTCCCCCTCGCCCTCGCCCTCGCCCCTCGCCCCTCGCCCCTGCCCTGGCTCTGGCCCTCGCTCTCGCCCCTCGCCCCTCGCCCTTGCCCCTCGCCCTAGCCCTCGCCCTAGCCCTCGCCCCTCGCCCCTCGCCTCGCGCCCCTCCCCCTCGCCCTCGCCCCTCGCCCCTCGCCCCTGCCCTGGCTCTGGCCCTCGCTCTCGCCCCTCGCTCTCGCCCCTCGCACCTCGCCCGCGCCCTCACCCCTCGCCTTCTCCTAGAGGTGTCAAACGTGCCGGGCCGGGCCGGCCCGGCACGAGGCACAGCACGGTTCGACCGTGCCCGGGCCTGTGCCGTGCCCGGGTTAAGAACAGCGCGTGCCGGTTCACGCAGGCACGCGTGGCACTGGCGGCGTGTCACGTGTGCCGTGGCGTGACCCGTCCGGCCGTTCCCTGCCCCCCCTCCCCCCCGGTAAAAAGACCGCGGGTCGGGTCTGATTGGACCCGACCCGCGGTCCCGACTGCCGATACCCGATGGCCATAGATGATAGATCCGATCCGACCAATCCCAATGGCCAAAAAAAAATTTTCAAACTTCAGCGATTTTCAGCCGTTGGATTCGCCTCCAACGGCTAGGGGGCAGAATCCAACGGTCCTCGTGATTCTGCCCCTTAAAAACATTAAAAAATTCAAAAAATTAATAAAAAAATATCTTTTTTTATAAAAAAAAACTTTCTTTTGCCTATAAAATCTACCCCCCTTCCTATAACATTTATGTTTTTCAAAAACATAAAATCTCTCAATACTTTCTCTCTCTAACATAAACCGTGCATCTCTCTCTCGGGCCTCGTGATTTTGATTTCGGCTTGGATTTTCATTAAACTCAACTTGAGTTTTGAACATCAGAGCTTCCTGCGGTGCACCTTGCACGTGACTGACCTCATTGATTTTACCGGGTAATTTATTTTACGTTTTTATTTACTTTCTCTCTCTAAATCTTATCTCTCTAGAAAAACTTACGAAAAAATAAAAAACATAAAAAATGACAAATACACATGACACGTATTTAAATTTGGAAAATGAAAATGTTAGTGTTACACAGACGTCTGCGGCTGCTGAAACTTTGATTTCTCCTGTCGTCTCAACCCAAAGTTCTAAAAAACAAAAAACTACTTCTGTAGTTTGAACACATTATAAAATCATAACACAAGCAAATGTTAGGGGTGAGGAACTTGAAATGGCACAGTGCAAATATTGTATGAGACTTTTAACATGCAAGAGTATATGTGGGACTGGGCACCTTAAGAGGCATGCAGAAATATGCACCAAAAAACATGGACCCTTAGATCCTAGGCAAACCCAACTTGGCACTACATTTTTTGAGACTGGATCGAGTTCAGTCTCAAAGTTTACTCCCTTCGTATACTCCAGCGAGTTGGGTAGGGACGACATGGCCAGGCTCATCACATTGATGGGTCTTCCGATCAGATTTTCAGAAGATCCGAGGGTAGTGTGCATCATGCAGACTTATTTTCAGCCATCCTATCGTAGGATTCCTAGGTCCACATCTAGGAGTGACATACTAAAGATATATAAGTTAGAAAAACAAAAAATAATTAAGGAATTTTTGGCATATAGTGGAGTGGTGTCCGTGACGTCCGATATATGAACATGTCACGATGATTCTTCTTATGCATGTCTCACGAGTCATTATGTAGATTCTAACTGGACAATCAATAAAAAAATATTAGGATTCACAGAGATTCTTCATCCTCATGATGGCCCGGCCATTTTTGAGTGTATGATGAAAATATTTAGGGAATATAAAATTCAAAATAAAATTTTTAGTGTCACTTTCGATAATGCTGCGAATAATGAAGTAGCGATCAATATGTTTGTTAGGAATATTAGAGACGCACCATTAGGAGAGATCTTTCATGTCAGATGCATGTGTCATGTGATTAACCTGATAGTTCAAGCGGGTATGAAGGTGTGTTCCCCCGCGTTGGAAAATATACGCAATGCACTCAAGTATATTCGCACTCCTCGCAGACTACAAGAGTTTGGTAATCTCTGTTTGTCTGCGAATCTTAAGAAGAAGAAATTCCAATCAGATGTGAGACATCGTTGGAATTACACGTACCTGATGTTGGAATCATGTGTTGGATACGAACACGTGATATCCGACTACGTCAATAGTAAGAGTGGCGAACTTATTATTGACGACACTGACTGAGCTTCAGGAATTTCATTTATGAAATTTTTGAAGATATTTTATGACACGACGAACATGTGTTCGTCGGTTTATACGCCCACCACTTGCATTGCACTCCGGTGCATATGCAACATTAGTAGCATGTTTAGGAAGTATCGAGCGGACCCGACGCTTAGCCATATGGTTGCAGAGATGGAGACCAAGTACCTGAAGTACTGGTCCACCATTCCATCTCTTTATTGCCTCGCAGCATGCATGGATCCTAGGGCTAAGATATGGTATCTAGATTACTGCTCAATCCTATCACATTCTGATAATAAGAATCTTAATTTATTACAGTGGTGGAAATCATATGAGTCCACCTATCCCGTGCTATCTAGGATGGCACGGGATCTACTGACTCCTCTGGTGTCGAGCGTAGCATCGGAGTCTGCTTTTTCTGTTGCAGTGAACATGATTTCGGATAGGAGATCGAGATTACGTCCAGATATGGTTGAGGCCTTGGCATGTTTGAAGGATTGGGAGGAATCGAGATTTAGCATCAGTGATCGTGCTCAAGCTGGGACTATGACAGACACTGCAGTCGCATCCACATCCACTACGATGGCGGAGGAGCTGATTGCCGATAATGATGATCCATATGATACTGATCTTGATGTTGCGGCTGATGATTCTCATGATATGCTGCTTGACGATTGATGCTCATCTGCTCTTTTTTTCGATGTTTTTTTATTTATTTTATTTATACGCTTTGTTTGTACTTTGTACTATACGTTGTGTTGAAACTTATACTTGTTTTGTTCGGACCATTGGTTTCAAAAGCATGATTGGTAATTTTTCATTTGTGTAGTTTAATTTTTTTTTAATTTTAATTTTTACTAACATAATGTATTTATTTATTTTTTTACGATTTAAATTTTATTTTAAAAATTAATAACTTTAAATTTTAATATATAATTAATAAATTATTAATATAAAAAAAGCTAAACTAAATTTAATTTGATAAAAAAAAAATTTCTAATATTTGTTTGTTTTATTTAATTTTAATTTTTATAATTTTTACAAAAAATTATATTTAATATTTAATACTCTATACGGTTACTTTATCAAAAAATTTACAATAAAAAAAAATTCTAATCTGCCATGACCATGAGCCATCTGCCTGTCCGTCAGCGGTCAGCCCGTGCGGCCTCTCGGACCCCGGTGACCCGGTCCCGCCGCCCGCGTCGCGGCTCCCGCCTGCCCGGCTGTGCCGCCTGGCCTGTATGGCCAAGGCGTGCCCGAGCGGGCCCGGCACGGCACGGCCTTGCCATGCCTACGGGCCATGCCGTGCCCACCTATATACAAACCGTGCCGTGCCGGGCACGGCACGGTAGCACGATCGTGCTCGTGAAAAACGGGCCGTGCCGTGCCGGGCCGGCCCGTTTGACACCTCTACCTTCTCCCCTCGCCCCCGCCCTCGCCTCTGGCCCTTGCCCTCTCCCATCGCCCTCGCCCCTGGCCCTTGCCCTCGCCCCTCGCCCTTGTCCTTGCCCCTCGCCCCTCTTCCTTATCTCCTTGCCCTTCTCTCCTTACCCATCTCCATGATGGAGCTCGATGGAACTCCATGATAGAGCTCACTGGAGTTCCTCGAGCTCCATTGTAGAGCTCACTAGAGCTCCATCGTGGAGAGGGGAGACGGGCGAGGGTAGTTTAGGATTAATATATTTGAGTGCCTTAATTTTAAATTATTAATAGTTTGGTGCCTTTTTTTGAAATATTAAAAGATGGGTTCCTTTTATTAAATATTGTTTGGTGGGTAAACCAAAACACAATTCTCTATTAAAATTTTTTGGTGGTCATATAGATCTATTAGATTATTCTAAAGGGTGAAAATATCTTTGATTGTAAGATATTCACTTTAAAAAATTTCATCAATATGATGAAGAAGAAATATTAAGGTACTGGTGTTATCTTGTAGGGATGCTTCATTTTCAATTTTTATAATATTTTCAAGATTCATTATAATTTGGTGATTTTCAATATTCAGAACCAAAGATAAATAAAATTTGCCCAAAATATTAAGGACAACAAACATAAACTTTACCAACTTTATCTAAAAACTATACATGTAATATTTTATTTTAAAAATATTTTATCTTATCAAAATAAAATAAATTTTCAATATTTTATTAGGTATATAATATAAGATCAAATTGAATAAACAAATAAAAAACTATTGAATTTGATTCATTTCCTTATCAATTATAAATCTAGTAAAAAAATGCTTGAGATATGAAATATAAATTGAAAACTAACATTTTTTACATTATAGCTATGAGTTATGATTATTTTTTTAGAAAAATATATAAATTTATAATTATACATAGTTTAGGCTATGCATTATTCATTCTATAGCTTTTGGCTATATATAATTTGTGGCTATATAGTATTATTTTATATTACTTCTCGTTATGAGTAAGCATAATTTCTGTCTATGTTTTTGTATTTTTATTCCATTACATTATGTTATTTGTATACATAATTTTTGGCTATTTATTTATATTTTTATCTCATAATTTTTTACAATTTTTGATTATGAGAAGCGGCACACACACACACACACATATTAATAATCTCTAAGTTTTAATGTAAAATAAATTTTAATACTATTTATATATATTTATGCATTCATATAAAATAACTAAGATTGAAAAATAAAATATAAAATAAAAATATAAGTACATTAATAACATCAGAAACAAATAAATCATGTTGGCAACTTGTTAGGATGGAAAGAAAATAAATAGATAAATAGATGTATTAAAGAGTTTTGTATTATATTTTCATTAATATGAATCTCTTGTTTATAAGTAAGTAAAAATAAGAATTAATTACTACATTTAATTTTGTATATAGAAACATCTAAATCGAATATAACATTTAATTCAAGAATAACTATAGTGTCATTAATAACTATGAATTATTCATATTTTTTATAACATGGCATATTCTATATTAAATATTGGAAAAATTATGTTTAGAAAGCCCAAAACAAAAATATTTATGTTTTGGTCTAATTTTAATTTTTTTTTTAATATATACCAAAATGTATATTATTTAAGTTTTTGAGCCAAAAAAATTGGAAATCCAATTTTGTCCCCACAATTTTAGAAAAAAAAAATCTAGCCAAATTTCAGAACTGCCAACAAAATTACAAATTATTATCACTCCAGGAATTGAACAAGCTCCCTAAAAGTTGTGATCCTAAAATCATTTGAATACTAAATAGTTTTAGGCGCAAAACTAATCTCTACAGCATGAGTTTGAAACCCACCACAACAATATTAATGTTTAGTCTTGTAGGTGGTATATTTTCTAAACCGTTGTGCAAAATTGGATTTCTATTATTTTAGTCCCTAAAACATAAATATTTTATGTTTTAGGTAATATTTTTCCAATTAATTTTCCAAATATCATTTTTTAATACTCTCCTTTAAACTAACAAATGAGCATAATTGCAAGGCATAATATGTTTTGTGAAAATTGTTTTTTCCAATCTAAAAATCAAATTATTTAAGGTTTAGGAACCAATTTTTATAGCTAACTAGATGTGCATCAAATGCAAAAGTATTTACATTTTGATGCTTCAGATATATAGCATCAATATCATCTTTAAACACATCCTCATCATTATTAGTCATAGCTACATCAATAGCCACGTAATATAAAAAGATAAAAAAATAATATCTATTTATTTTATAGAACATATATAATCACAATATGTTTTGCAATATATATTAAATATCATTAAACATATAACATTAACTATAATTCATGACACATGTATATCATATATAAATAAATAAATAATAAATGTTGTTACATATTTATATATAGTTATATATAAATACATATAGTTATCTACACACACACACACACACACATATTATATAAAAATATAAAAAAGTTAGATATAGATATGTATATAGCTATACGTTAATACATATTTATATATAGTTATATACATAGCTCTATATATATATATATTAGCATCAGTATTAGCTCACTTTGATATTAGTTATTGTGGAAGTTTTTTGGATTAGTGATTATTTTAAAATTACTAAAAATATATGTATGTTAAAGATTTCTTCATACATAAAAATATATGTACACCATTTGACCAACCAAAACTATCATTTGAAACAACAATATAAATTTATAAAATATAAAACCATATGAAATATAAATTCAAGAACAAAAACATAAATCTGAACCTTTGTATAGAAACTCCAGATCATGTTATTGTGTTTAGGGTTTTGTTCTTTAATTCATATGTAATTCGTAAGGTTCAATATATAATTTTTGACAACAAAAGGACATTCAACCAAAAAAAAAAAATTCTTCACAACACAAAGCTTGATCAATTCTTCAAAATGACCTCACATTATATCAAGAGGAGTCAAATAGATAAATAGTGTTATGGGTGCTGCCCTCTTCTATATTTCCAGAAAAAAATGTTTATGTAAAAAATATTGTCATGTGGAAAAAAGTTTCTTTGAAAAAAAATAATTCTCATGTTTCTTCTAGAAATTGTGATGCTCTCTCTTCCAATAATATGCACAAAATGTATTTTTCTCCTTTGATTTTAGGAATGGATGTGATTATCACATGTGTATGTTTAAAACGCGAGTCCCCCATTTTTATATTGTTTTTTTTTTTGTTTCAAATGGGAAAAAACATCTCATATTATTAGTCTACCATACATCTTACTGGTAAAACAAACACAAAAACTAAATAATAAGTAATAATAACTAGATAAAATAAAGTTTGCAAGTTTAAAATAATAAATATATAATACTATTTAAATAAAATAAATATTAATCAAAATATAAAACAAATCAGACCCATTCAACCTAACTAGAGTATGCCCAATAAATCTCCTTTTATTTCCTAAAATTTGAGAAAATCATTAGACATAGAATTGAAGAGAATGTAATATCTAATATTTTCCAAGGGACAATCATTTCTAGTGCCTCTATTAATGGATGGTATTTTTGAAATTTGTATTGAGTAAAATTTTATTAATATTGACATTATGAATATAAAGTGCACATATAGAGATTGCCAATACTATTAATTGGTCAATGCATGATTTATTTTTAGGATAATTAGTATAAATTCTCTAATCAAGAGTTGATATATTGAAGATAATTTCATGTATTGTGATGCATGACAAATTTTCCATCAATTTATAAAGATGGTTTGGTGTGAAATATGCTTGACACTATTCACTTTTCTTTAGATAATGGTCACTCTAAACATCCACTAGGAAGACATTGAAAGAAATATATTGAATCCTAATTTATGAATAAACAAACTTGTGTATTATTCCAGAAACAATAGGTTTGAACATAATAGATTAATTTGCATAAATTTATTGATTTGATATATTTTTTTTTATTTTTTCATTGGTTGTATTATTATTTATATTTTGCAACTTATTTTTAGATTATTTTGTATGGTGTACAACCACATGTTTATGATTATCTGTGCATATAAATATATATAATATGTACAAATTTGATTGTGATAAATTATGATTATATATATTTCATAAATTATAAAGATTAGTCTTTTGAAAAATTCAGACTATTTAAAAACGAGATACAATGCAAACTTTACAAAATATTAAAATATTGCGATCAAAATGAGGTGTTATAATTAAATCAAAAATTTGTTAACTATCCCAAAAATTATAAAGTAGTTTCACAATCTCCACCATTAAGTTCAATGAAACAACATTTATGAACATATAATTATTATGGTGATTCGACCTATGATAAGTTAAATATATTTTTAAAAATCTTTTGGAGCTTTGCTTCACATACTACAATGTTTTCTCCTAATGTTATATCATCTAAATCATTTCAAAAGATATCATATGAGATATAAACTAAAAACTTTACTAAATTTATTTTTTCATAAGATTTGGCGCTTTTAAACTTATGGTGAACATCAAATTTCTGATAAATTATAACTTAATTCAAATAAATATCATTTATTGGTATATCCAAAAAAAAAAAACAATTCAATAATATTTTTGAGAACAAAATATTTGTTGGTTGAAATTTTATCTCTTGGAAATCGATATAATATCTAAAAGGGCTAGTGAGATGTGAGAATAAAATTCCACTTGAAAAAATTTAAGTATAATCAAATTATATTGAATTGAATATGAAAACTTAACATGTCTAACCAAATTTTGTGGAGCTTGTACAAATAACACAAGACAAATAAAGGCATGAAAGAATATGCAAGAATCCCGAGAGATATAACTTTTTTGTGAGCAATAATCATGATATAATTTTCGTAGATCATGATGAGACTACATCATATCAAGAGATCATATATAGTCCAACCTCAAAATGATGACTTTAAGCTTTGAGATATGGGATGCAATTCATGTATTATAATAAATTTATAATTTTATTGATTCATTTGAAAATTTAAAAATCATAAAGTGCAAGCGAATTTTTAAGAAGAAAACTTAAATTGATAGTAACATGTGAACTTTTAAAACATGATTGCTTGCAAAAAATTATAAGCAACCTCATAATATTAACTATAAATAAACTTTTTCATCAATCATGATGTTAAATCTATCAGGGTTCCTTTTGTCATAGTATCACAATTTGACTAAGAAATATTGTCGATCCTAAGAATTCTAGAAAGATTTGTAAGTTTCATATAACTATTTATGAAAATGTTCCATATGCAATATTGCAAGAGAAGATTTTTGTAAATGTCTCATGGTATAAGTCTAAGCAAAAATTAATATTTCATGGTATAATTCTAATAACAATCAATATCTGACTACACTAGATAAGTAAAATCATGTGAGTAACATTCAATATGCTTCTACAATTGGATATATATATAAAATATGTGTGTGTGTGTGTGTGTGTGTTGTCTATTTGACATAATATCTCATATGTCTCAAGCATAGAGGTAGTAGTTGAAAAACCTAAGCAGAAAGGAGGTATGCCCCCCAAAACATATGGCAAAAACAAGGCCCCATGGAGTAGCTTGTTTGCCGGAAAAAGAGCCCTGGCTAATACTTCAAAGCTTGAATATATCCCTCCAGGGCAGCCTGGAAAAGCTGTCTACGTTGAAAATGATTTAATTCGTGAACATTGGAACAATTGTTTAGTTGGATATTTTGTCACTAGAAGCCCGGGCCAATTATTGCTTAAAAGGTTTATGAATGAACAATGGAAAATATCCCCGCAAATTATCCAGCATCCTAGCGGATAAATTGTGTTTCATTTCGGGAATTCTATAGAGAGAGATAATATTCTTAATTCTGGCCCCTTCTTGGTGTTCGGCCGACCACTATACGTTAAGCCGCTTCCTGTCGGCTTCTATTACAGCCTAAAAGAAATGGCCAAAATATCTATTTGGGTAAAGCTGTCGGATTTTCCCTTGCACCTATGGAATACTATAGGTCTAAGTAAGGCAGCCAATTGTATTGGGCATCCCTTACATATGGATAAATTAACAACAAACATTTCCAAGATTGCATTTACTAGGGTCCTAGTGGAAAATTGACTTAGGAAATGATCTAATTAACGAGTTTGGGATGGAATTCCCAGATGGTTCTAAAATTAGGCAGCTAGTGGTCTATGAAAATCTTCCCCTCTATTGTAGCCATTGCTCTATTTTTGGCCATACTTTAAACAATTGTCGGAAGACAAAGATGCATGAAGATGAGGCCCAGGTGATGCTTCCGAATACTACTCCTGTAGAAGGGACACTTGGGACAGAAGTGGAGGAGAGGATCACCTCTCCAATAAAAGGAGATGCTACTCCAATTATATCCACCCCAGTAGGTAGCCCACTGGAAGAAAAATTGAAAGTCTCTCAATCAGAGGATGGACAAGCTGGAATTCCAAGAACTAGAATGGAGGCTGGAACTAGCAATGCAGAGGTTGATCCAGAAGGTTTCATGGAGGTCAAAGCCCGGAGAAGGAAGAAGGACCCAGGCGCTAGAGAAGGGCCCTCCTTAAATCTCAGGAATAAAGCTAAGACTAAAGATCTAATGACCAAGGGTGCTGCCCCATGTGGTCCAGCCTAGAAGCAAAAAAGGGGGCCTCGCCTCTCTGAATTACGAGGACATCTATGTGTTTCTTTCTTTCTGTTTTGGTTTCTGGCAGCTTGTTTTTTGGAGCTTTTGGGGCTGGAGAAGGAGGGGATTTCTTTCCCTCCTTGTATTGTTACTAAAGGATATTTTGGGAGAGGTGGGGGCACCTCTAGGAATGACATGGTGTGAGTCAAAGGGTATTGCATGCAACAAAAAATCCAAGGCCTCTTGTCTGGAAATTTTAAATCAACATTGGACTAAACTTGTATTCTGCCGCGATGAAAAGGGCAGCACTAAAATGTTGGTAATCCTGGATCCTAGTATTGCACGGATCCTTCAACAAGGTCTGGTCCATCATAGTGAGGTTGGGAATCCTGTAAGGGTAGTATATATGTGTAAGGGTAGCAATTTTAATTCTGAAATTACTGTAAATGGGGTGTACAGAGGGCGTTACAGTATGATGGGGCTTTGGCAAAGAAAGACATTTAATTACAGATTATTTTTTAAATTACATGATGTGTTGAGTCCATTTTATCACCACGGGGTGAATGCGTCGCCTCGATTTGTTATAAGGGTGGGTATAAGGGCTAGTCGCAAGATAATATTTTATGAGGAATGGGATTATAGGGTATTCTTCTTTCTATTATCGGCCGGAATAAAAATACTTACATGTGGCGGGTACTATCATAGGCACCTTGAGAAGATTTACTCAAAGATGAATCTCTTTGATATTTACCATCAATGAGGATCGCGTACTGGAACCTCTGAAGGTTTAACTGCCCTCTTAAGCACAAAGAAGTGGTTAGGCTATTTCAGGCCTACGCCATAGTTATATTCGCAATTTCAGAAGCCAAACTTAGCCAGGACAAGCTAGCATGGCTTATGCAAAGGAAATTTAGAAGATTCAATGTGCTTGATAATTTTTCATGCTATAAATATGGCAGAATGATGGTTCTATGGGACCCTCAAACCTCTGAAATAAAGAATCTTGCATGCACGTCGCAACTTATATCTTTAAAAGTATTAGATAAGGTGAAAGGCTTATCTTTCCGATTGTCCTTTATATACGGCCTCCACTCGGTGGTAACCAGAAGACAACTCTGGAATAATCTAATTTTAGAAGGAGCAAAATCCTACCCTTGGACAATTATTGGGGATCTCAACTCCCCCCTATATGGCCTAGATAGGGTTGGGGGTAGAATTGTCTCCAATTATGAATGCCATGACGTGCTTGAATGTCTTTCTCACTTAGGCATGGAGGATCCTCCCTCCTCTGGGAATTACTTTACCTGGACGAATGGAAGGGTTTCAAGCAAGCTGGATAGAGCAATGACCAACAAAGATTGGGTCACATTTCAACTTGACAGCCATGTTAAATTCTTAGTCCCTGGTGTCTTTTCGGATCATTGTTTGATTCTCATGTCCACAGAATTTGCAGATACAAAGAGGCTTATACCTTTTAAATTCTACAATATGTAGTTATCTCACGAAGAATTTATTCCCTTGTTACTTGATACATGGAGAAATAAGGTCACGGGCTCAAAAATGATTCAGCTTGTTGCAAAGCTAAAACGGTTAAAAGCCCCCCTTAAAAAATTGAATGACAAACACTTTGGGCATATCAGCTCTAGGGTTGCGTATGCCAGAGAAGCACTGAATTCTGTTCAAACAGAAATCCTGCTCCACCCTCGGCCTGATCTTAAAGTAAAAGAGGTCCAGTTAAAAGTTAGCCTAATAAAGTTAGAGGAGTATGAGCTTTCCTTTCTTAGGCAAAAGGCCAAAATTAATTACTTCAAAGAGAGTGATAAGTGCACCCGGTTCTTCCATGCACTAACATCCTCTAAACTTCAGAAAAATAAGATTGTCACAATTGTCAAGGAGGATGGGAGCTATTCGACATCTAAGGACGAAGTAGTAGATACATTTACTTCATTCTTTAAAGAATTGCTAGGCACATCGAAGCCTAGAAGTAATATTGATGAAAATATTATTAGAATGGGACCAAGGCTGAAAGATGAAATCCTTAGCCAGCTATCCCTATCCTTCTCAGATGAAGAGATTAAAGACGCTGTCTTTTCCATGGGTAGTTCAAAATCGCCCAGTCCTGACGGTTTTACTGCGGAATTCTTTAGAACTTCTTGGCGCTATATTGGGGGTGATGTCTCTAATGCAATTAAAACATTCTTTCACTCTAGAAAGATGTTGAGGCAAATTAATCACACCTACATCGCCTTGATTCCGAAATCATCTCACTCCTCCACAGTAAAAGATTACCGGCCAATTTCGTGCTGCAACGTTATTTACAAAATCATTTCAAAGCTCATTGCTCTACGACTTAAGCCGATTATGAATCTCATTATCGGCCCAGAGCAGGGGACTTTTGTCAAAGGGCGTCTAATCTCAGATAAATTTCTCCTTGCTCAAGGGCTAATAAGGAGATAAGCACGGAAGAGGATTTCTCCCCGATGTTTCTTTAAAATAGATATCCAAAAAGCTTTTGATACGGTGGAATGGAGCTTCCTAATTGAAACATTAAGTAGTCTTAACTTCCCTAAGCACTTCATTGAAGTGATCCATGAGTGCATAAGCACAACCTCCTTTTCAGTAGCAATTAACGGGCAGCTACATGGATTCTTTAAAGGCCAACGAGGCCTTAGGCAAGGGGATCCTCTTTCTCCCTATCTTTTCGCGATATGTATGGAATATCTATCCAGACAACTTACTCTTATTTCGGCATTTGATGGATTCTCTTTCCACCCTGGATGCTCCGTGCTCAAGATTACTCACCTAATGTATGCAGATGACTTGATCATCTTCACTAAGAGTAACTTATCTTCTTCATCTATCATTTTGGAAATATTACATGAATTCTCTAAAGTTTTCGGGCTGAACGTGAACTCCAAATCAAATATCTTCTTTGGAGGAGTGGATAATGGAATTAAAAGAAAGATTATTAACTCATCTGGGTACAGGGAGGGTAAGCTACCATTTGTATTTCTTGGTGTTCCACTTTCATCAAGTCGTCTTATTTCTTCCCAGTTTTCTATTCTCCTTTCCAAGATCACATCTGCGATACACCAATGGGCTGGAAAATTGTTGTCTATTGCTGGCAGGCTTGAGCTCCTTCGTACAGTGGTTCAGAGGATTGAAGGCTATTGGTTTTCAGTCTTCCTACTACATGTCTACATTATTAACTCTATTGAAGCAGCCTGCAGAAGATTCTTATGGGGTGCCCGTTCAAAGGGTAGGTACAGACCCAAAGTCGCTTGGAGTAAAGTCTGCCTACCAACTCACCTGGGAGGCTTGGGCATACTTAACATCTCCATATGGAACAAAGCCTTCTTTGTTAAAACTCTATTGAGAATTAATAATAAAGAAGACTCTCTTTGGATCAAATGGATCCACCATATTTATCTTAGAACTTGTAGTGTTTGGGATTACCAATGCTTGAAAGGGGATTCTCCATTTTGGAAGAATCTAATTTCAGTCCGGGACACCCTTATTCTCAAGGCGGGATCAAAGAAAATGGTAGAACTTCTTTTAAAAGCTTTGGGAAAAGGAAGCAGAATCGTCTACAATTCTCATCAGTTCCTTATTGGTTCGGATACTGCTAAATCAAAATCGTGGGCCAAATCCATTTGGATGAGAAACCATGTGCCGAAGTATGCAGTCAATCTGTGGATTGTCAAACAAGGCAAGCTCTAGACCAAGGACAGATTATTTTCAAAGACTAGCAATATCAATTGCGAATTTTGCAGACGGGAGGAGTCCACCAAACATATTTTTTTCAATTGCTGATTTTCCAGGAGCATATTGGAAGCAATTCAAAATTGGACTAGCTTAAAGGAAGATATATTCTTTATTTGGGAAGGCTTCATGGTCCTCAAAAGTCTGTTCAAAACTGATTCTGTAAAGAACAATTTGAAGAAGGCAGCCTTTGCAGCTGTCGTATATCATATCTGGATGGAGAGGAATAGGCGATTACATGACCGAAAAACCGCGAATGCAGAATTTATTATATGGAAGATTAAAATTGAGATGTATATTGTATTTTATAAAGAGCACAATTTGTTGCATATGCCTTAAATTGTAAAGAGTTTTTGATAGTGTATTTTATTTATCAAAAAAAAAAAATCATATGTCTCAAGCATGAGAAATAATTATCAATCTCTTCCCAACAAAATTTACATGATTTTTTTATCATATTCAAATAACAATTTTTAATAAAAACTTATTAGAATATATGTATATGAAATAATCTATAGATTTTCTCAATCTTGACAATGCTAGAAATATTTAAGTTTAAAAGATCTATATATGAAAGGGTTCCATATGCAATTTTTAAGAGAAAATAGTTGTGAATGTCTAATGGTATAAGTCTAAGCAACTATTAATATCTTATGCTATAAGTCTGAGAAAAAATCAATATCCAACTACATTGCATCGATTAGATCATATAATTGAAAAATATTACGAATAAGATTGTTATGACTAGTTTAAAAGAGTTATGACTAAAAAAAGGATATCACATCTACTCAATAGGATCGTAGAAAGTGTAATCAAGTTATGATATGAAAAATATTATGAATTACAATCACTTTTATCTCCTCCAAATTATCATTCCACCAAGTACACTAATTTCACCTTAAGTACATATAATCTCTAATATTCATCAAATTTTCTCAAAATAGGCATTAGGTAAAATCTTTCAAATTAAAGCTTAAATACATACAAATACATTAATTAATACATATCAAATGTCCCAAAAAGCTAGTACATGAAGTACCGAACAAGTACATAATCAAGTATGTGTACAAGTATGTGTACAAGAATGTGTATCTATGATGTGATTTAATATTATATATTTATGATATATCTAACTACCATGGCTTTACATTCTAGAAAGAATTAGTCTAGTTGTGATATTTTCAGCCACCATGACTTTGTGTTTTTATGAGAAAACACCAAAGCCACGGTCATTCCCAGTACTTTGACTTTGTATTTTAGAGACACATATATATATCATGGTCATTAATTTGAGTTTCAAGGAGAAGTATATGAGTCACAATTATTCATAGTGTCGTGACTTTGTGATCAAGATGAGAGTTTCTTGAGTCATAGTAATTTTTGTCAACATGACTTTTATACTATAGAAAAGATGTAATGAGACAATAAAGTCATGACTTTAAGTTATCATTGTGACTTCAAACTTAAAAAATCACATGGAAACTTGAAGAATAAAAGTAACACATAGAAGATTTATAACAATCCATAGACGACGTGACTTCCAACTCCTAATTAGGGGCAAATCTAAGTCAAACGTGAGTAATAATTATTTCGTATTAGCTTTTGAGATTTATATCCTCATGAGTTTATGCGTGATGTTGCAATGTTATTATGCCAACTAATTTTATTGGTTAAGTGATATTCAGAAAGCTTATTAACAATAATACCTCATCAACAGAGATCTGCAAGGAGCATGGGTTATGCTAGTAGTCAATTAAATTCTAGTCCATATATTATATTAATAGTTTGGTTATTTAATAATGTAACAACTCATTTTTAGTAAAATAATTATTATAATTGTTAAATAATATTAGATCTATGGTTTATTTATTTACTCTACACATTAATATTTAAGTTTCTCAGCTTATATTATGTTGGACATAGAACAAATGTTGTGGTGTTGTACAATAACTACTTGCCCAATGACATATTAGGTAGTTGTTATCATTGATCCCATTACAATGGTAGTCTCCTCATAGTTGTCTCATCAGTACGTGACTACTGAGATAATAATTTATTTATACTCAAGTTATTCAAAATCCCATATATTTTATGGAACCCTATTGATTATACTTGATGATTACTTCATATGTAACTTTTATTCTTAGGCCTTCATTATCATAAAGACCAAACATTAATATAGTTTGTAAGTATTTGTACTTTCAATTTCATAAGCACCATACTCACACATCAACGTATGCACCATACACCAAGTTAACTTAAGGTGCATCATCAGTTGATATCCACAAGTGCAGGATTCATATAATTAGTATAATATACTTTAGTCCATATATCGATTCTATAAGGTTTATATTGGTAGTATGGCTATTCAATAAGATAAAGCCTATTTTTTAGTAAATGGATACTCACATTGTTAAATAATCTTAGGTATATAGTTTATTTTTTAATTTATATGATATCATTAAGTTGTTTGTTAAATTGTATGTTATACATAAAGTGAAGGTTGGGCTATTTTACAATGACCCTCTACCCTAATGGCATATAACTTAGTTGTCACCATTAAACTATTCCTAATGGGGATTCCCTCATAGTTATCCTCTCAGAATGTCGCCATTGATACAATAATTCATGCTTGTATGAGAGTCATTCATAATTTCATACCTTCTAAGTAATTTCATCAACTATTCTTGATGATAGCTTCGTATGCACACTTTTATTCCCTAGCCTCTTTTATACTTTTTATACTTTTAACTTTGTAAGTACTATACTCATATAATTAATGTATGGTTATCTCAAGTTTCATTAATAGAAATCATATGAGTAAAAGTAACTCACATGGGCTATCACTACCTTGTGAATCACAACATACTCATTGTATGTCTGAAAGATTGTAAGTCATCATCCTTCTTGGTAATGATGTGACTTATTATCTAAAGGTGAACCCCTTATGAGAACACTATATATAATATTTGTCTTAATCTAGAACTAGTCCCTCTAAGATGTGTGTAATAGATTGACATGTAAAAGAATTCATACTTTCAGCTTCGTACACACCACACTCATGATGATTGACATACTCAAATTTTTGGGTTCAACATATTGATTTATCTCATACAATATAATTGGAAGGGCGATCATAATTCTCTAATTATATGCATGATTGAGTCGCATGGTTTTCCTATCACTATCTACCATAATAATCTTGTACAAACCCACTATTAGTCAAAATTCTAATTCAAGTTCTATTTAGCCCTCATCCATTAATATATAACATAAAATAAATCAAATTATTAATGTATTCATAATTCAAACCAATTATATTACATAATTTAAATTATACAAATCCTATACCATACTAATTTCATACATATTTCTGAATTTATCCCTAGAGAAGATGAGTTTGATAGTTGTACCCCACAACTCTAGGGATTAGCATAAGTTGTGCTTCCCTTGCATGTTTTTTGAACTTCTAAGGAGTATGAAATTAACCTATAGACTTTTTTGATACCATGAATTTTATTGTTGTGTGATGAAGAAGAATAAGAAATGAAAATATCCAACACAAATTCTCTTACTATTTTTATACTCGAAGTTTTGCATTACTCTTAGCATAAAGTCATGACTTTTATTTGAAAGTAATGACTTTGGTCTTCATCTCTTTAGTTTGAGATTGCAATTTTAAAAAATGGTTGCATCTATATTTAACATCTTAATATTTTTATGATATAAAGTTACATAACTAGAAATAACCATGACTTGGTCTAATCTTTATGTAACACAATTTTTGGCACTATCAAATGGTCGTGGCTTCATGCTTTCTTTATTTGTAATCCAAAGAGATGACACTATGAAGAGGCCATAGAGTAGAGATGAATTCATATAATTTCATATAGCCATGATGCTATGGAAAGGTCATGACAAAAAAGTAATCCTTTAATTCTCTTAAGTGTCTATAATGATGTGAATCATTATGGCTCTAGCAATTTCTTTTATCATATAACATATTGTTGTAACACTATTAGTATGTCATAACATTTGCATTTGGCTTGCATGTACAAGTTGCAGCTAAAGCATTTTTCTTTTGAGAATAAGAGCCATGATCTTGAAAATGATTATACTTAAGAAATATCCAATATAAAATTTAGTGTCCCAAAATTCATAGCTTAAATAATTATCATAGCTTTGGTATGAATAATCACTGCTATGTAATTTTATATACCCCAAAAGTTGTAGCTTTGTAAAATTATTGTAGCTCTAACCTGAGACTATCAAGCTATATAAAGATAAAGTAATGACTGTGAAATTAGTTGAGACCATAAAACTTTTTTTTGTACTCAATATGACTATGACCCTATGATAAAATGGTAGTCATTCAAAATATATCGTATAGTAGAAATATTGTGTTAATGAGTTAGTTGGATCATTTTGTACAAGAATTTCCATCAACTATTTAGGTAGAGTTTTGACTAAGAATAAATAGCAAAAATATGCAAGACATACTAATCTACATCATCTATTAAACACCTTCAAAAATTAATTAATTTCATGACTATTTATCAAAATTTTCCAAAACATATAAAATCATGAAATTAGTATATCTTAGCTTTATTTAGACATCTATAGCTCTTTATTAATGGCCAAAATACATAAAATTAGTATATCTTAGCTTTATTTAGACATCTATAGCTCATTATAAATGGCCAAAATACATAAAATTATTTTGTAAATTAAACACCAAACACTTCTTTTAAGTTTGATTATTGGAAATTATATGAGTAAAAGCAATACTCAAGAACTATCACCACCTTGTGAGTCGCAAATACTAATACATGTCCTAAGGATTTTATATCACAATCCTCCTCGATAATGATGCAACTCTCACACTAAAGGTGAATCTCTTATAAGAATATTCCATATAACATTTATCCCAATCAAAAAAATATATAATGTATTAGCATGTAAAAGCATTCATATTTTTAGTTTTGTAAGTATCATACTCATGTTAATTAACATATCTAAATTTTAAGTTTCAACGTATAAGTTTATCTCATAGATCATAGTCTAAAGGGTTGTCACTTCTTTTGTATCATATGCATAAGTGAGCCTCGTGGTTTATCTATCACTTTTCACCATTATAATCTTGTATAACCTACTAATAGTCAAAATTCTAATTTACATTCTATTTATTCACCATCAATAAATGTTCATAATATAAAATAAGTGAAATACATTCATTCATTAAAAATCAAAGTCACATCACATATCTTAATTTACACAAACCCATGATCCATACTATTTTGGTATAAATTTCCAAATCCACCTTAGAGAAGGAAAGTTTGAGACCAATGCCCCTAACTCTAGGGATTACCATTAATCTTGCATTCCTTGTTTACTTATGAAACTCTTATAGAGTATGAAATTCACTCCTAGAGTTTGATTGCTACCATGACATTGCTTGTTATGTGAGGAAGAAGAAGAAAATGAAAGATATCTAAAATATCTTTATCTTCTACATTTATACTTAAGTGACCTTGCATTATTCTAAGTAGGAAGTCAGACTTTCAGAAGAATATCACAACTTCATCATTCATCTCTTTGGCTTGAGTTCCTGACTCTAGAAAATATAAATGACTATAGTCTACATCTTAATCTTTCTATAATATAAAGTTATAACACTAACAATGACCATGACTTAGGTCTAATTTCTCTATAACACAAATTCATGGGGTTATGATGTAGTCATGACTTCATACTTTTGTCATTTTGTCATCCATAAAGAGTCATGACATGGTGAATGACTTCTCATATTGTTATATAGCTAAACTTCAATGAAGAAGTCATGATATTTGCAATGGTTTTTTATAAGTATCATATGACCATGATGCTGAAAAATACCTATAGTACTGAAAAAATCTTTCATGTGTTTGTCATGACAATGGTGGTGGTAAATGGCTACAACACATAATTTTTTTTTCATATCTCTCAAGTGTCCACATTGCTATGTGTGGCTATGACACTGATCATCTTTTCTCTCATAAATCATGTTTTCATGGTATTGTGAGGATGTTATGATATTGATAATTAGCTCGAGCATGTAAGCCATAGCTATGTATTCTATTGAGGATAAAAGTAGTGACCTTAAGGAATGGTCAAACTAGAATACAATTTTTTATAATTTATAGTGTTTTAAAAGTCATTACTTAAATAATTACCATAGCTTTTGCTTGGGTAGTTGCGGCTCTGTAATTTTTTCTAGCTCAAAAGTTATGGCATAAAAAATGGTCATAACTCCGACTTAAGACAATCAAGCCATATTAAAAATAAAGTTGTATCACTTGAACTTGGTCATTACCTTGAGTACTAGTAAGGTACTTTATTGTTGTAACATAAAATTATTATCATAATCATTTAAGTTTCCTGAGATAAGTATTGATGTGACTCTATAATAATATTGTAGCAACTAAGAATATGTTAAACAATAGAAATATTATGTTATGGAGTTGATAAGGTCATGGTATATAAGAATTTCCATGACCAATTAGGTAGAGTATCATGCAATAATGGAAGTTAAAACTATGCACGTCTCAATTTTTTTCCCCCTTTGCAAAACACCTCCATAAGCCTATTGATTTCATTAATATTCATAAAAACTCAACAAAATATCAAATTCATGAAATTAACCCATAATATCTTTATTTTAGGTCTATACATCATCATAAACTATTAAAATATATAAGACTTTTTGGTTGTTTTAATACTATATAAACTTACATACTAAAATAATTATTTGTCATCAAGTAATAACTTCTTCCTCCATGAAAAAGAGAAACACAATATTTCATCATATTAATTCAAGTCCACATAAAGTATATCATAATAATATTGAAATAAACAATAAACATGCAAATCAAGGTAGTGATAGAAATGGCCAGTAAGATTTTCTGTTAGGATTATAATTTTCAAAGGTGAACTTTGTAATTAAGTGATAAATCAGTGGAAGAGAAGTAGATGACTTTTTTGAATCTCCTAAAATATTATTTCATCCACATTCAAGTGATTTCAAGCCTCTATTAATCTTTTCCAATCCACCATAATCACCTCATACAACATTCCAAGTAATTCATATCTCCTCATTTAGTAACATCCATGCATCTCGTTCCTTCCTCCAAGAGTTTATAAATCTAATATTCAAACTTTTCTTACATCGCATCATATTTTCTAACCTCTTCCTCTACTCTTATGCATAGAGAATGGAACTCCATTTCAGCTCTTCCTTGATTCATTTTACACTCAATCGCATTTTTTTTACTATATAAACAAATGTATAAACATACTTCCATGTGCAGTTTTGAAATGATCAATGCACGCTAGCTCATTTTTTTATGTTCCTCTTTTGTTCATCTTGTGTGTTAGTCATGGTAAAGAATGAACTTTCTTCCCAATTTTTGGCTGATCCATCTCCTTTGCGCATTAACATCTTACCTTTTTCTATCTCTTTCTATTTCTTTTTTTACACCCAACAATGTCAAGAGTGACACCATTGATTGTCTTTTTCTATATAGACTAAATCACTCTTTTTAGAATAGAGATTATTATTAGATTTAGTCTATGAAATTGTAAGTGATAGGTCAATCAAGTAGAAAAAAATAGATATAATTCCAGATATCATTCCCACAAAGATTAATAAGAATTAAATTACCAACTATTCAAACTACTAAAGATTCACACTATCTGAACCATTAAAAAGGATATTTTCAGTCACTAACTAAAAGATAAAAAAAAGTAAGTACTAAAACTATATACAAAAGGTAAAATAAATTCATAAAGATAATTAGACAGGATCAGTTTATTTATTGAAGCTGACACTAATACAATATGTTGTGATGTATCCAATTCCTTTATACTTATCAATCATGGCTTATTTCTGAGGTAAAGTTAAAAATCTATCAAGCACCTTTGTCATGTAATCTTTGATCTTTTCTTGTAGCTACACCTTTCACCACTTAGAATACCTTTCTTTGCTAGAAGTCAATGATCGAAGTGGTTACTCATATTTTGAGCTGTCTTATGAGAATTGGGTATTTGTATTTCTCAATACTGCATGCCCATTTCTAATAACTATAGATCTCTTACTTCTCAAGACATAAGTGTTATATCTCTGTAAATAGTTGGTGTCTCTTCCTTTAAATTCTTGAGAATTTTCTCTTCCCTCAATTGGATCAAAGGAAACATGGGGACATCTTTCATTTGAAAGATTAATGTGATGTCTCAGGTGATTCATCTAGAGAATCATTCCATTTCTTCATCTCTGCATAAAATGGGGATTTCTATACATGAATTAGTAGGGTTCTATTGCTTACCACTATTAACCTCACATATCTTCTTAATAAATTGTTTACTAACCCTCAAGATCTCACCTTCTTTGTTTCACTTGGAGGGTCTCCCAAAGATAAGGGTATAACACAATGAATTAAGAACATTCGGTACTAGCATGGGGAACAAGTAGTTAAAATACACACCAATCCATTATATTTACTTTCTATTTCAATGAACTCTCACTGATTCCTATTGAAAATAAATTGCTCAATATCTAAATCAATTTAGTGAAAATTTCACTTAGATTTGAAATCACCTATATACTACATATATTGAAGAACAAGGTGATTGAATCTTGCTGAATCATTATATTTCATGTGATTTGTTCTTGTTCAAATTCAATACAACCATTACAATATAAAAAAAATAAGCAACCCTTTTTTAGATTTATACTTCTGACAAGTAAAGTTCTAGATCCAAACAAAATAACTCAAATAAAAGCTATTATACTCTAGATTTATGCTAAAAGAAGAAAGAAGAAAATCAAGCAGTGCCATCAGCTACCAATCACCTTGTCACCTCCCAAACCCTTGTTTATGAAAAAGAATTCATTTTTATATAGTCTGTGCCAGCACTAGCTTCTAGTGTTATTTTTTTATAAAAATTTAGAATGATCAATCCAACATCGAATTCTGTGTCATTACATTCATATCTCTTTTTCTCTTATTTCACTATCACTACCAACTTTTAATGTCATGACGAAATATTGATGTTACGACTAATTTTATTGTCATGATGAAATTTTATTTTCATGATCAAATCTATTGTGATGATCAAATGTTGATGTCAGGACTAAATGTTGATGTCATGATTAATTATGATGTCTCTACCAAATTCTAGTATCATGACTTTGCCTTTATCATCTTTTCTTAGCCCTTGAAAAACACATCATAACTAACTTTGTCTTTCCATTTTCATGATAGTTACAACATTATTCATTGGTTATGATTTGATTTTGGTTTTTATTTCAATTTTTGTCATAACAGAGTTAATTTTGTCACGACACAATTGACTTAACTAATTGCCAATATTTTTGCTACCATTTTCTTTCTTCTAATTGAAAACTTGCAAAACCATGAGAAGAGAAATTTTCTAATATTTAGCCATGAAATCCATATCCTAAACACGAAAACATACCAAGAAAATAGACGAACATATCTATAACTTTTTGGCTAATCAAATCTCCTAAACTTGAAGTTTTGCTTGTCCTCAAGGAAAGAAAATATATGATATCAATTAGTAGATTAAAACAGACTCCACAATAACAAAAATTAAAATGTAGAGTTTCAGAACAAATCATCACATCATTTAATTACTTAAACTTATTGATTTTTTTTATGGGTTGGGAGGTAATTTAGACATTATTTCAGAAGGTTCACAGTCGATGGTGGAAAAGTTATGATTTAATTTAGGGAAGGGTATATCAGGTCTTTTCTTCTTCTCTATCTCCTTCTTAGTCACCCAAATAGTCCCATGAGTCATATTTATCATAACATATAAATCATCATACCTGTTTCTCAAGGAGTTTACAGTACACTGGATGTCTGTCAAACATACTAGAAAGTTTGCCAGATTTTTATTGATGAGATCCAAGTTTTGTGCCATATTTATTTTCTATATAAATCGATCTTCCAACTCCTCATCTATTGCTCTCATTTTCTTCTCAAATTATTTAAATTAGTCTTGGTAGAGGTATTTGAAACCCTTAACTTGTTCTAACTTTTTATTAGTTTCAAACTTTGACTCCCTTTTTGTTGCAAAAGTTAAGAGTTCCAAATCTCTATTTCTTTGTGCCTTTACCAATGTGTCAAAGATAAACTTCATTTGTATTAATAGGTCTATCTCCCATTTACTTCCTTTTATCTCTCTAGATTTTATCTCTTTTATCCCAGGTTTCTCTCTATTGTTGATCTCTCCTTTTAAGCTCATCTTCCCAAGTGTCTTCATTAAGTTTCTGATTGATTTCTCAATGCTTTTCTCTCTTTTCTAGATCTTTTTCGATAGAAATCAGCATCTCTCTAATCTTTGAGGTTGTTTCTTTTATTCTTGAGCTTTCACATGCTTTTCTATTTTCAATTCTGAATGATGGTATTGAGTATATAATAAAGCTTTTTTCTTCTTGTGGTACAAGTCCAATTCTAATGAGAGTAGGGTTTTATCCTCTTTATGTTATCTTTTTTTATCTTGTTAGGAGTATGGGCTCTTTCTGGTGTCTATTCAAAACTCTATCATTGATGTCTTCCTCATCTGAATCATCTTCAACAAGATCATTCTTTATTTATTTGTGTGTGGATACTTGTAAAGGGTAGTTATTTTTCAGAAAGATAGCATCTTTGAAGATCCGAATAAACAAAGATGCATACTTTGAAGGCTTGCTGAATCAAACTACAAAAGGTAAGATTCATTTACCATTCCTTTATATTTTTATGAAATGCATGTAATCCTTGGTGGGTTGAGAGATAAAAAATATAAATTTCACTACGTTTATGTTCTAATTTGATTGGGTATTCTACCCAAAACCCCAACAATAATTAGAGTAGAAATGAGGATAATTAGTCAATAGAGTAAGTATGGTTTTGGTGGTAAAATACCAAAGGAACAACTATAATAAGATAATCCTTGGTTGTGATAGTCAATGGTTGATAATGACTTTGTATGCCTTGGGGGCAAATGAGATATATACTTAATTCTATACTTTGTTCAATAATCAAGCATGACATTTCTACAATATTAAAAATAAAACTCATCATTTACAAAGAAGTAAACTAACCATAGAATTTAAGTATCTATTCAAGACCCAAATTTATCTTATTAACAAGAGTAGTTGTTAATTTTCTATTAGTTTTCAAATTTCTCATACGGTTCCTATGAGATTAATATCTAGACTTATGTTTACTATATTACTTGTACAACCCATATACTTGTGGATATCTATTAGATGTATACAATTATCCAACAAACTTCTAGTATTATGCTATAAACAAAAAGTTTTGACATTATAATAACATTATAATAAGTTTTTGGTGTCATTGTATGAGATTATTTTTAGTTTGATTAGTTAAACTTGAGTTTACCAAACTATCTTTGAAAAGTAGAAGTTTTGTTTCTATTTGGTTGGATCTATATTATTATTTAGTATTTGTTTTTATGTTTGTGATTTTTTTAGCCACAAAAAATTATATATAAAAGATTTGGGACTATGCCATTACCTTTAGACTTAGAAATTAAGAAAATAAGAAGATAGATATTTATATATAGAACTAAGAGAGTAAGCATAGAAAATAATATTAGTAATGAGAATAACCATAAAAAGATATTCAATAGCTCATTCCCCTCTAGACCTTAAAAGATTATTACAAGCCAATATTAATTGATATTTACTTTATGATATAGATGCAACTCATATATGCAAGGAGCTAGTTCCAATGATTATCTAAAGGATCAATTAAAAGTTTTCGTTAACTTATATAAGCTTTTAAAACCAAAGTTGTTCCACCTTAAATTACATCACACGTAAGTGCAAAGATCAATCAATTTAGACAAGAGTAACAAGATGCCTTGTATGATACTTGGGACCGATTCAATGATTTACTGAGGATGTGCCCACAAGATAGATTTGAGTTATGATTCCAAGCCTAGATATTTTACAAAGAATTAAACTAGATGTTTAGGTACATGATTGATGCATTCCTAGGTAGTTATATCATGAACAAGTCACTTAAGGAGTCTATTTTTATATTTTAAGAACTAGTCATAAATAACTATCAAACTTCGAATGATAGAGTAAGTGAAAAGAAGTAAGCTGAAGTATTAAAGTTGGATAAACTAAAAGTGATAGAGACAAAAGATGATTCATTTTTCATCAAGATTGGATCTCAACTTGAAAAAAAGGATTATTGCGGAAAAAATGATTATTGTGGAAAAAATAATAGTTTCATAATAGTGAGAAGTTACCAATTTTGATTAAATTTATCAAGTGAATGTGAAGGAAGCCAACATTATGCAAAATATATGATACATTTACAGACCTAATAATAACCCCCCTACACATTATCATCCTAATGTGACAAATCATGAGATTTTATCATATGAGAGTAAGGAAATGTGTAGTTGAACATGAGATAATATCAAAAAACAAAAAACTTTAGAAGTAAGTTAGATCACATTAGAGACAACATAATGGAGGAAGCTTCAAGTTCAAATTATAATCAACCAAATGGAGTAGATAAACTATGATTTGAAGAAAGTATCCTTGTGCTGCTAATAGAGACAAAAAAGACTAATGACTTTATATTATAAAAATTGATAGATTTAATGATTAAATAGAAGTTGAATGATGATTTTACTATTAATGGGTTTGTTAATGTTATCATGGTATATAGTGGTATGTAAACTATGAGGCTCACTCATGTATATGATAAGAAAAAGTTGTAACTCTTTTAACCATAATGCATGAGATAAACTTATATGTTAAAACTTAAAATTGAGATATGTTAATCATTGTAAATATGGAAATCACTAAGTTGAAAGCGTGAATAATTTTATATGCTACTCTATTGTACATATATTAGAAGAATTAGTTCTTGATTAAGGTAGATATTTTTTAGAACATTATGTTAAAGGTTTCACATTTAGTATGAGATTCACATCTTCACTATGGAGGATGATGATGGGTAATCTACAAGACATTTGTGAGTGTATTGTGGCTCATAATGTGGTGATAGCTCTTTGAGCTGCTTTCAATTGTATAGTTCCAACTGATGAGATTTAAGGGAAGTATATGTTAATTATATAAGTATGACACATATGAATTTGAAAATATAAATACTTATAAACCACATCAATTCTTAGTCTTTATTTTACCTAATACTAGAAAATAAGAATGTATATATGAAATAACCATTAAGTAAAGTTGATGAGTTGCTTAAAACATATGGACTTGTGAATGACTCTCAAGCTAAGATGATTTGTTATCTCAGTCGTAAAGTTTTGAAGAGGACAACCATGAGGGGAACATCAATATGGTGGGTTCTAATGTGACAATAACCTTAAATGCTATTAGGAAAATGGGACATTCTACTATAATTTAATTTTTGTTTTGTTTTGTGTCTAAACCAAATATAAATCAAATTATTTAAATATACATCATACAATCCAACTGAAACAACCCTAAGATCTAAGAATCATACAAAAATCTCAAAATATCTCCTCAACTAGAATTATATTATCTCACTATTGGCTATTCAAATTGTTGATAAATTTTTTTTGAGATCAATATCTAGATAAAAGTCCTCTTTGATACTTGTAATATATTTGTAAATTTTTATTAATGACATACTCTTACAAATGAGCGTTGGAATACTATCTAACCAAAAAATTAGGTAGCTGAACAAAGTTACAACATAAATGCACCTTCTAGAAGATTTTATGTGAATTATGAACAAATATTAACTTCATTAAATTATCTATAATGTAGAGATTGATTTTTGATGAGATAACTCCAACTTCTTATTCACTATAGATGAAAAATTGATCAATCATGTTTCTGGGAGGAATTATTGAGGATGTGCTAGTCAACATTGGAAATATGATTTTTTTTACTAACTTTGTGGTGTTGGACTTGGAGGAAGACTCGTATGCCTCTTGAATTTTGGGATGACCCTTCTTGGTGATTGGATAAGTATTAATTGATGTACAGAAAGTGGAATTTATACTTTATGCGGGTGAAAAATAAGTAAATTCCAACCTATATAAAAGCCTATAAATTTTAGATGATGATGAGGCAAACTATTATATTACATATATCCTCTTATGCATGGCCAAAAGATATGATATGGAATTTAGATAGAATGATTTCTTGAACAATTATTAGCCCAAATAAGTGTGAAAATCAAAGAATTAGAAGCAATTTTTGAATAAGAAAAATTTACAATAAGCCTACATGATGAAACATGTTTCATTGTCATGACATTTCTGAAAATTGTGATAGAAATAGAGCCAAAGAAGTTGTTATGAAATTATGAAAATGTTATTAATATCATGAATTCATCTGAAGAACATAAAGAAATTGGTGAGGGGACTCTTGAGATGTCATATATTAGAAAGATTACAATTAAAAGAATTATCACTACTAATTGATGATGAAGTATACCTGAAAATTTAAATTGAGATCATTGTTGATGAAGATAAGAAGGGCAAAGAGACTGATGTTGCTATACAAAATGAAGTCATTATTTTTGAAGAAGTAACGACTATAAAAAAGAGATCAATAAAATAAGAAGTCATGGCAGAAAAAAAACTATGATATTATTGAAACAAAATCAATAAGAAGGGGCCACAACATTTTTCCTATCTATGACACAACAACTCTAAAGAAAAAAAGTTGATGCCACAAAATTTTCTAGAAGTCATGGCATTAGTGAATAATATTGTACTCAATAATGCTATGATAATTAATATAATATTGATATCCTACATAGAACATCCAAAAGAAAGGAACCAGATAAATATCTAGATATTGAAAGAGATATTTGAAAGAGATGATGAAGAAAATTATACATTGAAGCTATCATGGATTGTTTAAGTTATCAATATAGAACAAAAATTATATAATTGGTCAACTAAAGACATTAACATAATACTTTTTGAAAGGTAATCCAAAGTTTATTAATGTACTAGTGTGCTGCTATTTTCTTTTATTTTTTTATATACATTCCATGAAGTCAAACACTTTTACATATACTAAAATAAAGTAATGAAATCAAACCCATCCACAAATATCTTTCAAGATAAATAAAGTCACAATGCTCAAACCTTATCATGAAAAATTAAATCATGACACTCAAACCTAGCCATAACTATATTTTTTAGCAAAAAGTAATGGTCATGACACAAAGCCATGACTATTTTTCATCAGTCATAACTATTGTCCTAACTTGGTAAAAAGCTACAATCCCTAATTTTTATCCCAAACTCTTCTTCTTCCCTCAAAGCTGCCCAAACTACCATGATAATCAATTCTTGTGAGATAAGATCATAATGAATGAAGAAATCTTAATTTCAAAGCTAAGGGCAAGACAAGAAGAAGCTGAATTTAGTCACAAGATGAAGGAGAAGCAATATAAAATAATCCTTATTGAGACTTTCTTTCAAATCATGGTGCTCGAACCTATATTTTTGATAAAAAAAGGGATAAGATAAAGGACATATATCCTAGAAAAGAAAAACTTTCTAGGTAATAGAGATTTGGAGAAATTATCTTTTATTTTCATCTAATGATTGAGAGAAAAAATTGGGATAATCTTTTCAAACACAGAATAGGCAATGTGATAATTGTGAGAAAGTTTTACTCAAAACTTGAAGATATGCAAGATAATAGGTACTACGTATGAAAAGTTTAGGAATATTTTGATAGAAAATTTTTTAATTAAGTTTTTGGATTATGGCGGGTTGTAGATAGTACAACCTTCAAACCACTAAAAATACAACCAAATTACAAAGAAATCACCAAATACTTTGATGTTTGGTAAAGAAGAGTTGGAGAGGATCATTAAAAGTCCATTTAGACACTTAGTGAGAGAAAAGTTAATGAAAAAAGCAAGGTTTGATTGTATTTTTTATGTTCTATGTTATAGTCAACTTTACACCTCTTTACCATCACATAGATATGATCATCTTTCTATTTTTCTTTATGAGAGGATATAAACTTTATTTTGGTAAGATTTTGTAATAGTTGATCCTTGATTTCCAAGAAAAGAAATTTTTAGGCCATATAATTCACCTCATTGATCATAATGTTATATCATACCAAATGAGTCATGACACTTGAAGATAGATATGAATAGTTCCTAAGAATATTTTACCTAACATTGTTTGGTGTGAAAAATGGAATTGAGAGAGATAAGAAATGAATGTTAGTTCTTGGAGGAGAAAAATCAACCAATATAGGGCAAGAAATAATAGTCTTCCCTAAAGCCTAAGAAGAAGAAAAGGTGAGATTAGGAGAAAAATTTGAGGAAAAATAACCACAAAAATATGAATATCTAATCGATAGACAAGAAGGAGACTTAGAAAAAATTCTCACTCCACTGAAGAATATGAAGTTGGAGGCTAACCAAAGATAGATTCAATAGAAGGTAGAACTAATGTTAATATGCAATTATTTTGCGATGTAATTGGAAAATGGAGATAGGAAACAAGATGAATATATGAAGAAAAAAGAAGAGGATGATAATGCCAAGGTAGATCAACATGATGCATTATGAGACATGCATCTCACCAAGAAGGATAGCTTATTCGTGTCCACCCAAGAAAAGTTTGATGAGAGAGTTATAAAGATCTTCGAAAATATAATGAAAAAATTGAAGACATGAGTGATGTGAAGTGCTGAAGCATTCGGGAATCTTCATAAATCTATCTCAAATGAGTGAAAAAGAATGATAGAGAGCAAAAATGAAAAATAAAAGATAAAAAAATTTTAGAGATAAAATGTGGGTACATGACTTTGAGAAGCATGATGAAAACCAGAAGAATATATATTATGCATAGGGATCTTTTGAGGATGCACTCAACATTATTAGGAGGAGTTATGACACACTATGCAACATGATTTAAAAGATGTTGAAATTGGAAAGGAGCAACAAGGGAGATACAGAGAGACCCTCCACTTCATGCCATAATTTGAGCCTTACAAATTGGAATTTCCACTGAAGGAGTTTAATAGAAGGGATTAACCCATACATAAACCTTCTTCTCCAACACGCATTGTGTGCTAACTTTTTATTATTTTATTTATCCAGCTCTAGTTTCTATACATAACTTGAAAGAGAAAAATAAAGAGAAATTCATTGCTCAAGAACATGTAAATATTTTAGTGTGGAAGTTTGTTTGACACTCAAAATATCAAGTTTTTGTGGGTATTTTTTATTATTTTCATGATGTAAATGTTCTGAAAATGAGCCTTAAATATAATTATGTTACTAAATTATATTTTTGATAGATTTAGATGAATAATAGTGGAATCAAATATAATTTAAGCATAAATGATAGATTTGATTATCATAATCAAATATAATTTAAGTTAAAATGGAGGATAGAAGAGCAATGAAGAAGTTGTGACATTTCTAGTATCACAATATTCTTATACTAGTATGTATCTATGAGAAATCATGTCGTGATTATCACTTGATTATCATAATCTTTCACTTTGTAACACATTCTTCATGAAAATGATATTATATTAGAGTCATAATTACATTAGTTCTAAACATAATTTTGGCCATGTGTTATTTCTATGTCATGGAAATCAAGTGCCAAGTTGGTATGAGAAGTCACAGATATTTTTAGTACCATGACATATTCTTTAGAGAATCAAAATCACATAATACCTTGTGATATTTAGTCAAAATTTTTTTTTTCACCTTGACTTTGTGCTCTATAGAGAAATTACCTCAGTCATGACATATGTACCATCATGATTTTGGGCTTAAGATAGGAACTTTCTTAATCATGGTAATATTTTCCACAATGACTTTATACTACATAAGAGAATTACATCAGTCACAACTATCTTTGTTATTGCGATTATGTACTCCAGAGAGGAATTACCTTTGTCATAGTATTCATTACCACCATAACTTTGTGTTCTAGAGAAGATTTTCCTCAGCTACAACTTTATTTTCCATCATGACTTTATTTTCTAAACAAGATATTTTTGGTCACATCTTCCTTTGTTTGTTGTGCCTTTGTGCTTGAGAGGATATTCAAAAATCATTTGATATTGAGACCTCAACCTAAAGTCATGACTTTCAGCTTAATGTTCCACTATAGTACATAATAGGATCACAATGAAATAGACTATGGACTTAAAGATAAATTAAAAGAAAGCGGAGGGATTCAAGTCATGAACATTGATTGATTACCTCTAATTAGGGACAAATTCAAGTCAAATGTAAGCAAGAATATTTTGAGAATTGGGTTTGAGACCTAGATCATATGCCAACTATTATTGGAAACCTTCGATTTAATGAGATGATACACCTATCCTTTCATGTATAATCTTCCATAATGTTAGGCTAATAAGAAACCTAGGGTTTGTTTATGTATATTTGTATTATGATTATGGATTTATAATGTTTTATTATAAAATTTATATGTTTTATTATAAAATTTATATGTTTTCAATGTTAATGAATATGGATGTAAAGTAGAACATAGATTTAGATTTAACCACTAAATAGGTTTATGAGTGTTGGTCATGATGGAAGATAATAGATAAGTCTCTAGATACGTTCATAAATTAACTATGAAGAAAGTGACATCCCTTCTATTTCTACCTCATGAGATAAACTTATGGGTGGAAATCCTAACTTTATATAAATTAAATTGATACAAAAATATGGTTCTCACAAAGTAAAAAATCACAAACAAAATTATGACCATTTCATTGTACATTTTCTACAAGATATAGCCTTCAAATGATGTGAGGGTTATGTAGAACATATATCCTTGGGTTTCACCATGGTATAAAAGTTGTGTATTGGTTATGGTAGATTGTAATTAGTAAGTCACTTTAATTATTGCATTTTGTGTGACTTCCAAGATGTTGTGGATTGTGATAAGTAAGACAAAAAAGGGGATATGTTTTGTAAGGTGCTGATAACTCTGCTATCAATTCCTCTTGTATAATTTTTATAGGCGATATCATTAGAGAGACTTATGTTAATTAATATAAATATGATACTTATGAAGCTAAAAGTTTAAATGTAATTATTAGCATATTAGTTTGCATATTTGATGACTATTGAGATCAAAGAATAGAAATTCATACTCAGGATTTGGCTTTCAAATAATATGGGGGTTATGTAGAATGTATATCCTAAAGTTTTATCATAGTGTGGAATCATATTTTGATTGTGATATATGGTAATTGATAAGTCACTAGAATTATTATTTATTGTATGACTTCCACAGGTGATATCACTAGAGATGTGATGGATGATGATAAGAAAGAAAAAAAAGGAATTTGTTTTGTAAGGTTGTGGCAGCTCTGCTATCAATTCCTCTTGTATGACTTATATAAGTGACATCATTAGAGAGATATATGTTAATTAATATGAGTATGATACTCTCGAAGTTTAAAGCTCATAAATAATTACTACCACATTATTTTACATATTTCATAACTATTGAGGTCATATAATAGAAATGCATACTCAATGCTATTGTCAAAAGAAATTGACAAGTTACCTAAAAGAAATAGATATATAAATGATCTATGAACATGGTAAGTGTGATTTCAATTGTAGAATACTGAATGTATAATTACGAGTACACACTCTTTGGTAGTGATAATCTATAATTTAGTTGATAATTACTTTGTATGCCAAGGGGCAAAGAGAAATTTCATGTCATCTACTTTTCATTTAATAATTAAGAATGGCATTGCTATCATATTGAAGGAAAATTAATCATACTAAATGAAATAAACTAACCCTTAGTCTAAGTATCTATCTGAGACCCAAATTTATCTTCTCAACTTTAGTAATTGTTAATTCATTATTGGTTGGTTGAACTAAGAATACAATGTTTGTAGAATTAATATTTAAGCTTACATTTATTTTATTACATTTTTGACCCATATACTAACATATTTATATTTGACATATATAATCATGTAATGAATTTTTGGTATTATGCTATGAAAAATAAATTTTAGCATTGCAACATAGTCATAACAGTCATCTATGATAGTAAAACTGACAGTCAACTATAAGTATATGACATAAATAAAAAAATTTCAAATCATGTCCGAAATTATTATGTTTGTATCAAAAAATGGGATACCAGTTTGCTAGTATTAAATAAATTAGATAATAATTAGCTATCATTGAACGACCTCAATAGATGTTCGAATTCTATTTATTGGGTGGCATATAGGACCAAGGATCCCATAGTTATTAGGGTAGCTGGTCAATAAGAGGCTATTTAAGAACCACTATAACTATCGAGAATTTGATTTTTTTTCTTGATTTAGTAGAAACTTTTAAATTTAAAACCTAAATAAGATTCTTTTTTTGTTTTGAAAATGATATGTTTTAATAAAATAAAATCAGTCCCAAATTTATTTAATTAAAGCAATTAAATTAAAGTTCAGAATTTTTTTAGAACAATCCAAGTAAACTAAAAATTAAAAATATTTCAATCCATTCTAAACCACAAAATCCAAATACACTTGAAAAAGTTCAAATTTATATAATATTTATATAAACAATGTTTTTTAATTAAGACTTATTAATGCATGATAAAAATTTTCAAGACATAAAATGCCCAAATATATATTTTGAACAAAGATTAATTTTTGAGAATATAAATCCTAGAACTCTTTATAAGTATTAATAAAAACATATATAAGTGTATATAAGTACAAAGCTACATTTATAAACACATATAAGTTTCATTTATAAACATATATAAACATATATGTATACATATGAACATCTTCATTTCTATGTTTATAAACATGTATATATGTGTATATGTATACTTATAAACATATACATTTACTAAATTATAATTATAGCCATATATGTATATATTTCTAACCAATAGTTTCCAAAAAATATTGTTTTTTCTATTTTTTTTTTAAATGATGACATGGAAGGGCAAGGATATTTATGAGGTGTCATTTTTTAAGGTATTACAAAAAAATTAATTTTTTGTTCTAGAGTATTTTTTATTAAATTTTTAGAATGAGGGGAATTTTTATTAAATATTTTCAAATTGAGGTCCTTAGCATTTAAAATGCCCTAACTATGGGGCTGTTTGATAGCACACTTAAAATCTTAAAACTATTAAAAATTGAAATTTTCAATAGTTTGAAATTTTAAGTGCGTTTGATAAAAAAATATTGGGAGCTAAAAATTTAAAATTTTAAGTAAAAATTTTTTGAAAATTTTAAGTAGGTAAGGACCTACTTAATATTGAAGTCTGAAATTTTTCAACAATTTTTTTTAAAAATTAACCATTTTGTCTTTTTTTTTTTCATTTCTTTTTCATTTTCTCATTCACGCTAAAGTTCATTTTATGAATCTGTCTTCTCCTCACCATTTCTCCGTCACCACAAACTATAACCCTAACCCTCTTTCATGATTAATTTAAGAGAGAAAATAGCAAATCAACTAATTATTCATTAATTTTTGTTTTTATATTAAAAATTTGGATAGATTTAAACAGTTTAGATTTTATTGGTTATTTTTTTAAATATTTTTATTTCTTTTTTAGATTTATAATTTATTTATGGATATGTTTATAAGGATTTTATTTTTTTTAATAATTAATAATTGTAGTGAAAAAAAAATTCATAGAAATTCTATTTATGTTGGATAATATGTAATATAAAGATAATAAGAGTAAATATGTAAAATATATCATTTTCAGCATTCAGCATTTATAGTTATCAAATAATTTAATTATATTCAGCATTCAATTAATAATAATTTATCAAATAATTGTTTAATACAAATTCAAAACTTATATAATTCAGCCTTAATTTTTTACCACTAATTTTTTAATTTTTATAAATAAATTGTAAACTATTTTTTTGGATTTTTGCTATTATCACCCCCCTAAGAAATGCATCTATTTTCTTTTGGCTTGCTTGCATTTTTGGTTTTTTCCTCTTTCTTTGGCTTCCGTAAGAAAAAAAGTGCATCGCCTAAGATTTTTTGAGGAATTGTGTTTTGGGATACTCCCCTAAAATATTAAAAAAAGAAAACTCATCTTTTAATATTTTTTAAAAAAGAAACCAAACTATTAATAAATTAAAATTCAGGCACTCAAATACACTAATCCGAAACTACCCTTGCCCTTATCTCTCGCCTTTGCCCCTCGCCCGTCTCCCCTTGCCCCTCTTTCCTCGCCCATCTTTTCTTGCCCGTCTCCCCTCGCCCATCTCCAGGATGGAGCTCATTGGAGCTCCTCAAGCTCCACGATGGAGCTTGGTGGAGCTCCTCGAGCTCTATCATGCAGGTCGCATTAAGCTCATAAAGCTCCATTAAAGAGCTCATAGAGCTCCGTCGAGGAGAGGGGAGAGGGGAGACGAACAAGAGGAGATAGGTGAGGGGCAAGGGCGATGGGCAAAGGGAATGACAAAGACGAGGGCAAGGGAAAGGAGTGACATGCTAGGATAGTTTAAGTCTTTAGGATTAATGTATTTGAGTGCAATGAATTTTAATTAATTAATAATTTGGGGCCTTTTTTCTTTTTTTTGAAATATTAGAAGATGGGTTATCTTTTTAAAAATATTTATGGAGTAGTACACCTAAAATATTTCGGGAAAATTAAAAGCAAAGTACTTGACCTTTTTTCTTTTATTTTTTATGTTTTCAGCTTTGAAAAGGTAAAATTGTCACGTTTTGTTCTACCTTGCAACTCACCTATAAAAAAAAAATAAAAAACCAAAAAATAAGCATTATCTAAAATATCAAGCATTAAAGTAACTTTTATATATTGCTAGTTTAAAATTAAAATATTCCAAACAAGATTAAGAACTGAATAATCATTGCTACCTAACTCGGCCCAACAAATATCTACTATTTTCAAAAAATATATTGTTTTCATAAACAATATTTTTTCAAAACAATTTAAATATATACAAAATTAATATATATATATATATAATATATATATATTTATATTTATATTTATTTATTTATTTATATATTTAGTTATTTATATATTTATTTATTTATATCATTTAGATATAGACATTTGTGTGTGTGTCTGTGTGTTGTATATATATAACATTTATACACATATAAATATTATATATAACACATTATATATATATATATATATATATATATATTAATGCATATATAAATGTGAATATACATGTATTGGATGTGGCACACTGATGTGGCAAGCCAAATGGTATCTTTGTCCTAAAATATCACAAGAGAGTAGAGTGTATATTTGAGCAATTAATTTTGAATAGGCCATATTTTTGAATACGTAAAAATTATGATATTACAACACAACTATATTTCTAACTAGGCAACAAAACATAGTGGGGGAATAATGTTTTGGGGTGCTCCCCTAAACATATTTAAAAAATTTAAACCCATCTTTTAATATTTGAAAAAAAAGTCACTAAACTATAAATAAATTAAATTTTAGGATATTCAAATACAAAAATCCTAAACTATCCTCGCCCCTTGCCCCTCATCCGAGCCATTGCCTCTCACCCCTCTCCAGAACTCCATCGAGGAGCTCCGTTGAGCTCCACCGAGAGGAGCTCCAGTGAGCTCCACGGTCGAGCTCTATTATGGAACTCGTGGAGAGAGGGGGCAGAGATGAGACGGGCTAGGGGCAAGGACGAGGGAAATGGGCGAGACAGTTCAGGATTTATGTATTTGGGTGTTCTGAATTTTAACATATTTATAGTTTGATATTTTTTTTTGAAATATTAAAAGATGAGTTTTAATTTTTTAAATATTATGGGGAGCACCCATAAACACAATTCCCCAAGGATAATTATATAATTTATCATAAAATATGATAATAATTTTCTAAATAAGTGCTACATATAATTTAATAAATTAATAGTAAATAATTGAGTCTTCGATGTTCATTATTGTAAAAGAGAGAATAAAAATAAAAGTGATCTAATCACTAATTTTTAATATAAATAAATATGCTATGCAAAATGGAGAGGAAGGATACACCAACTGTATAAATTAGATTCTATTTTAAAGAAATAAATTTCTTTAGTTTTACATGCTTTTTTTTTATTATTATTTTGGCCCACCACAGTTCCTTCCACGACCAGCTCCCAGCCATCCTTCTGCTTCTTCTTATATTTGATTTTGACAAGGTGATCTACTTGTTTTCATTGTGTATTGTTTGCAGTATGGAGATGGTAATCTTGTTTGAATTATATACGTACATGTTGCACATGTATCTACGTGTGTGTGCCACACGTGTCCATGTGTGCACGCCGTACATGCAAGTTGTTGGTGTGGCTCAATGATTTGTTTGGTTTGGATATGTTTAAGAAATGGGGACATTTTAGAAAAGCTCATTTTTTCATTCAATTGCTATTTAACCATGTTGATAGATTTCGAAAAGACTTTTATTTCTAAAATTCTTTGAATTTTAGATATATGTAATATATTTTATGTTTTTTTTAGTAACAAAAACATAAAATTTATTACTTAAGAAATATTCAATATATAATTACATTTTGAAATTATAATCTGTAATTTACAAAGCATACACGTATTTTCATTTGTATTTTTTTAATTATTTTTTTGTATTCTATTTTTTTTTTTGTAATATATATTGAATTTCTTGAATGATTTTTTATTAAGCATGTTATTGTAATTTGAAAATCATGATTAAGAATTCCAACTAAATTTGGATAAAATCAAGATGTATGGGTATTAAGATTGTACACCTTTATTTTTTTTGGTTTTGCTTAAATGTCTCCTCAAGGTAAATGTGCAATATTAAACTCTTGCACCTCTAAAGAATCAATCAGTTATGAAATGATCATAACTATATTTTTCATAGTTTTTTATAATTATTAAAATATCATATTGATTCCATTAAATATAACTCATTAAAATATTTTATTGGCTTTACTAAAAGTCATTAAAAATAATTGTATATTAACATTAATTAATATATTAAAAAAAATCATATCAGCACAATAAACTGTTTTTTGTTTCTATTAAACTAAATTGAAATCAAGTTAGTTATTGTATTTAACAAGTTCATAAATAATAAATTATTAGTTATGATAAAAATATTATTGTGTTTGTATTTAATTTGTAGTTAATGCCAAACGTTTATGTAATTATTTTTATTTTATTATTTTTAATTGTCAAATAAAACTATTAAGTATAAAAAGAGATTAGTATTTATATCATTTGACTGCTTGTTCACAAATGATATATCATTCTTGTATATTTGCTTGAATATAGTAAATGTTGTTGATGGACTTCCCAACTTGAATTTCTAAAAATAAGTAAATGCATGAAAAATGTCTTGAATTATTTTTAATAAAATTATTTCATACTTGGGGGTAATTTATTTTACTTTATTATTCTTGATCAATTTCTCTATAAAGATATTACTGATTGTACTAACTAGATGAATAAGCTTGTAGGTAATTTAATATTAGATACTAATACATATAATTAATATGCACAAATTTTGTTGATACTAAGTTAATTTATTTCATTTATATTTATTATCCAAAACTTGTAAACAAAAAATTATTTTTATTCTAAATGATAATGTTCAATAAGTATCAATATTGTTCATTATTATTATAAAATATTAAAATTTATAAATTATAATATATTTATAATTTCATTCACATATTATATTATATTTAATTGACATGAAAAAAAAATAAAAAATAATAATAAAAACATTTAGTAAATTTAAGAAAGCTATGTATTATTTATTTTCAACTTGGCATGTAAATTATAGATCGTAAATATCTTATTGGTGCCGCAATTATAGTACATGCATCATCACTTGATGCCTGATGGCTTGTGGAGCCCATAGGGAGGACAAAAAATTTTCATAGGGTTTAGTAGTTATATCGTGGCTTTGCTTGTTGTGGAGGAAAAAAAATGAGAGCTCCTTTGAAATTTCTCTCAATTTCTTTTTTATACTCAGGTAATTATGTATTACTTTAAGTAGAATATCATGGTTTTTAGAAAAAAGTCATGACTATAGTTTTCATTTCTTAATTTTGAAGTCTGGACTTTAAAGAATAGTTAAGACTTTGGAATGTCTCCCAACCTTTCTATAACATAATATTGTGGTTCTAGGTCATGATCAATATTAAGCCTAATATCTCTATAACAAAAATTCATGATATTGTAAAGTGACCCTAGCTTCGTGCACCTATCATTCTTGTTCTATATACAAGATCATGGTACTAGGAATGATAAAGTGATTATGAATGACCTCTCATATCATAATATGATCGTGATGCTAGGTAATTGCTATTACATTGACATTTGTCTCTTTTGATTATTATATGATCACAATGCTAGAAAATAGTTATGATACTAGAGATGTCAAATGGGTTGGATAACATAGGCATGACATGAGGCATTATCTAAATTAGTCATGTCTAGCTCAACATGACATGGTTCAGAACTATGTCTAAACTAGGGTCATGCTAGCCTGAGGCATGGCTCATGTCATGTTGGGTTGAGGCTAGTCATGCCTTTTATCAGGCTAGGCATGATTTGCATGTTTGGCTTCATTAGCATGGTCCATATCCATGATGACCCATGATTGAGCATGAGCAATGGATCATGAGTCATGGGATTGGGCTTTTAAAATAAAAAGCTACCCCCATCCCTTTAGCACACAATTGAGTCAGCACCCCACCCCCACGAGCCATGGTTGATGCACGATGCCCATTATATTTTCACATAATGGGTGCTGAAAAGGAAATGGACAAATCATGCCTTTCACTTTCATGAAAGCAAAAACATTAAATTTAATTGCTACTAAATTATAGTTGTCAGAATTTTTTTTCCAATGACTACAGGTAGAAACTGATGGATATCAGGTTTCTGCCCATTTTTAATTAAAAAATAAAAAATGCATATTTTTAATATTAAAAATTTTTATATATAGAGAATAAAAATGTACTATGTAACATTTTGTATCTCAAAAGTCATGATGTTGAATAATTATCATGACTTTGATTTAAATAGTTTTGGCTCTATACTTTTTTATCGCTCAAATATAATTGATTTGTAAAAAGACTATGCCTTTAGCCTAACTAATTGTAGCTTAGTAAATTTTTATAGCTCAATAGTCATGATTTTATAAAAAAATCATGACTTTCACTTTAAAATATAGATCTATGTTATAGATAAAGCTGTGATGCAGTACTTTTAGTACCAATAAAGTAATTGGTTATTATGACAATTAATATCACTGGCTCACAGCCATTTAAATTTTATGAGAAAAGTATAAACTTGATTCTATGATAATTTTGCAGTCACAAAATATCTTATACAAAAGGAAGATTGTATTAGCGAGTTAGTAGAATCATTATACAAAGATTTTCATGACTAATTAGGTAGAGTTTCGACCAAAGATAGATACCAAAATAATACAAAACTCAATACTCTATCACTATATCAAATACCTCCAAAAATTTATTAATTTCATGATTATTCATCAAAATCTACCAAAATATCTGTGTCTATCAACCCATAATTATCACATTTCTATGTCTATCCATTATCACAAATCAACAAAATACATAATAATATTTGGTAGTTTGTATTTTGAACACCTCGCATCTACTAAATTTTGTCTATAAGACATATGAGTCAAATTTTTGATACCATATCCTTTAAGATTACTTCAACCCATACAATGATTTTTCTAGCTTGTACACCTACTTTTCATTATCTTTCACCTTGAAACTAGTAAGCTATGCCATAATGATTTTTTTTTCTAGGTCTCCTTAAAAAAAGTCATCTTCACATTCAGCTGCACAACCTCCAGATCATGCCTTGCTATAATAATCAACATCATCGAAATTGAGGATATCTTCTCTATTGGTGAGAAGATTTCATCATAGTTATGCCTTCAAATTGAGAGCAACTTTGCCTTGTATTTCTTTAACTTTTCATCAACCTATATCTTCCATTTAAACACCCATTTGTATCCTATTGCCTTTTGATCCAAAGGCAACTTTACAAGGGTCCATGTGTCATTCTTCTCCAAAAATTATAACTCCTCTTTCATGTCATGTTCTCTCTAATTTGACTACAAAAAAATCTTTCTACTCCACAAATTTTGACACTGTCAATCTATCTTACATGAGGGTTTCGAATGCATGTATACTTCCTCAATATTGATATACTCATAGCTGCTTCTTCATCAACAAAATCTTCAAATGATGATGCTCTACTTCTTTATCAAGAGCTTTTATGCTAGTTGAATGGAGTGGCGCCACAATTTGTGATATTTTAATAGGAAGATATAATGATACATTTTGAAATATCATGATAGGAAGATGTTACGACTTACTTCTTTCAATTGGATTACCCACATCACATCTTACTATCTTCTCCACTCTTATTCTCTCATATTTGATGCCTCAATATGGTTTCATATCGTGACATCATATTCCCACTTTGTGACTTTGAACATAGTCATGACATTGTACTATTATTCTCCGCAATTTCTTTTTTCTAAAAAATAAATGACTCATTTTCTGGAGACATGATGGTGCTCACCAATAGCTTGTACAAGCTTTTATATTTTGTTCCATGAGTAATTATTATTGCTCCTTGAGTAAAATTGCAAGACTTGTCATTATAGCTAAATTGAACCTTGATATCAATCATTATACTCACAAAAATTAAAATTTTACTTAAGTCTAGAATATATATTATTCTTGGAAGAAATTTGAAAGTGACATCTTGAATCTTCATCTTCATATATTCTCTTGACTAATTATCTTTATCATTTAGTTATTTCTCATAGTCACATCTCCTTCATCATAAGACACATATTGACTAAATTAATTTTGATGAGGAGTCATGTGACATAACACACCCATGTCAATGAACATGTTGTTCTCATCAAATGAGTGACATGCTTCTACAAAGTATATGTATCTAGTAGATGGCTCCTTGATCGCTAAGCCCATTTTCTTTTAAATTGACTTGTTTTCACTTCTCTGATAGTCCCCATTGAATTATCCAACTTTATTGCAATTTAGTACTTAAATTTCTTTTTATATATACTTTTGAATTATGTTTTTGATTGATTTCTTTTTGATTGACCAGTACATCTTTCTTCAATTTTTTCTCTCTCAAAAAGTACATCCTTCGAGTATTTTATGATTGTCTCCACATTTCCTCAAATAGTATTCCTGAAATCACTATTTATAAGATAACTTTGTTGTATCACTATTAATAATGATAATCAAGTAATACCAAGAATCTAGTAGTGAACATATAAGGGTTATAAGTTTATCATTGTTATTGATTTCATATCCAATAAATAGTAATTGGATGATCAATGTGTACAACTAATGTAAGTATGAAATAAAAGTATCAGCCTTCTCCAAGTGTAACTTGTATAATTTCTTTCTCAAAAACAACTTGTTGACTTGTCACTTACTATGATAGAGCATCTCAAGCATCTTCCATATAACATTTACCAAACTTTCAGCATAATTATTCACCAAAAATTTATCTATCAAACACAATCAGATTAAGGCTAATATGATTCTATCCAACTTGTCCTATTTAACAATCTCCGAGAATATAATCTCTAATTTCTAATTATTTTCTATTGGGTTTTGATCATATATTATGGATCAGTAATCTTTATTTACAAGTAAATCATTTATCTTTATTTTTAAAAATTCAAAACTCTTTCTTGAAAATTTCATGATCTCAACCCTAGATGTCATTGAAATCATCATTCTCATATTCATACTAAAAACATAATTTTAACTTGTTCTTATGCTAAATGTTGGAAAATTCGAGATGCCTATCATATTCTCCTAATACCACCAAATGTTGGGATCCATGATGTTGATTTAGGGTTTCATGAAGGGAGAAGATAAAACTCTTAGATGAAACATACAAAATATACAAGAGATCATGTGGGGAGAAGAGAAAGAACACAGAACATTCAAAAGAAAAATATTCACTAAACATTAACAACTTTATATCACATGCTAACACACTACATTTAAAATACTTATATTATAAAATAAAAAAGCTTTTTAAACTTAAGACCAAAGTTGAAACATTACATCTATATTGTAACTTCATTCATATCATAACACCGAGAACAAAGTCAAAACTTAAATCCTTAAGTCATTCAGTTACAATAACAAAAGATAAGTTGTGACTTTGCTTTAGTTGCAACTTTAAAATTTAGGCTGTGATTCCATTTAAGTCATGAATTCAAAATTTAAGTCATTAAATCAAATACATGTTATGATTTCATTCAAGGTCATGACTTTACAATTTAGGTCGTGACACTAAATTATATTTGTTATGGTTTTATTCTAGGTCATGATTTTATAATTTAGGTCGTGATATTAAAATACATTTTATGATTTCATTCATGTTTGAAAAATGGGAATTCACCATTCAGGTTGAGATACTGAATATAAATTCTTTTGGTCACAACAACACAAAATAGCCTATCTCTTCATCCAAGTCGTGAATGCATAATTCATGTGGTGACATCAAACATAAGTTCTTCTAGTCGTATTCATAACATATAATATGTTTTGACTCTGTTCAAGTCATGATTTCATAATTTTGGGTGCTATATCAAATACATGTTTAAGCTTCGAAAGCATCAATCAATCCTAATATTGTCAACCCATTGGATGTCTCTATCTCCACAATGTTGAGCAATTGTTTTTGTGGAGTGTTGAAAATGATTGTCTCAACATTCTTACATTATTTCCTAAAAATTTTCTAAATTTTCACATCTTTTTAGATCATATATTTAAAAATATTTGTTTATCCATTCTAAATATGTCATATCATGTATAAGGGTGACCATCCATAATTTCTCTTACAATTGAAAGGTTTCTTGGTACAAGCTCTAGTTGTAAAGGATAACCAAGCATGTCATAGTACATCCATCTCATCCTTGACATCAATGTTTGGTGGATATTGGTTTGAATAATAGTGGATATCAATCAATGTCGAAGAATTAAAGATCAATTCTAGCAACATGTAGAATGGTCATCTAAATGAACAAACAATCTTTGCATTTGGGTATGCTTAGTTTAGGAAAAAAAAAATCAAATTCTAATGTAACCCATAAATTTGAAAAGGAACAAAAGGATATGTTTGAAAATCATATTTACCTGATTGTAATTTTGTCGTGTTTCCTCTAAAGCATGCCCTATATATATTTTAGCATGCCACCAAATCCAATATGCTTTTAAAGATTAGAGAACTCACAGTGTGTTGCACCTAGTTTGTTAAAGTTTTGTCTAAGTTTATCATATTAAATTTATATCTCCTTGATGATTAAATGAATCACCATCTATGTTTCCTTTGATATTATATTTTTATATCCTCTACCAAGTACTATTGGTACTAAATGCACCACCATCTATGTTTCCTTTGTTAACTTTATTTACCATAATATCAATAAATATTCTTTTAGTATACCTCTTTATGTTCTACCATCCTCAACATTTGTTATCTCACATTCTATCCGTACAAATTGATCGCAAACTTTGGATAATTTTATTTCTATATAGTCAAAATACATTATTAAATTAATAATATTACCAAATAAGATATATTTATTATTATTTGGGATAACCTAGACATAGTACAAAAAACTAATAGTAGTCTCGAAGTAAATTATTGGTCTAATAATTTGATGTTTTTGAATTTTTTTAAAATTTTATTAGAAATCTTATCCAAAATGCACAACAGAAATTATGTTTTGGGCTTTCAAAAATTTCTATCAAATATGCATAAATATATATGTTTCAAACTATCTTAAATATATATATTTATGCTTATATGATTCTGTTCGAATATTAAAAATAAAAATCATCATAATTTTTACACAATCATATTATATATTCAATCCCCAAAATTGACAAAATATTTACACAAATAAATGACAATTATAAAATATCCCAAAAGTCCAAATAATTTAAATCAAATGAATTGTAAATATAATTGAAAATACCTTTAGAATTGTGTTTCAATTCTAGATCTGGTGTTCTTGAAGAATTTTGAGCACCACTATTATAACATGAGCACAATATGAAAATAGCATGATCTCAACATGAGCATATCACACAACTAGATGAATAATCTTCTTGTGAATATAAGACAAATTATGCATGAATATTGCATTAACCTCACAAGAACTTGACATAAACTATATGTGAATCTAGTAACCATCATAAACAAAAGAATGTGAAAGTAACCGTACCTCTAAATATTATAGAAACTTAAAGATTTAGAAGGAAGACGTTTAAACAAAAATTAAGGATGCACAAATGGTTCATGCACAACCATTTTTCATGCACAATTGGTTCCCATTTTCACTCTTGGGCACACACAGTTTCATGCAAAAATGAGAATTATTCTCATTTTCATGCATGGTTCACACAAATGTCCTAGTCACTACATATGGGATAAAATTCCATTTCATGCATTATTTCTAAAAACTAAACCAACAATTATATGGATTCTCAACCATGAGGTTGAAAGATAGAGCAAAAGAACTCAGAAATGCAACTAATACACTAAGTCTCAAACTTTAAAGCATCTCCATCCATACACATTCTATGAAATTTGTTTAATTCTAACTCCCCATTATAATGATGTACACACAATACTTTATTTAAAAAAACTTATGATAATAATTTACATTTAGGTTGTATTGTTGAGTTCTTAGAATAATAATAATAATAATAATAATAATAATAATAATAAAAAGATGTATAATAATAATAATAATAATAATAATAATAATAATAAGAATAATAAGAATAATAATAATAATAATAAGCAGAAGAAGAAAAAGAAAATGTATAAGAAGAAGAAGAAAAAGAAAAAAGAAGTTGAAGCAGGTTAAGTTCTTAGAATAAAATATATGAAAAAAAAAAGAATATGACAATTTTTTTTAAATAAAGTATAGATTGCTCTATTTTTTTATGTTGTCGTTGGGTAAAATGCAAGATTCTTTGCAAAGTATCGATTGCTCTAATAATCACAAAATAAAGTAATCTTTATTTATTTATGTTTAAGCTCTTCTAATAATATATGCAATTAGATTACATATTTACTAACTTGTGTAGCAGCAATATATTTTGCTTATATCATAGAAATCGACAAGATATAATGTAGCTTTGAAATCAAACTTAGAGCTCCTCTATCATGAGTAAACAATTAACCAATAATGGACTTGTTATTATTTATATTCTTTATATAGTTTGAATAAACATAATATGTGATAGTAAAATATATTACAACATTCATAATATATTACAACATTTGAGGTACTCTTGACATATTAGAAAAGCCTCCTTAAAATAAACTAATATTCTTTACCATGATTTATCATGTATCAACTAATCTCTCTCACAACTTGTATATTATCTACCTTGTACAAATCATAGCAAATATTTAACTTCTGAAAGTTGATGTATATGGTACCTAAGAGACTTCCATCATATTTACTGAATTATTATGACTTGTGCGAGTTGATGACTTAAAGTTAATATGAATAAAATAGAACTTGACTTACAATCATGCATATTGAAGAGTCGCAAAATTTTTTAGATATAATTTATTTATAAAAGTAAGATCTTATTATTTTTACCTCAATAAATTTGGTTTCCCAAGATTTTATTTCATAATCCTATATATTTCATATCAGATTCTCTTATCGAACATGTCTTCAATCCTTGGATATTATCATTATTGAGTCGTGCTATCAATATATCATGCTCATACAATAACTAGATAATGAAATTAACACTCCAAATTCTCTTGTAATATGCACAATCATTTGAATTATGTTTATTGTATCCAAGACATATGATAAAAAAATCAACCTTTTATACAAGCATCTTAGTACTTGTTTGAGGAAAAATAAAAATTTGTTCAATCTAAAAATTAATCGCTCTTCATTCTTCTTCATAACCTTCTAGCTGCAACTGATATATTTTTTATTTACATTCTCTATGAAGGAATTTATTTTTTTCATCTTACTAATCTAATTATAAATCACATATAACATACATTACTAGGACTACTAAAATCATTCTAAGTCAAACAATAAGAGAATATTTAATTAAAATCAACACTTTCTTTTTGAGCATATCATTTGACTATCAATCATGCATGATATCACTCCAATTGATCATTACTATTATATGTGATTTTTTATATGTATCTATTTCTAATAGCCTTTCTTTTTTTGTGGTAGTGGAATAAGATTTTGTATCTTGGTTCTATGCATATTTTCAATTTCTTCATGTATTATTATCATCTAAAAAGAAATTTCTTACGTATTTATAGCCTCATGAAAAGTTGATGCTCTTCATTCTCTGTTAGTAGATATTATCTCTATAATATACTCCAAGTATCAAGTTAGTTCTATCCTCTTCTAATTTGATCATCATACCTCAAATACCTAAGATTTATCTATTATTTATTCATAATGCTCAAGTAAGTCATGTTCTAAATTTTTGTTTCCAAAGAAACTCAGTCTTTATATTATCTCATTCTTTTATCTGCAGCATATGTATGTCAAAGATGATATCTCTACTAATGATAAGCCTACATGTAGTTTCATCCCACATTATATATTTCTTTTCTCTATCAGTATATCCCAATAATATGTATTTTATAGATTTTGAATCTAGTTTTAATATTTCTTGGGAATTATAAATAATGAACATATAACTTTCATATGAATGTAGGCAAGACTAGTTAGCTAGCTTATTAGTCCATATTTCAGTCAACATCTTCATGTCAAACATAGTTGATAGTAACCAATTCATCATAAAATAGGTATTCTTGACTGCTTCTACCCAAAATGATTTGGTCATCCTCGTATTTCTTAACATGACTCTTGTTCATCCTAATAAAATTCAATTTATCTGCTATGATTATCCATTTTGTTGTTGGGTATATGCTGCTATATATCACTTCTTGATACTTTCTTATTTACAAAAGTTATCAAATTTAATACAAGTATATTCTCTCTTATTCTTAGTCCTCAAACACTTGATCTTTTTTTTATATTTAAGTTTTACTTGTTCTTTAACTATATAAAAAAATAAAAATATTTCTATCTTTCTCTTGATTGGATACACTCAATGTCTAATCAAGTAGTCATTAATAAAAGATATGGAGTATCTCGTACCTCATAGTGATAAAACTAGTGCTTCCAAAATATCAAAATGAATCAGTTCAAAGATAAATTTACTTCTAGTATTAGAACTACTTTACTTCAATCTATGTTACTTATTAGTGACATAACACTCACATAAGAGTAATAAAGTCTTTTTGAATCATTGAAGAAATACTTTTTTAAACATCATTCTGACATGTGACTAAGTTTATGATATTATGTTATCTTTAATTATTATGTCAGACATGCTAAAACTATAGATAATTCTTTTTCTTTTTGTGTTTCTCCCCTAAGCATATATGAATTTATCGATATGTTTATACTTTCATTACTATAAGTGCTCATTTGAATATTATAATAGTCTTATTTTGAACATGGGTTTTGTACCCACAATTATTCAATTGTCCTAAAGTCAATGGATTTTTTTTGGCCCTCCACATGTCATATCTCTTAGATTAAACATATTGTGTTATCATACATATTAATTCTGATTGTGCTAATATCAATAATTTCTAAAGCATGAATATTTTCACTGAATAGAGATCCTCCCAAGATAGGGTCATATTGCTGGAATTATTTTCTTCGAGAAGTCATATGCCATGTTAATCTTGAGTCCAACAACCATACACTAGAAAATCTTTTTTACCTTTAGTAATTATTATCTCATCATATAAAATTTTATCATCAACTAGAGTATTTGCAACCACAACCATGAGTATTTGATTATTGATATTCTTTTCTTATAATAATTTTTGTTGTCCCTCATTTATAATAAAAACATTTTGTTTTTACATCCACTTTCTTTCTACAATGAAATACTTCACTTTCTTTTTACTCAATAATTCTGCCCTATTCTTATTTTGACTCCCACTAGAGTCACGTTCTACTGATCTTCCTCTAGATATAATCAAAGTATCAATTTACTGAGAGAAATATATATAATCATCTTTATTTTTATGCATATTTTCTTCCTCAAGTACTATAGCTGCAGCTTCATTAAAGACTAAATTTATCCTTATGGTACCATTGGTCATATTTATGATGAGATGCTCATTTGAATCTAGTATAGTGTGGAGTAAAAATTTTAGCACGTTCTTGCTCTTCTATGTTGTGATTCAATGATGATAGATGACACAAATATTTTCAGAATTTTGATGTGTTCCATCATTAAAGTGGATTTAGACATTTGAAGAATATAAAGTTTTCTTCGCATGAAGATTTTGTTATATAATGACTTAACTTCATATATATTTTTCAAAAAACATCATAATTTTTTAGTCGACTATAATTTGGATATATATAATAATATATTATCTATCACTTATATAACTTGATTCCCACTAGACAATCTATTCAATCTCACTTCATATCTTTAATATCTTTTGGCTTCTTTCTAATTACTTTTAAGGAATTTTTGTTTCTCAATATAACTTTTTTTTTTATTTTTCATAGCCTAAAATTACTTTTATTAAATTTTTCTATTTTAAATTTTGTCGTCGGTTATTTTATTTTTATAATCAATAGTACATGAGAATATTATTAATTATGAGTTAGATATACCAAAAAAGTTCTTTTTTTTTGAAAGTTTATTTTATTATTATAATAACCATCTCTTTCGGCGGAGTAATATCATTGTTTACAAACTACATACTACCCTTTACCCTCTTAAACCCCTTTCTTAAAATTACAACACATAAAATAAGATTGTTGGACAATTGTGCTTCCACGATTGCGATTCAGAAGAAGAAAACAACAGAGAAACAACAACAAATAATATATATTCAATCCACAACCACAATCCAACCATAGCAGAATCAAAAACGAAACAAAGCCACAACAGAAATGCACGAAATAACGTAGTTCACTAGTCATTCAACACAACTAGCTACATCCATCAGAAAATGCTTATGCATTATAGATTATAACAAAAAAATTGTCCATAATTCTCTTACAGTTTATGCAGCAGAGACAATCACGATAAAATTGCGCAAGAGAGGAAGAAGAGATGAATAGTACCGCACCACGAAAAATAACAGCCTAAAAAATATGAATTAAATATAATATATATTAATACAATTTCTGGTTTAATTAACCGGAGTGGATTGGATCACTTAAACGGGCCAGGCTTTGCTTCAAAAATTTTTCGGGACCTCCGTTATTGTGCTATTACTGTTTTTTTGGCCTTTTAATATTTTATTTCCTGCACTTATATGAAAATATTAAAACAAAACAGTTTGGTTATACAAAACAGATAATCAAAATAAATTAAATACAGCAAAATTAACATAAAACTTTAGAGCTTCCTTCACTATGCAGCTCCCTATGTTGGGCTATGCTTTGTGAGCCACCTTTTGTATTTGGAGTTGGACCTTCTGTTAGGCCGTTTTCTGCTTGTGCAGTCCTGCTTGTGCAGTCCTGCTTGTGCCTGCCTTTATAACTGATTTCTGCTTTTTTAGCTCCAATTTTCTTTTGGTGTTGTCTTCCTTGCTCCATGTTTCTTATATTCTTGCTTGCCTACCCCTTTACTCTTGCTTAGCTGCTGAAAGACCTTTGTTCCGAGGGCTCATCAATCATCATGCCACTATTCAGACCTAACTAACCTTACTGACCCATAACAGCCACTTACCTTTACAGACACTGCACTAACTAACATTACAGACACCTGAACATAGCATAAGATCAATACACCTATTCTGCCATAACAGGCAGAATCTATTGTTGACTTTTATGCAGATTCAACAAGCTGGCTTAACAGACAACTTAACAGACACTTAAACATTACAGACACTGCACTAACCATCACAGAATCTGACTGTGTTGCCATTGCTGTCAACACAGTCAGCTTAACAGACTGAACATTCCTACTAAACTTGAACACTGCACATACAGACATTTGAACATAATCTACAATTGAATGCACCTATTTAGCCATAACAGGCAGATTCTGTTATTGACTGTTAGGCAGAATCAAGCCTGTGATGACACAGTCACCCCTGGGCAGACAGCCCTCCATCTCCAAGCTACTAAACTGACAGCAGACACTGACTGAAAGTACCTTCCCTAGCTTTAGACCTTGCATTTTCTGGACACCTCATGGCCTTCTCCACACTATCTTCTGCCTTAATTTGCTCCCCTTCCTCTGACAAGCCCTGCAAAAAACAAAAACAAATTCCCGTGCAAAGCATACATTTTTACAGCCCCTCCTAACCTCAACACTCCTCAACTGCTATAACCCCAAACCCTTTGTCTCCTCTTACAAGACTCATGACCAAACAGCAAACATACAAACAGAACCACAAAGACTTAACAAAGATGACTTCTGCCCTGAAACTGCTGCATCCGTTTCCTCTCCTTAGCTCCTTCCTTCAATGCTCCTTCCACCATGGCCCATTCTGCTGCCTTTTTCAAGCTGGCCTGTACCTAAACCAATAAGACAGCATACCACAGAAAGCACAAGCAAAAAACATGTCCTCCATATCTAGCCTAGCCCCTTTCTTTTCTTTATAATCACCCCTTAGGACTAGGGTGACTCTAGATTTTCCAATGTCTTCATCTGCATTATGGAGAAACTGCAAAACAACTCAATCTTTAAACAATTTGAAATTAATTCTTCCTCCTTAAATCCCCTTACTCCATAACCTATAACTTATAATCTTTATTCTTTTGAATTCTAATGTATGGAAATCCTATTTTATCTAAATTTATTAAGTCTTTAAACATGTCGTGGATGTTATGCCCATCAAATTCTTGCTCTCCATTTCTCATACCCTCTTCTACTAATTTGTCCGCTAGCGCATTTGATTCTCTAAATATATGCATCATTGCTCCTTTTAATTAAATTAATAATTTTTTAATTATGTTAATCTCCTCCTCGAACTTCTACAATTCTATTTTACTTAACACAATGTCCACTAGCAAGCTTGAATCTACCTATACCTGAATATTTTGGAAACTATTTTCTTTACAGATCAGCAGGTCCTTATGCAAGGCCATAATTTCTACCTGTATGGCTGAAGACGCTTTTCCTCTCATTGTGAACGCTTTCATTATCCTACCCTTTTTATTTCTTATTGTACCTCCACCACATGTAGCTCCTATTTCTCTCTTGAAACTACCATCCGTGTTAAGAGCTAACTCCCCTTGCAAAGGCTTTTCCCAAATAATAATTCTTATTTTTGGTTGTGTTCTTGTTTTTGTGGAGATGCCCCAAGTCTTTTTTTTTATTTTCATCTAAATCTATATTTCTAATTCTTATTGGGTTGCAGGTTGAAATAAATGAACTTTCTCTTTTAATTTCTTCTTGTATATTATCGAAATTCATTGGAACACCCTCGAACATACTTTTGTTTCTAGCTTTCCATAAGTAATTGACTACTTTATATGGAATATAATTTCTTATCCATTTAAGAATTTTTTTGTATGCTTACTCTGATTTTTTAATCTATCTTTCAAGTATATCTGACCTTTTTTGATGTCCGCCTCTATCTCTAACTTGTGCCAAAGCTTTATGGTTATTTTCCATGTTGAAAACAAGTGATTAGTACTTTCTACCTCCTAGCAACATTCACATCTAGATGCTAACCTTATTCCTTTTTTTTGTATGTTATCATCTACTAGGATTGCATTTGAAAATAGTTTTCACATGAAAATATTTATTTTTTGTGGTAACTCTTTTACCCATGCCCCTTAAATATCTTCTGTGCTGGCCTTTTACTTCTCACTAGTCATTTAACACTCTTTAGTGTGAATTTTCCTTGTGGAATTAACATCCATTTCCACCCTCTGTTAACAAAAATATCATGTTGCTTCCGCATCAATTTTCAGCTTTTAGATGCATTCCTTGGGTCTTTAAAAGCCTTATTGCCAAGACCATACCTAGTCTTTATGTATTCCGTCCAAATGTTGTCATTTTCTTTTAGCCTCCACCAGTTTTACAGGCTCAGGCTTTGGCTATATTATTTAGACTAGAGAAGCCTAATCTAGCCTCCTCCTTTAGGTAACATACCAAAAAAGTTATTATGTTAGTTGATGAGTCACAATTGTATCCCTTGAAAACTAATTGCCTTGAAGATCTTATCATCCTATTGACAAAATCTTTCTATATGTGTATTAACTACCAAAAAATATTATCTTTAATCTCATCTTTCATACCATTGTTATTAAAATAAAACCTATAGCAAAATTTTAAAATAAAAAATTATATAGTAATAATGTAATAATCTACACTATAAAATAAAATATAAGCTAATAATATTTTGAATTATGGATGATAACAAATAAGAAATAAATTATTTTTATAGAAGAAGAATGAATAATCACAAAAAGAATTTCTAATGTGGGCAATATGATACTTCGCATACCCACAATTGACCCAAAACAACCCACCTACATAATTACAAGACTTTGTCACATAAAGTCCTAGGAAAACAAATTCACAAAAAAAAGGGAAAAATCCTATAAATATTTGATTATCAACAAGTGATAGATAGAGATATGAGAGACAGTTCTAGAAAGAAGTGTGAGCAAACACATATTATATTAAATCACAAAATAATTACATATAGAGATAAAACCGATCATGGTCTCATGTTGATAATGGTAAAGAAGATAATGAGGTGGAGTTCAATAAATTGGGAGAACAAATTTCTAAACATGGAGAGAATATGTTTTTTGACTTATCTCAATAACGTGAAAAAACATGGAGAACACCATAATGGTGTTCACTAAAAACAACTATTTTAAAAACACGAAGAACACAAAATAAATAGCGTTCTCTTTTCCAAACATGTTTTTTATGCGTATTTTTTTGTTTCTAGAAAACTAAAAATAAGTTTGAGACAAAGAACCAAACAAGCTCTTTGGTTGTAGTTGAACATCAACGAGTCAACAACTCAAGACAAAACATTATTCTTTTTGCTTTGGTAAATTGCAAAACACCAGCAACTTAGTGGATTTATGTCCGGTTTATGTATTGAGGTGCTAATAGTAGTCATGGTAAGGTCAAGTGATTCAATGCTAGAAATAATATAGAGACTCTAATTGTCAAGGTTTCTCCTGTGTGGAACTATTTCATTCTTACAATGGTGTACAAGATAGATGGTAATGAAGATTTGGTAGAATAAAGACAGCATGCCTGCTTTTATTTCAAAGATTCATGAGGATTGATAGAATATCAAGATAGATGGTAATCTTTATTAAATAAGCTTTAAAATAACAAATTTATATTAAAAAATCTCTGATTTCTAATTTCTTCATTTTCTTATATTTTCAACCATTATATTTTTTTAAAGTTGGAATACAAAAAATCATTTGTATACTAACTTGACTAGCAAGTGACACATTTTTTCTTGCACAATCCAAGAAGAGGTATTTACAATATTGTTTAGAAGTTAGTTTGATTTTATGCACATATGTTATTATTCAAGAAGCTAGTTTGATTTTCCTACTAGTTTGTGGACAATACGAAGTGAGTATTTTATGTTTCCCAGCATACTTAATGAGAGATTTGAAGTGTTTATTACAAAAGCATCTCCCACAATTGCTTATAATTACTTTGAGAATTTCATTACTACCCTATTATCATCCCCCCTTGCAAGGAACTATTTTTACTCATTTAAATACATACCCAAATGAGTTAGTGAATAAGCCCATACAATCAATTAACCAAGCAAAAAAGACATTTACAAATTACAACTACAAAGAGAGTATGTGGCATTATGTTTCTCCAAGTCAACTTTACCAAACATGTGGTACTTATCACAAGGTTTGTACAAAACATTTATTGAATAAAAATAGTCAAAAAACTAAATAACAAATATTCATTCAACTTTCTTCATTTACTTAATACATTACAAGCCCTTATAAAGAGGGCAAAATAATTGGGGTATCCCACAAGTTGGGTGCTCCCATCCAAGTACAAAATAAAAAGTGAAAAAATATTTAATAAAAAAATAATTTCACATCATAAATTTCACCACTCCTACCCCCTCAAATTGTAGTGTAATAGTCAAGTGCAATGAGGTCAGAGAAGAAATAAGCCAATTTAAACCAGAACTAAATTATAATCATTAATTGCTTTGAACTAGAATCAAATCATAAACTAGTTAAAACTGAATCACATTGAACCAGAACCAAACTATGAAATAGCTGAAATATTATATAGTTTGAACTAGAAATTTCCTAGCTGAATCAGAGAGACTTAATGGTAGAAAACAAAATTTTCCCCTAGTTGAATTGGAGAAAATAACCTTTTTTTTTGTTTAAAAAAAGCTAATAAAAAAATTATAACATATATCATCCGACCATCCAATTAGAAACATGAGCACATGGGTTACCAACATATTACATCAACCCAATTTTGCCACAATGAAGGAGAGCTTCAATTACATAGCCCAAAGCATAACAATATGTGGACTCAACATTAGACCAAGCAACATTAGGTTCCATAAAGAGACCAATAGGTTTGAACCAAGTATCAACACATGTTAGTTGTGTTCACATGGTTTCAAGATAACAACTATAAGCTTCCTTCGCAAGGCCATGTGCCTTCATCTAGTAGCTAAGATTGAAACATGCATCTACTAGAAAAAGATTCAATGCTAGTGCTTGACAACAACATTATGCTTCCTCAACAAGTCTTCCATTTCTCATGTCATAACTAGCCAAGTTTCTCCAAACATCAGCAAAGTTGGGATGAAGCTTCAAAGGCAAACCAATAACAATGAATTTCTAAATCAGTGTCACACTTTACTTCCAAGAATTCGCCATGTTTCCATAACACTCCGCAAAATGTTGATCCAATCAAAGAGCTTCCTCAATTTTCGCAATGCACAGTTCATCATCATGTAGCTGATAATATATAGCAAAGAAAAACAAGCATTATAGTGTTGATTCAAGCATCAAGTGTGATTGCAAAGTTCTATAGAAAATCAGCATAAGATGTGATTTCCTATCGAGAATGATGGAATGTGTCTTGAGGCCATAAAACTCAATTTTATTTGCATTGCCCTGTGAAAGACATGCCAAATCTTAGGATCGTGTGAGCCACTTGAGTAACAACTTCATACTTTAGTTATCCAAATAATGAGTCATCATCATCCACTTGTGTATCAACTTTATACTTTAGTGATCCAAATAATGAGTCATAATCATCCACTTGGGTAAGAGAATCAAATTTCAATTTTATTTCTCCTACGGTACCTAGGTAATTCAGGATTCTCCTAGTTCATAGTTTCAATAGCTTGCTTGTGTGAGGCAGAGGTGTCAAACGGGCTAGGCTGGGCTGACCCATTTTTTTGGGCCCAACCAAACTGGCATGCCGTGTCAGGCACGACATGGTTCCTTGGAGAGCATGCCCGGGATGGGCCCGCATCCCAAAATCTACCCGAGTTTGGGCCGGTTCGGGTCAGCCAGTTTAGGTTGTGTTGGTCATTTTTTTAGAAAATTAGGGTTTTGGTATCACACCGCCGTATCGCTATTGCCCATCAGGTGTGTTGAGCCATCACCCATCAGGCATCCCCGCGTTGTCCCCCCATCAGGCGTTGCTCGGTATGTGGTCACCCATATCGTGCCAGGAATGGCATGCGGGCTGAATACCCTCATCACGGCAGGATCCGTGCCGAGGTGCGCCCAGCACGAGCTCTGGCATGCTATTGTAGCGTGCTGTTTCGGGCTTGCCGCCCGGCCCTTTTGACACATGTGTGGGGTAGAAAAAATCTAATGAAAATGAAAAGTTAGATTTGCCATATTACTCACTATCTATTCGAAAAATGCATGCCCCCCCATGACCCAAATTACAATAAATTAATATTATGTTTGTGTGGTCAGGAACATCTATGAATGTGCTAATAGCATCTTCCAATGCAATCTTAGCTTCTACCACTTCTATCTTTTCTAGTCTTTTTCAATCCATTTAGGACTTCAAATTTGCCTTCATTGCTTTCTTTCTATTTAAAGTAATTTGTAAAATAAGGTAGTTCAATTAATAATTATTATATTAAAGGAAGCCCAAGTGCATCAATCTTTCTCTTCATTGAATAGAGCATGAGCAGTAGCTGCAGAATATTAAGGTAGTTCACGCCCATCATCAATCTTACATGGAGAAACACATTGAAGTGTTAAATAATGCAGGGAATACTTGTATGTTGTCTCTTTAGAGAGTTGGGGAGAGAAGAACTTCACATTTGTCCACACCAATGCTTTTTTATTTGAATTCATCATAGAGAGGCTTAATAATGCAATAAAATTGAGCATTTGTGCTCATTACTATCCATGCATTTGGCCTATCCACTAATCATTAGAAGGAGAAGGATGTTTCCCAACACTTTGATTTGTTCTTTCATGGCCCTTATTGCAACATGTTGGGCTATATTTACACTAGAAATTCCTTCCTCCAAGTAAACATATATTGTGATTTCATTTTCATTCAAAAGCAAAAGCCTAGACATGACCCATTTGAGAGCATCCCAATCATCATCATATGCACAAGGAAATCGATATTATGAAAAAATGGCCATATTCCATAATAATCTATATGCAAAGAAAATGAGGGTGGAAGATATTTTCAAGCAAAAAATGCCTCCATTTCCTTCCAAGAAACTAGATACACCACAACCATGCAAGTTTTTCAATGAAATAATAGAAAAAATAAGGTGTCAAACCAAGCCAAGTGTTTTCTCGAAGCAATACAATGCTAAAATTCGAAAATAAAGAATGAAAGGGTATATATCAACTAGAACATCCATATACCATTCAAGTTTCTTAGTGAGTTTAATTCTCACAATTTCCATGAGAGTAGCTGGGGAGAGACAGGAGAGGTGTACCTAAAGTTATTTGTGTGCCTACGGCTATTTGTGCTAGGGGTTCGGCAATTCGAAACTTCATTCGAATGCTTGTGAATTGGGATTATTTTCTTGTGATTGTATTTTATTAACATTACTGAAATACACGTATCTTAAGCTTGGTTTGGTCGAATGGACTTCTCCCATATGTCCATAGTTCTAGAGTTACACAAGGAAGATAAAGACTCTATAGTGAAATTGCATCCTCGAACCAATGTCTTTATCCTTTTATATTATCAAAATCAAAATCAAATATTAATATATATATTTAAATCAATTTGTTTGGTTTCTGATTACGTATATACATATATTTAAAAATCAAAATTTACTTATTTGAAATATAAATAAACATAATCATAATTATTTAATGCAAATAAAATTAACTTGATCTAATAACCAAATCAAATTAATTAGATTACAATAAAATTAAATATTCTGATTACATATATACATATATTTTAAATAAATAAAAACCATATGGCATCTTTCATTACTTCTGGATAAGGCTACGGAACAGACCCTGACCTGAATAAAATCTCAGACTTTCAAATATAAATTATTTCCCACAATAATTTATATTAATTATAATTAATATCACTACCGAACTATAATTTAATTCCTTCACTTATTCAAACTATATTATATCTTTTGTTCCTTTTCACAAATAAAACTCTCTATGTTAAAATTATATATGCTCATTGATCGAATTAAATTACTAACAATTTAATTCAATCAATCTCTAATTATTTTTTTGATACTTTCTACTTAACTTATTTGAATTATTAGATTAAAATCCACTTGCATATACCAAAACTTATAAGTTTTCTCAAGAGATATTATCAATCATTTTGATATGACATAGATTCCATTAGTAATTAATATTCACCATATGATTTATAAAGTTATCTAATTCATAGAGTTATCAAATCTATTTCTTGGATAACACCCTTTATGAATCAAAAGAACTATTAACAAACATACACAAATAATAACTACATCAAGAATAAGAATAATAATACTTATAATAACTATGATATATTTTTCTTTACAAGTTAGTACAAAATAATTACATCATGTTGGCCCCATTCAATATACTCAAGTGTAATAGTACTAGAATTTAGAAATTTATCATTCATCATAGTTAAGATAGACTCATTAAAATATAGTGCTACAATCTTACTGATAGGATGTTCAATTCTATCTAGATTATAAATAACAAATTTATATTCGATGAGTATTGATGATTTGATCATATGTGCATAAGGTAATTTCTATGCACCGAATCATTTACAATTAGAATAAAAGACAAAATTATTTTTACAATTCATCTCATTAAAAAATATTTTTATTAAAATAACAAAAGAATACAAACCAAGAGAATAATCATAAATAGCTTTTAATATAAACCTGATCCAACAATTCATGCATCTTGGATATAAATCTTCTCAGAAGTCATATGCAATGGGCATGTGACATTGATTTTTGTATATTTACTATAGCTAAAAATCTAGCTATGGCATCAACATAGTGGGCAAAAGACCTACACGTGCTACCCCTCCTTTTTTGTTATTTTCTATCACATAGAGTGGGTGTGTGACAATGTAGGGGAGTTGATGGCACAGAGTGGATATGCTCTCTCCCCCAGGGTTGGTAGTCTGCCCTTACCCACATAATTACTACCTTGGAGCTTCTCCAACGGGCTCACTAAATGTGGTATATACGATATTTTGTTGAGTGTGGTTAGAAAATTAGAGTTCCAACACGCTCGCTATCTCACTCATGTTTTTGCCCCCTCCCCCCAGGCTTCTCGCCCAACAAATATAGTGAGCGTTTATCGCTCAGCAAATCATTTTTTTCCCTTAAAAAATTATTGTCCATCTTCAATATTCATTGGTCCCAGCGACACTGGCAGCAACAAAAACCCACCTTCGCATCACACCTCCGGTATTTTGCTAAGATTGGTTAGAGTAAATTTTGAAGTGTTGCTAGCTAAAATACTGAATTGAATATTTAAATATATTTTAATTAGTTATTTTGTTGAGTGTGGTTGGAGATGATCTTAGAATTTATTTTCATAGAATACGAACTCTGATAAAATTAGTAGAAAAACTAAATAGGAATTATTCATTCAACTTTCTTTATTTAACTTGATGATTGACAATCACGTATAAAAAAGGTGAAATGATTGAGTCATCTCACAAGTTGGGTACTCCCATTAAATTATAAAGTAAAAAGAAAAAGAAATTTTTAATAAAAAAATAATTTTGACAACCCAAACTTCAACAACATTGATAATTTGAATATTCTAGTCAATTAAAATCTAGTAATCATCACCTTCAAATTACTTTTGAGAGGAAAAAATGACCTTTACTTGCACAAAATATCAATAAACTAAAATGCCATGCTGCTCTTTTCCCATAAGATACTTTATAATGACTTGATCAGCATAGTATTTGATTCAAATACTGAACTTTATGCTCTCCTTACCATGAAGTCACACTTCACCTACATTCTTAAGTTTTATTCTGAAATTTTCCACTTATAAGTAAACATTGAGAAATATATTCGGTTGTGATATTAATAAGTAATCAGATATCACATTTTCAATTCACTTTTTATTTACAATTTGAATATGAAAATCATGAAATAAAAGAATTCATGTTAGTAAGCATGTCTTCACATCTTTTAGCTAAGAAGATACTTCAAAACTGCATAATCTATGAATATTATTATGAAGAATCCAACATGGTGCATTCTAAATATTTCAAAAGCACACACCATGACAAGTAGTGTTTTTTTTCATAGCGGTGATGTTCCTTTGAACTTCATTAAAATATATGCTTGCAAAATAAATAACAATGCTTTCTATCATTTATTAGCCAGAAAACAGCCCCTAGTGCAAGATTGCTTGCATCACATATAATTTCAAATAGGAGTATCCAATTTAATGATCTCACAATGAATGCACCAGACAATAATTTCAATTCCTTAAAACTATCATCAATCATCTCATAAAGGTCTTGAAATCTTAGAAAAGTCCCCAATAAATCTTTTATTGTGATTGGCATGATTAAAAAATTATTACACTTGCTTAACATTATTTAGTGGTGGAAACTTAGAAATAAACTATACAATGGACTTGTTGACTTCAATCATATTCTTTAAGATAACATAGTGGAGAATTGTATATTTTTCTATCATGAATGAAAATTCTCCCAATTGAATTCCATTTTCATTTTGATGCATATCTTAAAGAATTTTTCATAGTTACATAAGTAATCCTCATACCTATCGACATATATGGTCAAACATTCCAACCCTATTACAAAAAACACTATGTATACCTTTGGAAAATGATTGTCACATTGCTTAAACCACGGCACAAAGTTTTTCTCAACAAGAATAGGTACCAAATGGGCTTGTAAATATAATTTGTCATTAATCTTCAAGAGTTTTCTCAATTTGGTGGTGTCCCAAATATTCATATAAAAAAATAATAGTGTTAAAGATATGAAATACTCTCAAGTACTTGTTTAACAAATAACAAAAAAATGAGATTTTTCATTGTCACTAAATCTAGCTCATAATAGTCAATAAATAATATCCAACCTGTGTCAAATTTGTAGGATTCATTTCTCCTTTTTTATGTTGGAAAATCTGGACTTTAGATTTATTTGGTACTATTTAATTGGGACTCACTAAAGGGTTGCCCAATATTACATAAGCAACCCTTATTCACTTTCCTCAATGTAAATGTGGTTTATAAAAAACATAGAATTAATTATTTTTAGATCTAAAATAGCACATCTGATATCTCCTTTATATTTTTTTTCAGAAAAATTATTAAAGAAACTTTTTAGTGAGATGTCAGAGTAGATATCATAGAATTTGATTATTTGGAAGTATCTTATTTGTTTTCTCCCTTGACAACTCTTTTGATTGATAATTTAGTTGACATTTAGATATGAATTGATAGTTATAAGTATGTGTTCAGCACTTAAAGTAGCAAATCTTTTGGGTTAATTTGTATTATTTTCATTATATGTGTGTATTGAATCTAAACTTTAAATGGAATGTTTTCACTAAATTATGATTTTTATAAAATTTGATGAAAAGTAGTAAAATTAGATATAAATTGAGTAGGATTGATGGAAAATCAAGATAGAGGGCACAACAACAAAATAAAATCATGATATATCAAATGTCATGATTTGATTATACTAGCACATGCATGTTCAGAATTCCTAACAATCTTTCTTGGTAGTAACTCTACAAATAAGTTGTGGTAATCTTTATATATCATGATTCTATGACATTGTTGTCATAATATTTCACGATAAAATATCTTTTTTTGTGACCATGATATTATTTTGGAGTCATAGCCACAATAGTTCTAAAATATAATTTCAGTTATGATATTATTTTAATGTCACAATAACTAAGTGTCACATTGGTATGAAAAGTTACTGTATTTTCCAATACCTTGGCATATTCATTACGAAGTTAAGATCATATAACACCAAATAATTTTTAGTCATGATAAACTTTTTTTTTGCAACCATTTATTCCAAAGAGAAATATCCTCCATCATAGTCATTCTTGTTGCTAAAACTTTGTGCTCTAGTGAGTAGATTAATTAGTCATGGTATTCTTATTGTCATGACTTTGTATTCCAAAGAAGAGATTCAATAGTCATCGAATTCTTGTTGTCACAACTATTTGTTTTAAAGAAGAATTGCCTCAGTTGTGACATTCCTTTGTCACCATGATTTTTTATGCTCAAGAAGAGATCCAAAGAAATAAGTAATGATATAGTCATGGCCTCAATCTAAAGTTCTGACTTCCAACTAGAATAGTCACACAATAGATCAATGTGATCCCAATGATATAAAAGGGGGACTTAGGGATTTTTGCAAAAAAAAAAGAAGAGGGGATTCAGATTTTGAGGCCAAACCCATGAAACGCATAGGTGACACGATTACAACCTCTGATTATAGATAAATTTTAGTTGAACACAAACAAGAATTGATTGGGAACTGAATTTTATAACAAAATTTTCATGTTGGCTACCATTGAGTGCCTTTAATTTGAAAAGATGAAGTATCAAATATTTCACATGAATTCTTTCCTAATATCAAGTTTAATAAGGATCTAGGGTTGGTTTTTATATATGTATATGATAATTGTATTTGTATAACATTGAATTGTGGAAATATTATGTTTTAAATATTGATAGATATGAATGTTATTTAGAATAGAGATTTAGGGTTCCACTCTAACATAACTTTATGAATGTTATTCAATGAGGATAATAATATGTAAGTCACGCGACTCACTCAAAAGATTAAATCTAGAGGAAGTGACAATCCTTATACTATTATCCCATGAGATGAACTTATGTGTAGAAACCATAAATTTATATAATTTTAATTTTAGGATTATAGAAATTCTATTGTTTATTCTAGAAGAATGGGCCTTAATAATGATATGTGGATTCTGTGAATAAATAAAGTATGGTTTCAATAGCAAAATACCAAAGGCATAACTATAAGGGGATCATCCTTAGTAGTGACAGTCCAAGATTGATAAATATCTTGTATGCCAAGGTGGAAAAGGAGCAAATTACATCATTCTATTATTCATCCTACAATCAAGCATAATATTATTTTAATATTAAAGAAATACCATTATATATAAAGAAGTAAACCAACACTAGAGTCTAAGCATATATATGAGATCCAAATATATCTTCTTAACTCGTATAGTAATTAGTTCGCTATTTGTTAGTCAAACTACTCATATAATTCTTGTGAGATTGATATATGGACTTATATCTACTTTATTATATGTATGACCCATATACTTGTGGATATTTATTGGATAAAAATAACCATCTAGTGAACTTTTAGGATTGTATCACAAATAATAAATTTTGACACTATAATAAAGTCACAATAAATTTTTTGCCTCATAGCCAAAGATCATTTTTGTTTGATTTGTCAACTTGAGTTGATGCAACTATATTTGAAAAATGATATTTTATTTATAGTTGAATGGATAAAATTTTTTGCTTAGTGTTTATTTTGTGTTAGTATTTTATTTTGTTTTCTTTCTTTTTATTTTGTAGGCACTTTATTTTATGAGCCAAATATCTAGAACTAAGCCAACACTTTTGGAGTCATTAATTGATAAAATGAGAAGAAATATATTGAGATAGATAGTAGAGTTAGAAAGCATGGAGATTAATGGTGCCAATATAAATAACTAATGGGAAGTAAAATAAGCTGTCCAAAGACTCATTCCTTATTGAACATTAGGAGACTATTGAAGGCCAACAGTGATAGATATCAACTTTGGGATTTAGATGCAACTAATACATACAAATCACTTTGAGTTTAAGCTGAGGTTCATAGCCAGGTACAACAATATCAATATGGTGGATGAATTTTAGAAAAATCAAATAGTCATGTTATGACATTCTTGGAGTTGTGCAACACCTTGAGGATAAATAGAGTTCACCTAGATGTGATAAAGTTGAGATTTTTTTTCTATTTGCTTTGAAATAATGCCATAATAAAGTTTTATTGCTTATCTAGATGATCGATTAAGAGTTAGGATGAAATTATGCAAACTTTCCTAACCAAATTCTTCCAGCCTCAAATTACAACTCAGTTGTGGAGAAAGATAAATTAATTTAGAAAAGAGAAATATGAGATTTTATATGATACTTGAGATCAATTCAAAGATGAGATACATGATTGATATAGTCTCAAGTAGTTCTATCATAAACAAGTCGATTGAGGAAAATTATTTCTTATTTGGAGAGCTGACTACGAATAACAATAAAACTTTGGACGAAAGTATATTTAGAAGGAAGCAAGTTGGATTATTATATTAGATAGACTAACAATGATGTAGGCTAATTTTGATGCATTTTCAGCAAATTTGAAGCCCAAAATGATAAATGACCTAATGCGGGAGAAATGATACTTTTGCAAATGTAAAAAATGGTCAATTTTGATCACTTATATCAAATGGAAAAAATCAATATTTTGTAGAATATAGGGTTTATATTCTGACCTAATAATATGGGATAACATCAAAGTTCCAATTATAAAATCTATCAAATAGAGTCTAATAATATTTTGGGAGCAACTCAACATGATACTAAATACAAAAAAATTTGAGTTTCAATTATAACCACCCAAGAGGATTAAAAAAGTAATTATTTGAAGATATTATTCTTATACTAGTTATAGAGACAAAGAGGATGAATGATGTGCAAGAAAATTAGTTGAAACAAATAAAAACAGGACTTGATCAAATAAACACAATAATGATGATTATTGAGAATCAACTTGAGAAACTCTCACTAATGATGAAGGATAAGAGCATGAATGGATTGCTAAGTTATATCAATGAAAATCCAAAGAAGTGCAAGATCATAATACTCATAAGCAACAAAGAATTAGGGGGGTAGAAGATAGAAAAAAAAAATCCTAAGAGGATGTTAATGTAAAAAAAAAATTGTTACTGATAATGTAGTGACTTTTTCCAAAGTTCCACTATCCAATGCCATGAAAATTGAAACCATAATAATTTTCAAAGTTATAACACTGCCAGAACTTAGTGCCCAACTGCCACTAGCTATCACATGTGAAGAAGTAGGGTTAGAGGAGGAAATATAAATTAATCAAAATAACAAGCAGAAGGATACCATGCTAGTGAATGATTATGCAAATGGTAAATAAACTCTCAAGTCTAATCTTTATTTTTTGTAGTGGTTTAGAAATAGAAAGTCAGAAAAGAAATTTAATATAATCTTTAATATCTCCAAAAAGTTAGAAGTCAACATTCCATTTAATAAAGCTTTATCCTAGATATCTCACTATGTGAAATTTATGCAAGATATCATGACTACCAAGAAGAAATTAAATGTGTATAGAATGGTAAGCATGATTGAGAAGTATAGCACAATAATTTAACATAAACTTTTGAGAATGCTCAAAGATTCAGAAAATTTTAGGATTCCATATATCATTGGGGAGCACACTTTCCGAAAGGCAGTATGCGACTTGAGAGTAAAAATTTACTTATTGTCTATAGTGTGGAGGTTAAATTATGGAAAGATAACTCTATCTTTACTCTCACTTCAAATGATAGACCAATCAATCAAGGTTGGAAAGTTTTTTTTTCCCAGCTAATTTTGTTGTGTTAGATATGTAGGAAGACTCATATATCCTTTTGATCTTGGGATGTTCATTATTGGTGACTAGACATGTATTGATTGACTTGAAAAAAGAATAAATTATTCTTCATGTGGGTGAAGAGTAAGTGAAATTCAACATTTATAAAAATCCATAACTTCTAGATGATGATGAGAAAAATTATTGGAGAACGGATTGCCTCATATATGTAGCCAATATATAATACGTAGATTTAATATGGAAGGGCTTCCTGGATAATTTTTGACCCAAAGAAGATGGAGAAGCTAATAAAATAGAAGCAATTCTAGATGAAAAAAATGATGTAGCTAACTTTGAACAAGAAAATTATTTTGGAGTCGTGACATTTTTCAAAGTGACGATAACAAAAGAACCAAAGTCAAACTAACTTGAAGATATGAAAGAAGAAGTTAAAATGACAAAATTCCTAAAGTCAAGAACAATGAAAATTTATAAAGGGAACTTTCGAGACTATAAAAAAGTGCAATAGGAGGAATGTCCACTACTAACTTTTGATATACTAGGAGAGAAAGATCAAGTAGAGACTTCTATCAATGAATATCACAATGAAAAAAAGGTAGATAATGCTATGTTGAAGGAATCATGAATCTTACAAAAATCATGACTATACAAGTAGCATGGATGAAGAAAGAAGTCGTGGTAGGAAAAAAAAAACTATGACTTTGATGAAACATTAATATAAAGAGGAAGGTGTGACTTATAACACAGCCAATAAGCAACTATTCCAAAGATCAAATATTGATGCCATGACTTTAGAAAAAGTCATGACATTATTGAAGGTGGTCATACTCAATGATGCCGATCCTAGTATTAAAGTTACTACAATCACCACAAAACATTTCGAATGAAAGAACCATATAGACGACCTAATGTTGAATGTGAGTTTTAGAAGTCATGTTAAGTAGGAAGATTATATGGAGAAGATAACATGGACTATTGAAATTAATGATTGAAATTTTGTTCTAGTTAGAGATGTTAAACATAGCAATGCTTGGAAGGTTACCCAATATTTATTTTTATAGTGTGTGTTTTTATTTTTTTATATATACATTTACTCAAACATTTTTACATACACTAAAAGAAGTTATGACACTCAAACTTAGTCATGATTTTGTTACATGAGACAAAGTGATATTACTCAAACCCATTCATAAGCATACTTTAAAAAAAAATTCATGACCACATGCAAAGTTGTGGATATTTTTCATCAACTACAGCTAGAACCCTAACTCTATAAAAGCCCTCAAACTCTAATTTTTTTTCAAAATTTTTTGTTCTCTTTCTCCGCTACTGACGAAACTTTCCATGATGCCCATTTTTTTAAATTGAAGCTACAATGGAAAATGAAAGGCTGATTTTGAATCTTAGGGCTAGAAAAGAGAAAGATGAAATTAGTTGCAAGGCTAAAATAAAATGATAGAAGCCACCCACCACCAGGACTTCTTTTCAAATTGTTGCACCGGAACCAATATTTTTGAAACAAATGAGGAAGAGATGAATGATGTCTATCCAAGATAAGAAGAGATTTGTGGGTGAGCAGAGATCTAAAAATGTTATTCACTCTTTCTAGTTGATGATTGAGAAGAGAAATTGAGTCAAATTTTTCACCCACATGAAAATGGGTAACACGACATTCATGAGAAAGTTTTACCCTAATTTTGAAGGCATGTAAGATAAGAGGTGTTACATATGAAGAGTTTGGATACATTTTGATCAGGATTTTATAAATGAGGTGTTTGGATTATATAGGATTGTAGTTGGTACAACCTTCAAAATCTTAAAAATATAACTAAACTACAAGGTAATCACTAAGACTTTGACAGATGATAAGGGTAGTTAGAGAGTATCATCAAAAGGTACCTAAAAATACTTAGTGAAGTGATAATTAACAAAAGAGAGTTAGGTTTAATTTTATTTTTATGCTCTATTTTTTTACCGACTCTTCACCTCTCTATTATCATGAAAAATTAGGTGATCTTGCTCTTTGCCCTAGTAAGAGGGTACAAGATCTATTTGGGAAGAATTTGGAAAAGATAATTCTTAACTTCAGAGGAAGAAAATTTTTAGTCCACATACTTCACTCATCCTTAATTACTATGTTATGCCGAGCTAAATGAATCCTGACTTTTTTAAGATAAAGATGAATAGTTACTATAGATATCTCGCCTAATATTGTTGGGTTTAAAGATAAGATTTGAAGGAGATAAGAAAAAAAAGTTGGTTCTCAAAGGAGAAGAATCAATTGATGGGTGGAAATAAGTGTTAGCCTTTTCCAAAGCAGATGCAGAAGCAATAAAAAGAATAGAGATGGGTTTGGTTAAGAATCATCACTCAAATATGATTTTCCAATGAGTAAATGAAATATAGATTTGGAATAAATCCTAACCCTACTAATGAATATGAAGTTGGAGGCCAATACACAAGAGATACAATTGAAGGTGACCCTAATAATGATGCATAGTTCTTTGGCAATATAATTAGAGAAAAGGGATAACAAGTAGAAAGAATATGTGAAGAAAAAGGAAGAGGAAGATAAAGACAAGATGGAGCAAGATAATACATTATGAGAGATGCATCTGAACAAGAAAGGTTACAAATTATATCTACCCAAGAAAAGCTTGAGGATTAGGTTATAAATATCTTTGAAGATGTAATGAAAATAGTAGATGCCAAAGTAATGGAAAGAGGTGAAACTTTTGGACAGCTCTACGAATCCATTGCAAATGAATGAAAGAGAATAATAAAGGGTAGAAATGAAGAGATAGATGACTACATAAAATATAGAAAGAAAAAATGGATAGAAGATTTAGAGAAGTACAATGAGAACTATATATATATATATATTGCACAAAGCTCTTTAGAGAATTCACACAACGCAATCAAGAGAAGACAAGATATTTCATGCAGTATGATTTCAAATATGATGGAATGGACAACAAGAAACAAGGGAGATGCAAAGAGACCCTCTATATCCATGCCTAGATTTGAACCCTCTATAGCATAATTCTCACTGAATGATTTGGATGCTAAAGAGATGATCACTTTGGAAACCTTCTTCTCCATGTTGATGCCTTTTTTAATCATTTCTTTGATGTTGTATAATTTCTTATTTTTGCTATTCTAGAAGATTTTTAGAGAGTGTGTGTGTGTGAGTTTTTTTACTCAAGAATGAGTAATATCTTCAGTATGTGAGTCTGACACTCAAAATACTAAAAATTTGGGTATATTTTATATTATTTTCATAATTTATTTGCACTAAATTTGGGCTTTAAATGGAAGGATTTCATTGAATTGTAATTTTTATGCAATTTGAAGAAATATAGTAAAATCAAATGTAAATCAAGTATAATTGTTGAATTTTGTAGATTTCCAAGATATAGGACATGCTAGCAAGGTAAGGCCATGATATTTCTAATACCACAAATTGGTCATACTATCACATGCATATTGAAAAGTAATGATAGCTTTTTTTGGCCATGACTCTACAAATAAGTTATGGCAATATTTGCACCTCGTGACTTTATCACTTGATTATCACAATCTTTCACGATACAATATATTCTTCATGACTATAACATTATTTTAGAGTTCTAGCTGCATTAATTTTAAAATATAATTTAAACCATGATATTATTTTCATATCACGACAATCAAGTGTCACATTGGCATGAGAAGTAATAATATTTTTTAGCATCATGATATATTCATTACAGAGCCAAAATTATATAATACTGGTTAATTTTTAGTCATGGTAAACCTTTCTTAGCAAGATTATTTATTCTAGAGAAGAACATCCTCCATCGTGGCTATTCTTGTTTCCATGACTATTTATTTTAGGGAGTAATTTCATCATATAGTATTCTAAAAGCTCATTGAAAATAGTATCTCATAAACAAAAATTCAAAAGTATACAAGTTGTACAAATACTAAAGAGGCCTTTTGCCCATATATTGATTCCATAGAGATTTAATAGAGGAGTTATTTTGGGATTCTGGTATGACTCTTAGATCTTAGAATTTATTCACTTGATTTGTATGATACATATTCAAATAATTCGATTTATTTTGAGGTTGGATAAATAATAAAGATTTAATTATTATTAGAATGATCATTTTCCCTAATAACATACAAGGTGGTTGTTACCATTTAGTGATTCCCAATAATAGTCTCCTCATAGTTGTCATCTAGGTACTTTATCACTGAGATAACAAATCATTTCTACTAGGTCATTTAAAATATTATACATTTTAGGAAACTCATCAATTGTCTTTTACCAATACTTCGTATGTATATACTTATTCTCTTGCCTCATATGTCATAAAGACTAAGAATTATTATGGGCATTATTTATTTGCACTTTCTGCTTCTTAAGAGCTATACTCAAACAATTAATATATGTTTCTCTCAAATCTCACTAGCAGGAATCATACGAGTGAAAGCAACTCAAAGATATCAAACTACCTTATGAGTCACAACAAGTCACGCGTATCATATGAATTACTAGTCACCATCTTTAATAGTGATGATGTGACTCTTACACTAAATGTGAAATCTTTTATAGAATATTATATAAGATATTCATATTAATTAAGGAATATTTTTTCCAAGGCATGCACAATATACTAAAATGTAAAATTATTCTTAATTTTGGATTCGTGAGTATCATACTCATAGTTATTAATATATCTTAATTACAAATTTTATAGCTCTATCACATTTATCATAGTTGAAAATCTGTTACTTCCTTCCAACCATATGCATGAGTAAGCCTCATGATTTACTTATCAGTATTCACCATGATAACATGTATAACCCACCAATAATTCAATCTCTAATTCAAGTTTAATTTGCTCACTATTTATTTTCATTCTTATTCCACAACATGAATCAACCATAATAATTACACATAAAATCATACAATATTAAATTATAATTACATAAACCTTAGATCTCAAATTCACATGATATCGAGGAGAGATTCAAACATGGTACTTGAGAACAAGTCTTATGAATCTTGAATTCCAAATGATAGCCCTCATGAGAATCTAGGATATAAATCTTAATTCCAAACAATTTTGGTTGATTTCCTGAATCCACCTTAGAGAGGAGGTTTAAGAGTCATGCCTCCCAAATCTAGGGTTTAGCTTTTATCTTATGTTCCTTGCTTACTCGTGGATCCTCTAGAGAGTGTGAAAATTTACCTTAGGATCATTATTATACTTTTCTTTTTGTCTTGTGGAGTGAAGAATAAAAAATTTTTTCAAAGTTCTTCCTCTCTCTTCTTTTATACTCCATAATTTTGGTATTTGTCCAAATAGAAAGTCATAGATTTGGTAGGAATCATTGACTTTGGTCTTTATCTCATAAGCTTGATATTGTGACTTTAGGAAGTAATTATGGCTTGGGAATATCTTCTAATTTTTCTATAAATAAAGTCGCAGTATTAGAATGTGTCTATGATTTGTGTATTTCGTCTCTATAACACAAAGTCATGACATCATGAATGATCATAACTTTAGTTTTGGTTTTTCTTTTGTATCAAATGACCAAAGTGGTAGGAATAACTATGACTTTGTTTCTCATCTTTCTCATGTATCAAATGGTTGCGATGCTAAGAATAGCCATGACTTTGGTAAATTGCCTATATATCCAAGTTATAACTATGTCTTCTCTTGAGGGCAAGAGTCCCGGCCTTGGGAATTATCATACTTGAGTAATATTCTCTATAACATTACTTATCTAAAATTTGTGGTGTTGGATTAATTCTATAGTTTTAGCATGAGTAGTTTTGGCTTTTTAACTATATGTAGCCCAAAAGTTATGGCTTTGGGAAAAGACTATAGTTCTAACTTGAGAATATAGAGTCTTGGTAAAGATAAAACTATTTTACATTGGAATGTGACCATTACTTTTAGCATTAGTAGGGTAATGTCACAATCAAAGATAATGTCATTTAATTATCATTTACTTAGTTACTATGACATGAAATTAGTATCGTTGTCATTTAATTATTATGAGATAAATATGTATATGACTCCAAGATAATGTCACAATCAAAAATAATGTGCTATACATTTAAAGGAGTAGACTAATAAGCTGATAGAGTTGTGGCATATAAAATTATTATGACTAAATAATTAGTGTTTCAACTAAGAATGAACATTGAAAGTACTCGTTAAACCACATATTACCAAGTTGCCAATTACATATACAAATATATCAATTTTATGAATATTCATCAAAATTTATCAAAACTTCAAAGTCATAAAATCGATCTATTTGTGGCTCATTTTTATGATTATATATCATCTAATATCATCCCAAATATACAAGAATATTTCATATTTTACATACTGAATAATGGTATTCTTGTCATTGTAACTTCAATAGTTGCAGCATTCTTCTCAATACAACTATTTGTTTAAGATAAGAATTAACTCGATCATGGCATTCCATTGCAAGAAGGACATCGTGCTCTAAAAGAGTTCAAAGAAATGAGAGAGTTGTGGCTTCAACCTAATATCATGACTTTCAAATTGAATAGCTATATAACATTTAGATGGGACACCAATGAATTAAAAGGACTTAGAGATTTTCATAATAAAGGAAGAGAGTGGATTTGAATTTTGAGGCTAAATCCACACAAACCCTAGACGAAGTAATGTTAAAGCTCAGACATAATGTTACTATAACGATACTAAATCATAATGAATGACGAAGTATGTCAGACATAACGATACTCCTCTACCAAATATCTATTTGATCGATGAGTCAATCATTAATGTTAAAGCTCACTTATCATTTTTGTATTACTTAGTCACATAACTTCAAACTCTTCTAGTATTCATGATAAGAAAGTCAATTTAGCTCAGACATTCTACTCCTCATTCATGCTATGCATGACTCCTCTTGCAGTAGGTTGTAAGTTATCTTTTTTATATCTTTGTACCATTTGCCTCAACCCAATCTTTTGACACTTGCATATAAGTTAAGAAGTCAAATGTTTCTCTCATCAATAATAAAATAAACATTTATAGAGTGATCAACATTATGGGTGGTCATCATCTGATAAAGATGTAAGATCACATGAGGATAATAATTTTTTTAAAGAATCATATAGGATTCCAAGAAATAATTCATACACAAATCAATTGCTTCACATGTTCTAGGATTTGTCTCGAATGTTAAAATCAAATAAAAATCTTGAAACTTCCATGAATGAGAGTTAGTATTGGAGGTAATGGGGGTTGATGTGTCCACTTCCTTATTCATGGTAATGGTGGTAGAAGAATTGGAGTGTGATGTAATAGTAGTGGACCTCGAGACTTCTTCTATCATTGATAGAAAGGATATGTAGTTTTCCAAAGTGGTCAAGCTTTTGACTTGACCACTCCTGCCCAAGTATAAGGTATCATACCTTGGGGATTATGATATAATGAAAAAGTAAAAGTGACCAAGATGCAATTGAAAAACTTTTGTTTAACTTTTCTGAAAAGATCACCTATTTGTTCATTTACCAAAGTTCAGCACGATATGATAAAGAAGTTCTACTGAAGATTGCCAAGCATTTGGTACTAAGTTTCTTCTATTTTTAGTAACAAAATAAACTAGAAGTGGGACCAAATTGAGAATTAGTAACATAAACAAAGATGGATTTGTGAATGAGAAAGATGAGTTTCTTATATTCATATGAATCAATGGGAGAATCACAAATTGCTCAAGTGGGCTGTTGGAATTAATCGTCAGTAAATATATTTTATTTCATTTGTGTTGTTCATCTTCTTGCTTTAAGATCTCATAATAAGAAAGGCTTATCGGATCTAAAATCATCTTTGGGTTTGGGCACAAGAGGTTCTCTCCTCACTAACGAGATTTCTAGTTAGATATAACATCAAGTCAACCTCTTTCATGACCTTAGAACTTAGTCATTTGCATTGTCGATGTTGTATTTGTTTTCGCAAGGTATCCTCCCTCATTTTTTTTATCCCATGAGCCCCTATTTTCCTTTATCCAAGCTGAGTTTAGCAATCCTTAGCTTGGTTCAAAAGGTTTCTCAAAAGTCCTTTTTCAAACCCATCTCAATCATGACCTTATTGGTGGCTTCCATAGCCTCACACTTCAATGCCACTAGTTCTTTCTTTTTGCTTAAGGCATCCATGATTTGGTTGGTCAGTCCAAGCGAACTGCACTTTCATTACGTATGACATTTCCTTGCCAATCCTCTCATGGTCTTGCCCCCAAAATATTTTTGGAGGAAAAGTCCATTTACTAGAGGTGTCAAATGGGTTGTTGCCCATGACACAGCACAGACTAGCACTATGCTTCGTTTTAGACGATGCTGGCCTGTGGCACGGGTCACACCATGCCAAGCTAGTGTGACATGTGCCCCATGTTGGGCTAGGCATGACTTGGGTGTCTCACTTGGTGGCATGATCTTCTAGCCCGATGACTCGAGACTGACTATGGTTAGGTCTCGGGTCATGGGTCTAGTTTCGTCGAGTGACTGCTCAATGAAGTGATTTTTAAAAAAATAAAACTATCCATGAAAGTTGGATATTGCTTACATGGCCGGTCATAATTGGGCGGTCATATATTCCCTTTCTCATGCATTGCATTTTCATGTAACAAGCTCTAACAAATGATGATAGGTTGTGCATGTTGATGTCCCTATCGGCCAAATTATTTTAAAAAAATAAAAAATATATTTTATATATTTATTTAGTATTATCGCAGAAATTGGATTACTTCTAACAACTAAAATGTGCACAGATCATTTTTTAAATTTAAAAAAATAAAAATAAAAAAATAATTTTTTTTAATTATAAAAAAATTAAAAAAAATTAAAAAAAATTAAAAAAAATTAAAAAATATTAAAAAATATTTTTTAAATATTTTCAAATTTTGTTTTTTTATAACAAGAAGAATTTTAGAATTTTCATTCTAACTTTTTTCTCATCTACTATCTATCTCTCTTTGACTCTCTCTCTCTCTCACATATTTGTGCTCCTCTCTCTATTAATCCTTTGAAATATATTATTTTTATTTAAACTATAAATGGTGGTGTGGGTGTCCCATGCAACACTACAATTTACCTTGAGGTTAGAAATTACAGCAAAGTAGTCTATGATACGATAAAAGTTTTTTTGTTATTTAATTTTTATGATTTTTATTTTTTTTATTTTCATTATTTAAAAAATATAAACAAATAAAAAAATATCACATAGAAAATTTTAGAATAATGAATATGATATTGATGTAGATATTGATAACAATGATAATCCTACTAGAATGTCTGAGGCCGAAACTATGTTTTCTTCAACGATCTCGACTCAAACTCATATATCACCTAAAAAATAAAAAAAAAACTAGGCGTACATTAGTAGTTTATACACATTTAAAAATAATAATAATTAAAAATTCTAAAGATTTCGATGAAAAATCAGCATAATGTATATATTATAAAAAGATGTATACATATAAATGCATGTGAGACTAGGCACCTAAAAGATATACAAATTAATGAATCAAAAAATATAGTGTATTAAATATGAGGCAAACTCAACTTAGCAATAATGTCTTTCAAGCTAGATTTAGTTAAGCTTTGTTGACCCCCTTCATATACTGTAATGATTTTAGGAAGGAAAGCATGTTCAAATTAATTACAATCATGAGTCTCCCGATTTGATTTTTGAAGGATCCTAAGATAGTTAGTATTATGTAGACATATTTCTAGCTTGTTTATCTTAGGATTCCTTGGCCCACTTGGAGGAATGACATAATAAAATTTTATAAGTTATAAAAATAATTAATAATTAACGAATTTATGAAATTTAGTAGAGTAGTATCCATGATGTCTGATATATGGACTAGTCATGATTATGCATCATTTGCATGCCACACTACCCACTATATAGACTCTAATTAGAAATTTAATAAAAAAATTAGATTTTTTTTGAGATTCTTCATCCTCATGATAGTCATATCACATATGAGTATAAGATGTAAATGTCTAGAGAATATGAAATTCAAAATAAAATATTTAGTATCACTTTCAATAATATTTCTGATAATGGTGTAGCTATTAGTATGTTTGTTAGATTTATTAGAGATAGACCATTATGTAAGATATTTCATGTTAAGTGTATGTGTCATGTGATTAACTTCATAGTACAGACGAAAATGAAAATTATTTTTCCTGCATTAGAAAAAATAAATAATTAACTAAAATTCCTTAGATTTCCAATTAGACAATATATGGTTAGTAGCTTATGTTTATTTGCAGGGCTAAAAAAATTACAAATGGATGTGAGACACCATTGAAACTATACCTATCTTATGTCAAAGTCTTGTGTTTGCTACCAACATATGATATCCAACTATATAAATAGTAAGAGTAACGACCTTATTATTGATGATTTAGAATGGTATACTGGAATTTCATTTATGAAATTTCTAAAGATTTTCAATGATATGATATGTGTTTATTTGTGTAAACTCTCATCACTTGCATTGTATTTGGCTACAAATACATTATTAGTAGCAGGTTTAGCAATTATAGAGATCACCTTGCATTTAGTACCATGGTTATTGATATGGAAACCAAGTATTTAAAATATTGGTCTTCTATTTCATATTTATATTATTTGGCTGCCTATATGGATCCTAGGGTTAAGCTGTAAGAGATAGAAAATATTTTCATATATATATTGATGTGCATGAACCATGTACACCAACCTAAAGGGTTCATTCACAAAATATTAAATAAATTGTTTATATATTATGATACTAGGTATGGTAGTTATAATCATGCTTCGAGTACTGACATGGATTCCATGTTCAGAGATAATGACTTTTCTATTCAGTAACTATGGTCAGATCATGGGGTGGTCTATTGAATATAAGCGAGTTATCTTGGTACTTAGATATCAATTACTATTTCATCCTATTACATGATGATAATAAGAATTTGTATATTTTGTTATGAAAAAAATTAGATGAATCTGCCAATCCTATGCTATTAAAGATGACATGTGATCTACTGATCCCTTGGTATCTTGCAAAATATTAGAGTCTACTTTTTCTATGGTATTGAATATCATTTCGGGGACAAGATCAAGATTATGACAATATATCATAGTCCATAGAAGCACTTACATGCATGAAGAACTAGGAAGATTCGAGATTAGATATTCAGGATAAGACGCATAAATTGATAGTGGTTGATGATTCATGGAACTTAGAAATTGATGATATTGAGGGTGCTAGCGACATCTTCAAACATATTCATGATGATGATCGACATCTCTAACCATAGTATCATATCGCAGGCTCTGATTTATCATTGATAATTTTTGATTCATGTACATGCGATACTTATACTATGCTATAATGCAAGTGATTGTTTGTTTTTATTATTTTTTTTATTTCATTATGATTTATGCACTATTGATATATTAGGTAATGGATTGTAGTATTTATCATTTTTATTTTTGATATTTTTTTATATGATTTATGCATTATTATTATTATGCTTTTGTTCCATTTTTTCCAATATTAAATTATTTATTTATAAAATAGAATTTAAATTTATATTAAAAATTAATGGTGAAGCCCAACAACACAAGCCCAAACCCCACAAATGGCCAAAAATTAGTTCTTCCTAACCCAAACTAGCCCAAACCAGCATGGCCCGCTCCCTACAGGTACATCCCTCCACTTTACGGGCCAATTTTGTCGTGTCAGGCTGCTAGTTTGACCTTGTCACACTATATTGGATATTGTTGGCACAACATTGTCTATTTAACACCTCTACCCATTACCTTCTCTTCCTTAGTCCGACCTATTTCCCATCCTCTACTTACTTAAGAAAAATATCATCCGCAAAAAGGGAAAGAGAAAAGCATAGAAAAGTTAAGAGTTTATAGGATTTGTGACTGAAGCTGCCATATTATGTTGACTTTTTGATCTAACTTTCATCAAGGGGTGGGCTATGAATTTGGTTTAGTTTGAAGATCCCAACTTAAGTGAGGCTGGCTTGTTTCCAAGTTGTAGCACACATAGCTACATAATGATCTTGCTTATAGCATCCATATCTTTGAAAGAGTTTTAGATGTGTCGAATGAGTCATATCGTATCGGCACAACTCATTTTTGGGTGGCCCAGTCGGGTCATAATGCCATGTCAGGCACAATCTAACATGGAAATTGTGCCATGGCCAAATTACCATGACTAATTGTCTACCTAGCCCTGCATGGTACAAATGTCATGATTCTAGGTTGACTCATGCCTAACATGTTGGGTCAATGTCACACCATCATAGGGATAGGCACTATCCATTGGCCATTACCACCACCATCACACATTGATGATCAATCATGAATCACCAATCACCATAGAAACATGAAAAAAAATAAAAATTAAAAAAAACAAAAAAAAATAATTTACATCAAACATAACATTAACGAAGCATAAGTATAAGACTAAAAATATATAAACTATAATTGTAATTATAGTAAAAAATGAAATAAAAATTTTATTTTAATCCAAGATCTAAGAGAGAAATATAAAAATAATAAATAATAATAATAGCAAAGAAAATACAATCTTAAATCATAATTGTAGTATCAAATGCAAATTGTATCATATGAAAAATAATAATTATAAAATAAATACAATATCAACAAATAATAATCAATCCCAATACCAATTAATGTTTGTATACAAATCATCATCATGTGAAAAGATTGAGCAGTAGTCAATATCTAAGTATTGGGATAGCTCACTCTTATTCAACAGACCACCCCATTATTTCTTTCTTTCTAACCAAATAGAGAAGTCATCATCTCCAAATATAATGTCCATGTCCATACTCAGAGGTGGAGCCTACCTACAATTACTATCATACCTAATATCATAATATGTAAATAAGTCAATAAATTTTTCATGAATAAAACCTTCAGGTTAGTGTCATTGGTTCATACATGTGGATATGTATGTCAAAATATTCTCTACCTTTTCCACCTTAACTTTATGATCTATGTATCCAGCCAGACAATAAAAAGATAGAATAATAGACTAGTACTTTAAATACTTTGTTTCCATCTCAACAACTATTGCACTAAATATAGGACAACATAAAATTATTAAACATACTACTAATATTACATATGTATCTGAGTACAATATAAGTGGTCAGAGTATTCACAAATGAATGTATATTTTTCATGTCATAAAAATCTTCAAGAATTTCAATATTAAAAATTATGTATCCCAATCAAAGTTGTAAATAATAAGTTCATCACTCTTACTATTGACATAGTTGGAAATCATGTGTTTATATCCAACTTGTGACTCTAACAATAATAAGTTTGTTAGACATTTTTAGATATTTTACAGAGTTTTTTATTTTTTTTCTAATATGGCAGAAACAATCTTTATTCATGCTTGTACTATCAGTTTAATAATATGACACATGCACCTAATTTGAAAAATCTTACCTAATAGCTTATTTTTATAGTCCTAACGAACATATTAATATTGACTTTGTTATTAGATACATTATCAAATATGATATTAAATATTTTATTGTGAAAGACATAATCTCTAAAGATTCTCATCATACACTCATATATGATAAGGCCATCATAAGGATGAAGAATTCTTAGAAAATCTCAAAATTTTTTTATTAAGTTTCCATATATAATCTATATAGTGGGTGGTGAGGTATGTAAGTGATGCATCATCATGACTAGTCTAAATATTGGATATCACAGACACTATTCCACTATATTTTCTAAATTCAATAATTATTAATTATTTTTCTAACTTATAATATTTTATTATGTCATTTCTATATGTAGACATATGAATCATATGATAAATAGGCTAGAAAGAGGTCTGCTTGATACTAATTACCTTAGCATCCTCCAAAAATCTAATTGGAAGACAAATAATCGTAATTAGTTTAGTCATGTATTCTCTCCTTAAATCTTTGCGGTATATGAAGGGAGTTAAAAGAGTTGAACTAGATCCAGCTTTAAAGACCCCACCACTCAGTTGAGTTTGCCATGGATCTAATATATCATATTTTTTGATGTATTGATCGGTATGCCTCTTTATATAGTCCATGCCCACCTGTACTCCAACACACACACACACACACACACACATATATATATATATATTTCATAATATATATATTATGCTGACTCTTCATCGACACCCCTATAAGTTTTATTTTTTAATATATTATAGTGAATCGAAACTACTATAGTTCTTTATGTTTTTTATTTTTTAGGCATTTGAGTTTGGGTTGAAGCCATGGGAGAAAACATAGTTTTGGCTTCGAACCTTTCTGTAGGATTATCATTATTTTCTATGTCTAAATCGATATTAATTTTATTATCATTATATTCCCTATTAGCTATTAGTTATTTTTTGTCTATGCTTAAAAAAATTAATTTATATTTATAAATAAATAATGGAAAATTTGATGTTCGCTATGATTTATACAAGACCAAAGATTGCACAAGTAGTAAGAATGGTTAGTCAATTTATATTTATAAACCAATAATTAGCCATTAAAGTATTGGAGTACCATTAAGAGGGTTCTCAAATATATTAAAACAACATTAAATGATGTATTATGTTATAAAGGTTCAAATTTTATTATTAGTGACTATATTGATTTAGACTATGCAAGAGATAATGACAATAACAATGCCACTACCATATATGTGTTAACTCTTGCTAGAGGATATGTAAGTTGAGTTTCAAAACTAAAATCTATCATGTCTACTTTTATGATAGAGGTAGAGTATGTTATGGTTACACAAGCTAGTAAAAATATAATTTTGTTACATGTACTATTGGAAGATCTTGAACACAAACAAAAAAAATATTACTTTATTTTATTATAGCTTAGCAAAGAATTCAACATTTCAGTCGAACAAAAAATATATAAAATACAATATTATTTTATACAAGAAAAAATAAGAATGAAATGTGGATATGAAAAAGATTTATACTTATGAGAACCTAGTGAATTTTATGACCAATATGATCAATACTAACAAGTTTGTATGATATTGAACCTCTTATGACTTAGCAAGAACATAAGAAATCATAGAGTTGATAAGTGATAAAGGTAAACTTCAAGTGTGAGAATATAATATCAAAAAAGAAGTATTTAAGTGGGTATGTGAACTTCACCTTGCCCACTTTGGAAATCCCTTTGGGATTTCACATTTTTTTTATATAAAAGGAGAGCTTCTCCTCTTTTGTAATTCATTTTTAATCCTAAGTGTTTTTGCTTGTTTTTCTTTTATTGTCTAGTTTATTTTAAAACCATACAATTCATTTCTTTTATTGAGATTGAAATGTGTATCTAAAATTAAAACTACATATTATATTTTTATAATAGCCCATGATTCACTAAGAGGAATATTCAAAATTACATGATTTTTTATGAATGATATTCATGTGGGATGACTATGATTTATTTGGATTTGGATTTATAATGTGTAAGCTAAATACTATATTTGCAAAGGTGTAATATATCATGGGGAGAGGATTCATTGAATGGTGCGCATTGAGGAACATTTGAAATTGGAAGTACTACACTTGTTATATTATTATTATATTAGAATTATCAAACATGCTTGACAAGCATTTTAAACATTGTTATGATTAACATAAGATATATAACGATGATATTTGAAAATGGACTTGGGCTGAACTCATTCCCAAAAATTAACTCAAATAAAAAGAGAACTTTCCACATGTATAAACATTGCATTTTTCTCAAAATTTTCGATGTGTGATAATTTTTAACATACCCTCCATATGCTTAGGGTTGGATAATATTGAGCATGAAGTTTTTTGTGGGATTGGATATCTATGAGTGGCCCATCAATGCTTTGATATCATATTTGAAAATGGTTGAGTCGAACTCATCACCAATAGCTAGTTCAAAGAAAGTGGAAACTCACGCCATATATAAATAATATATTTTATTTTTAATTTTTGAGGCTGAAGTTTTTTGATGTGTGACAATTTTTAACATATGAAAATTGATACTAATTATATCTAGACATATCAAATAGGTCGTGGCTTGCCAACAAGGCATAATTTTTTTAGGCTTGATCGAGCCACCATGTCGTGAGTGACACTACATGACAAAGGGTTATCATGTCATGCCATGCCAACAAGATTTCTTATAAGCCAGCTCGGCACAACCCGATTGGCCTACAACTGAGCTCTTTCATGTTGGGTCAATTCTAGGTCATGCTGAGTCATGGAAGGTATAGGTAGCCAAAAAGCTCAATTAATTTTTTTTGAATTATTAAATTTATCTTTAATACTTTATTAGAAAATTTAAATATAAAAAATAATTAAAAAACACTACATTATAAATTTTAATAAAATAAATTCAAAAAATTTTTTAATATATTTTACATTCGACTTAAGATATCATATGAAAATAAATAATAAAATCTAAAATTCTGAATGACAAATTTAAAAAAACTCAAAAATATAAATTGTAATAATTAACTCTTGAACATAAAATCATAAATATGAAATAAGTAGAAGCAAAAATAAAAAAAAAATATACATCGCATGAGTCATTAGTTTGTGTCTGTAGTATGATAATATAGATACAAATCATAATCATCATGTATGATTCTAAAGGTAGTACTTAAGGTGACCTCAATTTTCTCTATATTACATGAATCATCATCCTCCAATAACTCTTTTACTTTATCATGAATATTCAACCTTAAATCTTTCTAGTCCTTCCAACATACAAGTACTTCTATGATATTTTGTCCTAGTCTTGATCTCTTATTTGAAATAACAATGACAATCATAGAAAATGTAAACTTTTATGTTATGTTAGACACGTGAGGGATAGTAGATTATGTGTCATCTTAGATAGTACAAGATAGGTCGATTTTAACCAACTCAATATATATATATATATATATTATATGATATAATGAAGTTGTAATAGGTATCTAAGTATCAAGATAACTAGCTCCTATTCAATGGACCGCCCTATTGTTTGTCCACAACTAACTGAATGGAAAAGTCATCATATTTGAATATGGTGTCAATGTCCATACTGAGAGCCTAGTTATAATGATCACACCTTCTGTCTTAAAATAAAAACATATTAATTAATATTTTGGGAATCAAACCTTCAAGTTCATCTACTTCGTTCATGTACTGGTTATGTATCATAATATATATTCTATCCAAATCACCATAACCCTAAGATTTATACAAGTAGTCAACCAATAAAGTGTTAGGATGGAAGATCAGTATTTTAAATATTTTGTTTTCATCTCAATAGCAATGACACAAAATACAAGATACCCTCTATACTTACTAAATATGTCACTAATATTGCTTATGGACTTGAGCACAAAGCAAGTGATAGGTATGTATACAGAAGATCAAATGTTCTTCATATCATTAAAAATTTTAAGAATTTCAAAAAAAAAATTTTACAATCCAAATCATCAATAAAAAGATTTAGTTTTACTATTGACATAGGCAGATATCATATGTTGGTAGCTAATATATGAATCCAACATCATGTATGTATAATTTCAATAGTATCTAATATTTGTTTTGAATTTTTTTATGCTCGCTGATAAACATAGATTATAAAATTCTTATTATTTTCTAGGTGTCCTAAAGTATTTTAGTAAATTTCTTATTTTTTTTCTAATACAAGGAAAATAACTTTCATTCCCACCTACACCACTAAGTTAATTAAGTGACACATACACCTAATTTAAATTATTTCACCTAACGACCCATTTCTAATAGTTCTGACAAATACATTAATGGTAATATTGTTATTCAAAAGCATTATTGAATATAATAGTAAAAATTTAATTCTAAATATCATATTTTATAAAGATTCTCGCTATGCACTCATATATGGTAGGGTTATCATGGAGATGAGGATCTCAAAAATTACTAAATTTTTTTTATTAAGTTTTCACTTAGAATCAACATAGTAGGCAGCGAGGTATACAAATGATGCATCATCATGACTAGTCCTAGTCCATATGTCGAAAGTCAAGAACATCATTCCACTCTATTTTCTAAATTCATTAATTATTAATTATTTTTCTAATTAATAATATTTTATTATATCATTCCTACTAGTAAACCTAGAAATCTTATGATGCGTCAATTGGAAGTAGATCTGTATAATAATGATTATCCTTGTTGCCTTCAAACATCTAATCAGAATATCCATAATAGTAATCAATTTGGTCATGACTCTCTCCCAAAGTCTTTACGATAAATGAAGAGGTCATTAAAGCTGAACTTGATCCAACTTTAAAAGATCCACTACTCAATTGAATTTTACTTGGGATCTAATAAACTATTTTTTATAGTATATTGATCAGCATGTCTCTTAAGGTGATCAGTACCACCTGTACTCCTACATGTTTATAATTTTTATAATATATATTGCATGTTAAATTCATCTTCAATACCTTATAATTTTTATTTTTAAATATATAATTGAATCCATACTACTAAAGTTCATTGAGTTTTAGGTAAATAGGTCATGGTGCCTAGTAGCTATTGGAATCAAATCCAACACCTACAAATATTAACATAAAAAAAAACAAATTTTTTTATCGACAATGACATGCCACACCACCAAAGTCCATGACATACTTGTAAGTGCCTATAGCTATCGTTCTTGAGGTAGTAATTCTTGCATGTTATGTAAACGTGATGGGTGAGGGGGAAGGTGAGTTTTTTTTTTAACTAAATTAGTGATTCATGTCCATGGTTGGCCCCGACCCAGCACAACATGAGCCTTGCCACCGGGTGGCAAGACCATGGTCTAAGCACAATTCTAGATCATATCATGCTAGGCCTTACATGACTATTTTGGATCATACCTCATGTCATGCACACACACACACACACACACAATATATATTGTGCTTATTTATTTTCTAATTATAGTTTCCAAAAAGACGCCTGTGGTCTGTTTTGGAAACTACTTTTTTTGGACAAAGAAGATTCTAATGAAATTTTATTAAATTAATTTCAAAATTCAATGGACGGCACATAATTAAAGTAGCATCCATCACAATTGTTCTCAAATACATAATATTCAATTTCATTTGTGGGACGAATTTATTAAATTTAACAAAACGACACTTTATATTCCTCATAAATCGGGTTTACTCTCGATCCTTGCAGTCGTGCTTCCCCTTGGTATCGTTGTGAGGGTCTGGGTTGTGTTTAGGTTTCTCTGTGTCCCTTGATTCCCAACGTTGTTTCACTCGCCCAATTTGCTTTGCTTATGTTGCACATTGTTTTGTCTGGAAAAACTGGCTAGGATGATCCTGCAAAAATTTCTGACACCTCTTGTTTGAGAGGAGCAACATGGCTCATCGCTGAGCATATTATGCAGCAGATCTGAGCTATTGTTAATCTTGTTTGCAAAATTCGCTGAGTTTGTTACTTTCGATTCGTTTCCTCTGCTATCTGTGATTACATGTTTGCTGCATTTGATTTACATGAATTATTGTTTCTGCAAATCTCAATTTTACTTGTGAAACGGGACTTTCAGTGTTCACATATTTATTCTCAATTGATCTTAGATGCCAGTTTTTTTTATGCAGGCCCGCTTGTTCGTTCGACCCCTTTTTTAACTTAATGTCTCGCGATTCCTGTTTCCTGTTCCTACAAAATTCCAATGATTCGTAATAATTTTTTAATATTGACATGTTGTGCATTTCATGTTGCAGGAGGATAAATTTGATATTTTTCGCTAGTGAATTCTGCAGGTTCGCTCCATCTCATCTCCTTGTTTCCGTTTTATTTATCCACCATTTGATAAACATTTCAAAACGAATAATTCTGATCTTTTAACAACCAACATTATGGAAGAGAGCTCATTGTAAATGTTATCGTGAGCTGAGATGTCTTGGGTTTGTATCTCCCTTTCGATCAACATGGACATTCATCTTAGATGGAGCAGTGGCTAGAAGAAGGCCCCATGGCCATCAACAAAGATAGAATTAGACGGCAAGTCGATGCTATCACGCAAATGTCGAGCCATGTTGATATGTAATGATAAACTTTAAAAAAGGCATGTTCATCTTTAAAATACATTTGTAATATAATCAATATTAGATATTACAAATTATATTGTTATCTGCGTGTAATTGTGTATGATTGAGCCGCTGGCAGTCTTGTAACGTTTGTCTTTGTTTTAATTTAAAAATAGTGATGTATTTTTAGTGTGGTGGACCAAGAACATTGGATGATTTCTCGTTCCAAATCAAAAAATATTGAGAATTGAAAATTTGTGTTTTTCATTTCTAACCATCAAAGGTGTGTTTTTTGATTTTAAAAAAAAAAGTGTCCAGGGCTTTTAAATACAGAAAGATATTATTTGATGAGGTTAATTAAACACTTCTGGCTGCTGATTTCGTCATTAAACTTATTTTTTAAAAAAATAAATTTCAAATTTTGATCATACACTAACAAACATGGCAATTATGACCTAGAGTACCTAAGAAAGCTATAATTCATTTAAAATTTTATCTGAAATTAAATATGTAAAAATAATTTTAAGTGGGCACTACTGATCATATTCCATAATAAAAATATCAATGGTACATACTACTAATATCATTTATTGACCTCATGATTTACATTAAAAATAATAATGATAATAATAATTTAACACTTCTCATAAGATTAAATAAAAATTATAAATATGAAAAAATATCATTGTTAAATTATGTGCTACGAGACTATTTAAGGTCATGAAGAGGCATACAAAATTATTTTTATTTTTGAATTATTATTATATAAATACTTTTTTCATGAGATTATCATGAAAAAAATACATTGATTATATATTTAGTTGATATTCATTTAATCTAAGGAATAAAAAGTAACAAGTTAATTATAATTATTTTGACTATATGAGAAAATATATAATAAGTCTTAGTTAATCCACTCACTGCTAATTAGACATTAATTTCTATCCTTGCATCAAAAAGTTTTATATGATTTAAAATATCATAACTAATATATGACATTTTAAAATAGTATCACTATATGAGACTAAAAATATGTCATGAATAAAACAAGAATATCATGTGATTGAAACAAAATTTTTATAAGATGCTCATCTAAAATAATAATAATAATAATGAGAAACATTTTAAAATATTATCACTTTTATCCATTATTATGACATAATCAAACAAATTTTTTATTTTTTTATAAAATTTTTAAAAAAAAATTAGAAATATCTCCAAATACTGACAATCATAGGTGTCAATTATATTAATTAATAAAAATAACAAAATATCTCAACCAATCATTAATGAACTTACTACAAAATTTTCAAATATCCGAGTGAATCAAAAAAATATATATATATATCTCTCCGGACATCCTCCTTACATGTCAAATAAAAAAATTTAGTATACTTTCATAACTAATATATATCATATCCAGCTATGACACTTCTTGATATTAAGTTTCAAAATTCTGAACTTATCCAATGATAAATATCTCAATCACGAGTATATCACCAATAAATTAATAGTAAACAAACATCAAGAGTTCCTATGATTAGGAAAAAAAAAATATGTACGATCTATATCACTCAATCCCTATGAAAATCATCTATTTGATTTGCCAATAAATACATAAAGATATTAAAAGAAGAGAAAATTATAGCACAATATCATTACTTATTAATATAATATAATAAAATTTCAATACATATAAACCACAAAAAAAGATATAATTACCTATGAATAGATAAGATGATGGCTCCCAACACCATGAGCCAAAAATTTGGAGTAAAGTGGTAAGTGAAAAGTATGATAGACATAAAAATATCTAACTAGAAGTAATATCACCCAAGAAAAGTAGCATGTAACACCACTATTAAAATATAAGTGTAACAAGACTAGATTTGATCATGAAGAACCTAATCTTAATGGATCTGATAGTTTGTAGTATATCTTATTAACCTCAAAAGGTTCATATTAACTCTACTCGATTTGGATGTAAGTATGAACACAACATCCAAAACAATGATTGATCATATTAATTCTACTCGATCAGTGTAGGTATGGATGTATGGGTCATCATATGATAAATCTCTAAAAAATCAAAAGTATCTTGTCAACAAGATTTAAGTCCACAAAACAATATCTTCTCACAATGCATGCATATAAAGAATACTACAGGTTTGATGTCAAATCTCTTCGACGCAGTCTAATCTATCAACATACATATCACTCCAATGATCATCTCAATTCTAACACAACTGTGCCAAATCCATATAATGAATCATATGATCCTATTCCATTATTTTGTATGTAAGTAGTTGAGTACTATCATATAGGTGAAAAATCACCAACGAATATAGTGAAGCAGTCGTATAAGTAGTTGCCTCAATAGTAAGGCAACAATAGGGCCACCAATGCTAAACACTATATATATATATATATATATATGATTTAGCACAACAAATACTATGTATATATACATATGAAATTATATACATATGATTTAGCAAATACTATATATCCATACATACATACACATACTATATATATATATATAGTGTGTGTGTGTGTGTGTGTAATCACCAATGCTAAACTCAATGGAAGGGGGTAAACAAAGAAGAGATAAAATGATAAAACATTTCTTAAAATGAACAATTATTTTTGAAATTATAACAAATACTACACACACACACACACACACACATATGATTTAGCACAACCAACATGTCAATTACTCCCAAATAATAATAAAAATAGCTAACAAAAATAAAATAAAACCAAATATAAACAAAAAACTATTGAGGTTATGTCAAATAATCCATTCTAGTGATGACTATGATATATATGTGTCTCTGAGTGTTATTTTTTGAGATTATAAAATTTAAAATAAAATATTTAATATCAAATATGATAATACTATAAATAATTATATTAAAAAAAATAATTATTTTTAAAAATTATTAGTAAATCTTTCTTATATGAATATTAGAAATCATAATGATATGATATTGTTGATGCTAGATATATAAAATATCCAAAAAAGCATCATTTAAATGATTTTTTCTTTTAGATATTGATTCACATTAGACACTATAAAAATTATTACGATTTTAATTGATACTTTATAAAAATAATAATTATATCATATATTAGTGTGGCTCCTATATTTAGATAGAATAAAATTCAAAACAAAAAATTTAATATTATCATCTTTGATAATATTATATATAACTATGTAAAAATATATTTATGCATTAGAACAATTAGAGAATTTCCATGTTGAAATTTTTTGTGTTAGTTTTATCTTTTATGAAGGAGATACAGATCATTCGTACCCAATACACAATTTAAGCTTTAGCATTAGGTATGAGTCTCAAAATGAATTCTACACTAATTAATCCCACACTAATTAGAAATTAATTAAATTTTTATATAACTTATTAACACATCTAGCAAGCTATAATATCATTATTTATGTTAGTGAATATGCCTAAAATTTTCAACATCATATCTAATATAATAAAAATTCATTAAATTTTTGTGTTAGCTATCAAAATATTGTATCTAATTTCATGAATAGCAAAGCCATTAAAATTTTAACATGTGAATAAAATTAGAAAATTGATTTTCTATTTATAAAAATCTTTCATAATACGACAACCAAATATTTTTTATATACATTTTAATATTTTATATTGTACTTAAATATATATGTAATATTTATCATATGTTCTAAAAATATAGTGAATATCAATACTCTAGTCAAATCATCATAAAAATTAAAAATATATATTTAAAATACTAGTTAATTAACTCACTACTTTATTACTTTGTTATCTGTAAGAATCTAAGAATTAAGATTACAAATATAAAAAACATCTTTAAAATCATAAGTAATTACATGAATTGATCATTGAAATTAGATGATAAATGATAGACATACATACATAACTTATATAAATATCACAAAAATTAATTTATTGAAATTAATATAATAATATCACAAAATTATAATAAAGTATTATGAGTGAAATTATATTATGAGATAAATATTTTATTAAATTAATCAATAGAGAGCGACAATATGGTTCATCCAATAAGTATGAATTTCAAAATATTTAAATACCAATTAAAATTTATACAAATCTCAAAATAATTTAAAAATTTCTAATATATGAAATTGATAAAAAACTATAGTATTCACTTTTTTATGAGCAATTTAAAATGGTATATAATCAAATGACCATATAATATTTACTATAATATCATAGTCTATTTTTTCTATTACTATAAATATAATTATAGATAAAAAATAATTTTTTAAGTTCAAGAATATAAATTTCATAAAAATTCCAAAAAATAAACATCAGTGACTATGAACAAATATATAACAATCATGATTCAAAAAAAAATAATTCGTAAATGTCAAATAAATTTAAAATTTTAGATTATTAAATAAAAACAAAAAGATTGAACTAAGTAGATTGAACTAGCTGGAGAATTATTTTAATAAAATCAAACATAGATTTATTAAATATCAATAAAATCATACAAGATTTATGGAATCACATATTTAACGGCAAAGAATTGACATACACTAAAGATGAGAGCAACAAAAGATGTGATTAACAAGATGGATGCATAGATAATATAAAACTATTCAAGTGGGTTGAGTAAGAAAATTTTTGAGATAATAATTTGAAAAAGTCTTGATTGATGATAATAACATATTTTTGATCTTCTATTCTACCCAGAGTTCTAGCTAGGTCTGAGGCAATAGGCAAGAGCGAGTACTAGACCATGAGGCTAGCCACTAATTTGAGCCCAGACTAGCAAGCTGCCGACATCGTGCTAGTAGCAACGTTGTCGTGGTCGCATGGCCATGCCATGGTTGAACACAAGGTCATGTCATTCACGTGCCCAGGCTAGCCATGGGCACATGCTCGGTCCATGCCCATGCCATACTTGCATAGACCTAGCATGCCTGACATGATCTAAGTTGCCCAGCAAGCCACCGACCCAGCACAAGAGCCCAATTCAGCACGAAAAATAATGGTGCAATGATTAATTTGCAGGCAATTACATGTATTATTACTTCTTGTGAAACCAAAACCAGCACATACTGAGCAGTATTAAGTCACACAGCGCAATAATTTACATAAGAAACTGATATCATTTTTTGCAGGGAGCACAACTGGGGGAGGGTTTGCCAATTGCCAGGGATGCTGTTCATCTGTTTGTGCAAAAAAAAAAAAAAAAAAGCAGGCCCACGTCCTCCCCCAGATGAGCCTTATTAGAACAATAATACATGTGATACACAAACTGTCATGGACAACTTATCTGGTCCACCAGTAGAAGAAATCCTTGCGCCTGTTGATCTTTTTTTGCAATTGGAGTATTCCATATAGCAGAGCCTCTGCAGTTGGAGGGCAACCAGGAACATAGATGTCAACAGGGACGATTCGGTCACATCCACGTACCACCGAGTACGAGTAGTGATAATAGCCGCCACCATTTGCACAGCTACCCATCGAGATGACCCATTTGGGCTCTGGCATTTGGTCGTAAACCCTGGAAAGGATCATGGTTGAGAGACAACTTAACTTTTTTTTTTTTCATTTATATTCTTTTACACGATCAAAAAACATTAAGAAAAACTTCATTTGTGATTAGGCAAGATGAACAGCTATATATTGTTACTTCTACAATGAAATATCTTACTATGAAGTGTTTTGATTCATTACTTCTTCATTATCAATTTAATCATTCGTCACTGGTCAAGCTAAAAACATGAGGCATCAATTAATAAAATATACTAAAATTTTAAATTGTCTACCAGACTTGTGCGATCAAATACTCATTTGATTAGAGATAATCAAAATTGAGATAAATTTTGAAATTTTATCACATTTATCAAGTGTTACATGAGTTTACATTACTAATTCTTTTCTATTTTAGATCATAATTTTTTTTAAATTTTCATCATTTAATAAAAAAAATATATATTTATTATAATAAAAACATAAAAATTATTAAAAGTAATAATACACTAGAGAATATATATATATAAGGTAAGCTATATATGTATGTATGTATATATATGTGTGTGTGTGATAATTTTAGAACTTACTATATTGATTATAAAATCATACATTAGATTTTTGTGATAGCACACCCTCAGAAAATAAGATTGTAAAAAAAATAAATATTTAATTGAAATAATTTAAATATTTATTTTTGATAGAAATGATTATGGTATTTTTTAGAATATGTAATCTTAATAAAAAATTTTCTTCATCCAAATGTCATTTTTTATTTTTTTCTCGCAATATAGTCTTTCAAATCTGGCACCCTTAAGAAACATTTAGCTTACCTTTCAAAAAATAATAAAAGAATTTATTTTATTAAAAATCTTTTCAGATGACATTATAAGATAGAACCAAGAAAATAAAAACTCTTTCTTGATTCTTTCTTGAAATTGATGGAGCATTGATGTGTATTAATATAAATTAAATATTTTTTTATTCACCTGTTGCCCACTCGATCCTCAAGTTAGGAGATAAAATCACTAATTAAATATATTTGAATGTATTGATTTTCATTATTATAGCACTCTTATAAAGTCATGATATGTATCACCAAGTACAAAACAATTTGATTGCATAAGAGACATAAGATCTATACTGAGAGAAAATAACATATACAATATATTTAAAAAATATAAATAGCAAAATAATCATGTTGAGCTGGTATAGCTCATTTTTTAGGCCCAATCAATGTACTATGTCTAACCGATTTTTAGCATGAGTCATGTCGTGTAGGCCCAAAGTGACTCACTTGCCCGAGGGCATAATAGGTAGTGCAAAACCATATTAAGTATGACCATATCAAAGAGCATCTTGTGGTTGTGCCCAGTGATGAGACAATTCCTAGTCTTGCCATGAATTTTGGGAGTGTGCCTAGCATGGCTTTTGCGGGCTGAACTTGGATACAATCCCTAAAAGATCCTATTGTTAACTCTTATAATCTCGATCTTATGATTTCACTATAAAAAATATACGAGTTATTCTCTGTGTACTATTTTTTATATATTATCATACTCACATACTATCTTTTTTTTACTTGGTGTATTGTTCCTCTTGTTTGTACGGTGACACTCAAATCTCCTACTCAAACGTTATCTCATTTATGACGACATGAAGTCATGTTGAAAGCAAAAAATATATTCCACTTCAATAAAATTTAAGAACTAATACCTCGATCTTCATAAAGATGTGTTATTAGTTGCAAGAAAATATTCACTATAAAGACTAATTTAAATGAAGAGATAAATCACCTAAATAAAAGACTTATTATGAGAGAATGTACATATTATGAGAGAATGTACTTAAATACAAGACTAATTTAAATACAAGACTAATTTAAATAATATCATGCAATATTATTTGTAACATACTCATATCATCCAGGTTTTAAGTAGTACAATCAAAATTAGTTTACAAATTACAAATAATATTGCATGATCCGAAATAATCATCAACGACTCAATTTATAAGATTTTTACTAGCAACCAGCTATTTGAATTACATGAGTATGTTACAAATTTCTTTTTGTATTTTCAAAAGTGTTTAGATAACATGTTAATTCTTCTTATAACATATATAAATAATATCTTTATTATCGAAGACACTTTATTGTCTCAAAGAATATAATATATATGTAGTTGATACTCTCAAAAATATTAGTTTTCTGATATATACAAGAGTGAATATTCTTATTGAATTAGATATCAATTTCTTACATTAAAAACAAGCCCTCTAAACAATGCTGCATTTAGAAAAATCATATAAAAAAATAATTATTTAATTATAATCAGACCAAATAGAATTTATATAATTAATATAATTAATTATTTTTGAAATTTTTCATGACATAATTATTTAGATAAAACTTTTCATATACAAAGATATGAAAAAAAAAATCTTGGTGCCTTGATATTTTTTTCAGTAATCACAAACACTTTCAGCTTATTGATTTTTCAAATTTGAGTTGGGCATTAACACCAAAAGAATGTCTACTATAAAATTTTATAATTTTCCTAAATTCAATATTATATCTTACAAAAATAATAAATAGATAATAATATCAAGATCAAGTACAGAGATAAAATTCATAATGATAATAATAATTACTTACGAGATATTGTGGATCATATATTTTATATTTCTCCTCCCACCTCTCCTTTCTCTCATCTTTTGTGTTGTGTGCTCTATTTATTGTTTGTTCTTTTTGATGAGCAATCAATTTTAGAAAAGAAGGTGGATAGTGGGCTATGATTATGGACTGCTATTCAAATAAATTTATGCGGTAATAATTCATATTTATTTTTTATTTATTAATTTGTGTAAGATATTATAAGTAAAAATTTTAAAACAATTAAAATTATTAAATTTTTTTAAAATTATAAATATAAATAAAATAAAATAATAACAAAAAATAATTTTAATGATAATAATTTTGACGTAAATATATACAATAATAACAATTCAACTAAAACTCCAAGATCAAAATTAAATTTTCTCCGATGTCCTCAAACTATTTGTCTAAAAAATTTAAAACTAAGCAAAATTTAATAATATGGACAAAATCTAACAAAATAAAAAATAAAAATTCTAAGAATATCAAATAAAAAATAACATAATATATATATATTATAAAAAAATATTTATATGTAAAAATACATGTGAAACTAATCACCTTAAATGATATGTCAATTAATATATCAAAATATATGATACATTAGATTCCAAACAAACTAAACTAAGTAACAAAACCTTTGAAATTAAATTAAATTTAACTTTATTACCCCATTTTATTTATCATAATGATTTTGAAAAAAAAACATAATCAAGTTAAATATGATCATTGATCTTCCAATGATATTTTCGAAAGAATCTAGGAAAGTTGGTATATTCATACCTACTTAAAACTACTTATTGTAAAATTCATAGTTTCTCACTAAAATGAATAATATTATAAAATATTATAAGTTAATAAAATAATTAAAATTTAATAAATTTAAAAAATATAATTGAGTAATGATTGTGACGTCAGACATATGAACTAGTCATGATGATGCATAATTCACTTTTCTCATCACTCGCTATATAGATTTAAAATAAAGATTTAATAAAATTTTTAGGAATTTTCTGAGATTATTTATCCTCATTATAATTCTGCAATATATAAGTGTATTACAAAAATCTTTTGAAAATATATCATTCAGAATAAAATTGTATTAATATATTCAATTATATTTCGACTAATAGAGTCATCATTAGTATTTTTGTCAAAAAAATTAGAGATAATTCATCATGAAAATCTCTTCTTATAATTCTGATGAGAATACTTACTGTGATATCATTATTTACAATATTATTAAATATTATATTTTATATTTTATTTTATATTTTATTTTATATTTTATTTTATATTTTATTTTATATTTTATATTATATTTCATATTCACTAAAGATACTATTAAACTCTCATTTATGATATCACAACTATCAAGAGAATATATAATCTCACAAAGTCCTAAAATTTTTTTAGTTGATTTACAATGAGAATATATAATATCATACATGATATTATATGCATCTAACAGCACCAATACCACTTCATTATATTTTCTAATAACATTAATTATTAATTATTTATAAAATTTATAATTTTTTATTAGAACAATCCTACATGTCAACTTATGATCATATGATAAATGAGCAAGATATATTTATGCATGTAATATTATAATTTATGATCTTCTACAAATTTAAGCATAAGACTCATAGCAGTAATCATCCAAATAATCATTTCTCATGCAAACTCATAGTAATTAAAGAATAGGGTCACTAAACTTAAAATTGATCCAAATTCAAATACTCACCACTAAGTTAAATTTAACAAAGATCCAATTTATCATATTTTTTAAATATTATTCGGTATATTTCCTAAAATATCTAATCTCACAACTAGCTTTATAAATATGAATTTTCTCACTCTTACATTATTTTTCTTTTGTTTAGCCTAATGGAGACAAAATCCAACATGCAAATGCATGCCCAAAGATTAAAAAGAAAATATTAGTTTTCATACATGCACATTTGACACGCATGGGCCAAAAATACATATGACATGTCAATAGCAATTCAACCTATTCAACATTTTTTATAAATTTTACTATTTGAATTAAATGGATCATTTCAACAACTACCCAAATCAACATGATTTCATTAAATAAACAAGGGCAAGAAATACAAGAGACATATCTAGACAATTTAAAAAAAAAATTAGTACATAGTTTCATGCTTATAATCAAATCGAGTTCTTCCTGAACCGAACCTCTAACTCAGGCTTGCCTAAACATAGAGATGTCAAGAGGATCGGGCAACCCAGGCAAGGCACGAAGCATAGCCTGACTAAGTAATGTCTAATCCTAGATGGCACAATCTAGAACCATGCCTAAACCTAGATTATACCAATCCGAGACACAACACGTGCTAGGCTAGAGGGTACAGTGTTTCATGCCTAGCTAGGTACAAGTCCATCGACATGGTAACCATGACACAAGATGACGAACAAAAAAATGGCATGGTCACTTGACTAGAGCATGAACTGCCCAAACCCATTTTTTTAATTTAATAATTATTTTATTCAAATCAATCCGTCACGTACACATGACGAGTTTTTTTAATGAAATCCACCACATTAACATTACGGATCTTTTGTACAAGCACGTACATCTACACATAACATATGACCTATCATATATGATTGCATGATGAAAATCTTTAAAAAATATAATATTCACAATAAAATATTTAATAACATTCAATAGTACATATAATAATAAAATAATTATTAATATATTTTCTAGCATCATTAGAAATGAATCATTAGATAAAATTTTTTATGTTAGATACATACGTCACATTATAACATAATAGTATAAAAATGATATAGATTTTTTCTCTCATATTAAAAAAAATAAAAAACTCGCTAAAATATCTTAGGACGCTTAACAGATAAAAAAAATTTAAGAATTTATATTTGTCTACAAGTTAAAAAAAAGAAATTTCAAATAAATATGAGACATTGTTATAATTACACTTATCTAATTTTAGAGTAATGTGTTTAATACGAATATGTAATATCCGACTACGTTAATAGTAAGAGTAACAAACTTATTATTAACAATATTGACTAAGATATAAAAATTTCCTTTATAAAATTTTTAAAAATTTTTTATGGCATAATGAATATGTATTTATCTGTATACACTCTCACTACTTGAATTACACTTAGATACACATGCAATATTAATACCATATTCATTTATGCTCTCGATCAATTGAGACAAAAATCAAGTACTTAAAATATTAATTTATTATTCTATCTCTTTATTGTCTAGTTATCTATGTGGATCCTAGGATTAAGATAGAAAAAATTTAGAATATTTTGACAAACATATTCATGTGCATGAACCATAAATAAAAACCTAAAGATTTTATTTACAAAAAATTGACCAAGTTATTTATGTATTATAAAAATAGGCATGATTGTAGTTATAGTCAGGCTCCAAGTATGAACTTAGACATCATATTTAAAAATAATGACTTCTTCATTCAGTTAGAGAGAAAGAAATAATGACTTACATATCGATTACTATATATGAAGCACGAATACGAATACAGACACAAGAATACAATACAACAAGAAATAGAGACACGACAAATTTTAAAAAATTAAAATACAAATACGGCTAGGACATGACTAATTCCATATAATTTACATATTTATAAATTACATTTATTCATTCAAAATATACTTACATATTACATATTGTATATTTATATATTACATATTTAAAAATTAAAATCATGCATTTAAACCCCCACCCCACTTCTCCAGCTTCATAATTCCATATAATTTTTTGTTTATTACATATTACAAATTTAATAAATAATCATATTTATAAATTAAAATAATGCATTTAAATCCTCCCCATTCTACTGCTTCGAACCCCCCCCCCCCCCCCCATGCATTTAAACAATCATATTTGCCTTATTTTTGGGTCACAGAGCCCAACAACAAAATCATCAGGCCATCCAATATTGTTGCCACCATAAGTTGATTATGCACAAAAATATCAAAAAAAAAAAATAAATAATATCACAACTTATTTGCCTAGTAAAATAATTATTTAAAAATATCTTATGATAAAATTTAAATACAAAATTATTCATACATATAACAAAAAAAAATTCAGCATTAATATTATCGTGCTCTGCCTCACAAAATAGTGGTGTTGACTATAACAATATAAAAAATTATAAATTTCACATAAAAAGTAAAAATGATACAATCACTTGTAACAACAATATTATCTTTTGAATCTATAATCAATTAATCTACGATAAAATAAAAAGTAAAAAGAATAGAAATAAAAGTATATCAATTAAAACTAACACTTAAAAAAATAATCTAGAATAATTCTTCTTAATAAGCATTACAAGAATCAAATGTACAAACATAGAAGATCCAACCTAAGTGGATCCCATAGCCAACTGTAAGGGCTGTAAATCACAAAACATCTTTGTAAAGTGGGATTTAATGTTCAATATATCTCTTGAGTGTGTCTCATTCTCTCACAAAAAAAAATAAGTCACTATTATCTTGCCCCCTTAGGAGCACTCCTACTGACAATTTTACAATCATGTTGAGAAGTCAATGTAACAATCTGACTAATCATCTCAACTATGTATGATCTGGGTATAATAGTAGATGCCTAAATTATTATCAAGTAAAACTTTGTGAAAACAACAAGTATCCACTCACTAAATATGTAGATCTATAAAATAGAATACTACTCTCCCAACATACAAATACAAAATATTATGAATTTAATCATTATCCCCTCAATGCAATCAGATTTGTTAGCACATGTATTACCTCATTAATCTCCTCACACAATTATGACCAAGTCAATTAACAAATAATCACATCAAAATTAGTCGGTCTATATATCAATTGTTAAATAATATTGTTAGATAATTAAAATTTATCAAATAAGTAAACAACATAGCTAAGTCACAAATTTTCCTATATGTGTGCTAAAAACCAAATATGTCATTCATATTAGGATTATTCATCTATCATAAATGAATTAACAATTACACATCAATCACCAACCAATCATTTGTTCAACTATTGGGTGCTTATCCAACAAATATATCACATATCCTTGACCCAAAAATCAAATCCTCATAGATGTGACCCACAATGAATACATGTCAGCTATCAACTTCTACAAGATTATCTTTAGTAGTCTCACACTAATTACCATCATTCTTGCTCATTCACAAAAAAAATAGAATGTATATGTCATGGGCCAAAAGAATCCATAACATATACATCTCCACGATAGCCATGCACTACTACACAACCATTGCACCACCACACAAAGAATGTCATTATAGGTGTCCAACACTAGTATGCAATATCACTGATAGTTTCACATAATACACTACCATGCATGTTACCATGTGCCACCTATATTCACCCCTAATACAATATCATGTTGGACCCAACTGGGGTTTCAGAAAGAGGAGATAAATAAGAGAAAAGAAATTAAAGAGAAAAAAAACATTTATTATTTCATTCAAATTAAAAATTAATAACAAATTTATACACACACACACACACACACATATATATATATATATACACACATAGATACATAGATACATACATATATGCATCATAGTGGGACAATCAATATGTTGAATTTTCTAAAATAGACAAGTATAAAATAAATAAATAAAACACAACATAAAAGTTAATTTAAACCTCAAGGAGACTAAAAAAATAAAGTCATAGAAGATTACCACTCACTTTACTCATTTCACATTACTACCCAACCAATTCGTGTAAGTATTTCTAGTAGAGAAAGATGTGACTATTAGAGCAAGACATAAAGAAAAGCTTCTTGAGATTATATTATTATATTCTCTACCTGACAATTTTGTGAGATATCATTGTCATATTCTGAATAATCATATTTTTCTCTCCATATCTAAGATGTATCACTAGACAATTCAATATTTATATGAAAGAGACTAAGAAAGACCCAATTAAAAGATATCTCATATAAATTATCTTTGAGACATAAAAAATACAAGTCATTATAGAGATAAGAAAGATATAATATAATGCACATATTATAAAAAGAATAATCATACCAAAAAATATTAAGAGTTATTTCTAAAGAAAAAACTAACAACATTATAGATTATTGAGAGAAATATCACATAAAAAATCTATCAAGTGATCCGTACAGCATTCCCCCACAATGAATCTTACTAAACAAAAAATATGCAAGTCTCCTCTTTAGTAAAACAACAACAAATACTTCTCATTCTCCAAATATTACAAATCTCAACACCAATCTTCTAACTTTCGAATTATGGATTATTAATTCAATGATAAATAATTACATCATAAATAATCACTTATTATTTATAATTATAATATTATTGATAACTAATAAAATAAATCAAAATACCTTCACTATGATAACATTCAGCTTCATATTTATTTTTGTTAAAAAATCTACTTTACATGGATTATCTTGCTAAGCAATTAGAATATAATTTTATTTGAGTATTATACAAATTTTTTTTGCTTGATGAAAAAAAATTGATTATTAAATATGATAATATGTATAATTTTTCTTCAATGACTAAATATCATAATAAGTATTTGAGTATTATATAACTTTATCTTGAATATTCTTAAATTAAAATTTTTTTCCACCCTCCCCTCAATCCCTCCTTTCCAACCTCAAAATAGATATATATGACAAAGTTACATACTGGTCAATCATCTCAGTAGTAATCACGACTAAGAATATTTAACTTTGAAGTATACGAGAATAATTTAAATTAGTTATTTATTTCTAGCCAATAATTTAAAAACTAAATATTATAGATTTTATGTTAGATTTTGAAACCTGCTAGATAGAAAAGCATAACAGTGTTTCTTATCATGCTCATCAAATATGTGCAAGCAAGGACTTGTTTAATCTAATTTATAAAATAGGTAAAGGCCTAATCGAGGTGAAAATCAAATAATTTATATTTTGTTACTTTTATTGATAATTATACTCATTTTATTTTATTTTTTTTTTCAAAATAAATCTTGTATTTTTTATTTTTTAATAATTTTATATAAGAATTAAAAATCAATTACATAAAATATAAAATTATAAAGAGTACTGATTAATACTCGTATTATTTTTTTTGAATAGTACACATTCTTTTAAATCTTACATACTAGATATAAATTATTTAGTTTACCTCCCAAATTTTATGGGAGCACATAATGGTGGAAATTCTTGCTAGCAAGCATGACTAGACCAAAATTTCAAAAAATTATTTAGCTCAGCCACATGGATATGCAGGCTAGGCCATCCGATTAAGCTATCAAAGCAAGGTGGATAGTTTTAATTTTATGTTTGTGAAATGAGATATTAAGATGTAAAATTTTTGAATCTCATATTATATAATTAATTAATATTTTAAAATATATAAAATAAAAAAAAAATAAAATAACATAAAAAATAAAAATAAAAATAAAAAAATATTATAATCATATAATGAATTATAATAAAATTATAAAATAAAAAATACTCAACTATAATAATAGTTTTAAATTTTAACAAAAAAAAAATATGTTTATAACAAGACATAAAATAAGAACTATAATAAATTATTATAATTTAAACTCTCATCTTCTTCAAAATCATCATCTTCCTCATTCAATATATTAAAAGAAAAAAAAATATTCACTATCAAATATCTTTTTTTCATGGAAATTTTATCTACGTTAATTGTCTTTGTCTTCACTTGTACCTAGTATAAAGTATTAATTAATATATAAAAATTATATATTTTTTTATTAAATTTATTCAAATTTATGATTTCATTTTTTATGTGTTTACGTGATACTTTATTATATTTCCTTTTGTAAGAATATAAAAAAATCATGTGATAAAATTTCTTTTTATACATTATGTACTTGATAATTCATTATGTACTTTATACTCAATTAACGATTTCAAATGTCCTCTCCAAGTACTTCATTTTTAGTGCTTACTAGTTTAAGAACGGGCTATTATAGCTCATTCCACAAACAAGATAAGATAAAGATATTACGAAGAAGAGATCACATGACACACATAGAGATTTACTTTATAAAAGCTTTCAATCGAGTTATTATATAATATTTTTTTCTTTTAACTCATAATTGCAAAATTCAAGCTCCCCAAAATGTGTGCGCATCACTCTTTAAGGTGTGAAAGGCACAATCAAAACATGCCTCATACATGCTTTACTCAAGAATGTATAAGCCTTTAATGTGTCACTTTTTTTAGAAACCTCAAAGTATTTTCTCTATGCCTCACAATGAGGCAATCGTTAAGGTAGACCTTAAAATAATGCCTTTAATAACTCTAATTAAAATTAATAAAGATGATCCCCTAATTAAGATTTTTCATGTTAGATGTGCATATAACATAATAAGCTTAGTAATACATGCTAGAGATGACAAATAGACTATACGGCTAAGATAGGGAACAACAAACAAAAGTCATGCTTAGATATAATTTATGTCAGCCAATGTCATGACTCATGTTGTGCTGAGCCTAGAAATAGGACATTAGGTGTGTGTGCATCTCATGGACCCCTAATTTGAATAATTCAATTGTAATTTAAATTGGATTGTATTTGGATTAATACCTATTTGACTTTATAAAATAAATATAAAAAATAAAATAGAGCACATTGGTACAATGCCAATACCAAATCTAAGTAAATGCAAACCAACAACTATTGAATTATTGGCATTTCCAATTACAATGTAACAAATGTCACGAGACCAATGTGATGTGGCCTGTCACACTAGCCAGCATGCATGATAGATCAAAAAATAATTTGTTTTAAATGTGAGTCTTGCATGACTATTATATTTTAACTACAAAGGTCATGAACAAAATCCAATGAACGGAAAAATTCTATATAGGTAAAAAAATCAAAAAATATACAAATTTACTTTAAAAAACTCTATAAATATATATTTTAGTTTTTATTTTCAATATTAAGAAAAACTCTCATTTCTCTTTTTTCTCTTATAATAACTCTCTCTATCTCTAAAGTCAATCTGTTTTTTTTTTGCATTTTAAATATATTATTTTCACAGATATTTATATTTTATAAATGATGATATGAAATTTTTGATATGAGAAAATATGATCCACAGCCACATAATTGTGATAAACAATAGCAAATCTATAAACTTACAAGGTATACGTTTACCTTTTTCATTATTATTAAAAACAGCATTAAAAAATTATCTTCTTCTCCTAACTCTACAAAATTAAAAATATTTATAAGTGATTATAACAATAAATTAAATTACTATTTTAGATAAGTTTAATATTGACAATAACAACACAACCAAAAGGTAGAAAGCTGGTTTGTCTCAAAGACAATGGCAGGCCAAGCCACCTAAAAAATATAAGTTATATAAATAAATATCTCAAGTTTTTAATTATTTTAAATAATTAATTTAAAAATATTAAAGGAATATAATGTGATCCAATCCAATATATGGTATATTAAAAAATATGTTGAGTAACATATTTTATTTATTATCATGAGTTTGATAGTGAAGATATTGCTTATAGAATATCCAAGACTAATTATCTAATTCATTGTATACAGAAATAAATTCAAATATCTTATCATATGATCCCTAAGCTTAAAAAAATATTGATGGAATATAAATTATATCTGACATATTAATTAATCATGATGATATTTTATTGGCATGCATCATCACCCATTATAATAAATTCAACTATCTTATCATATGCTCCAAGACAATCTGTAATATTAATAATAATAATAATCATAAATTTAAAAAATAATTAATAATTAATACGTATAAAAACATATTGATGTAGTATCAATAATATCTGACATATTAACTAATCATGAAGATATTTTATTGACATGCATCATCACCCATTATATTAATTCTGAGTAAAAATTAAAGAAAAAAAATTAAAAGTTTATAAAAGTTTTCCGTCTCATGATAGCTATGTCATACATAAGAATCTTATAACCTTTAAATAATAGAAAATACAAAATTAAATTTATAATATATAATTTAATAATACTTAAAATAATAATTTTATTACAAATATATTCATATGAATCATAAAAGATAATTTCGACTATGAGTTGTAGGTTGTGGCATTGGTTATACATATATAAATATATATATGAAATTTATAAAAAAATTGGTAAAATTTAAACTACAAATATTAAATAGAATCAATAATATTTATATGTATGAAAGTAAAAAAGATATTACAAAAATACATTAAGTCTAAGACTATATGTGAATGATACAAAATACAAAAAAATATAAAATAAAATAGATGCCAAGGCAATGTTAGAATCATAATGCCACTATATGTCATTCAGAATATCAAAATTCCAAGTATTATATTCATCATTTTTGTGTATGTAATTATCCATTTGTACATCTTAGATTTTATCTTTATGATTTATTCACACATCAGTTTAATATTTTGAGCAAGACAAGATTTCAATAATATTTAGTTACAATATAATTTTTCTATTTGAAATCACATTCACAATCATAAAAAAATAATTTTTAATACTATGATAGATATCGAATAAGTCAATAAATTATATAATATATAAATAGTATGAAAATAAAAAAATTTCATGATTTTAATCAATTCAATATATTAAAATGTTTTTATATTATTATATAATAAGTTAAAGTAATAATTAGTATATTAAGTATCTTAATAGCTCATTCAGATTTAATGGACCTCTATTATTTTTTTCTAACTAATTAAATAAAAAAAGTTAGTAGTTTCAAAAAGGATATCAAACCTCATACTTGGAGGCTCACCATAATTGTCATACTTATTTTTATAATATTTAAATAAGTTATTTTATTTTAAAATTCTATTCTCTAATTCTTATGATCAATTCATATGAATATGTAATAATTTGATAATATTTTTTACACTTTGATTTTAACCCTATAATTTATAAAGATAGTTAGCTAGTAAATAAACAAAATAAAAAAACATTTTTTAAATATTTTTTGTCAACCACGATAATCATTTTTAAAAAATAAATATTCACTATATAGATTAAAAACACTTTAGATATTACATATGTATTTAAATACAATACATTTTATGAGAATGTATAGAGATGAACATATTTATAATATCATAAAAAAATTTTATAAATTTTCAAAAAAAATCATATTTCACAATCTAATTTAGTAATTATTATTTTACCAGATTTATAATTAACATAATCAAATAACACATATTAGTAGCTAACATATAAATTCAACATCAAATATATAAAATTCTAATAATATTTGATATTCAATTGAAATTATAATTATTTTTGGATTTATTGACTTACATAATAATAATCACATGCGATAATATTATCATGAAAAAAATCACATAGGATAATATCATCATGAAAATAAATAATGTCATAAAAACTTAAAATTTTTTATTTAATTTTTACTTAAAATCAATAAATTAGGCAATGAAGCTCGGGATACCGAGCCCATTGAATGCCTCTATGAGAATATCATTTTAAATATGAAAATAAAACTATAATCAGATATCATTAAAATTTTATCAAACTTAAAAACTAAAAAGATGTACGTATGAGTCTTCGAGATAAATTCAAACACTACAATAAGATGTAAATAATAATTTACACGTTAAAAATTAGAAAAATGTAATATGTGTTGTTCCTCCTAGTAGATTAGTTGAGATACATACAAGTTGATCTAGATCCTCATAATTATTTTAAAAAAAATAATATGCAACCTAGCATTCCAAAGAGAACATTGGGCTTGAGATTGTCTTTCTTATCATTGCAAATTGACCTTGTTAGGGAGACATACCATAAGAACCACTACTTGAGGTATACAGAAACCAAAGAGGCTCACCATTCTCTGCTCAAGAAACTGAGCCCACGAAGGATGTTCCTGATCCAAAATATGCATTTCATTACGAGCAGAGAAAATGGATCTTTCTGATCCAAAATGAGCATCCCATTACGAACAAAGAATAATGATATTCCAAATCCAAATTAAACCATATGGTTACATAAAATGGTTGGGTTACCACCACAACCAATTAAAACCAAGTGAGAAAGTTAATAGTGGATTCACTAGAAATGGTGGGCAGCATGGCTAAAAGTACTTTAAAAGTGAAAAATAGATCTTCAGTTTTTCTTCTCTAGGAAGACTCCTTGTTGAGAAGAGGTTTTCTCCTTAATTTGAACCCTTAGTACAAGATATATCACGATCAGATCAATGAGGTATCACATACACTAACTGACTGTATGCCAAACGTCCAAACCAATACTCTTTTGAATGGGATATTCCCATCATCAAACACAAGATAACAAATGTCCATTTGCACAAACCAGAAACAAACAAAATTGAGAGCCAAACCTTCGAAGAGCAGGAGCCATCTTATTTGTTAGCGTCCCTGCGACGATCATGCAGTCTGACTGGCGAGGACTGGGACGAAAAATTATACCAAACCGATCGAGATCGTATCGAGCAGCACCGGTATGCATCATCTCGACAGCGCAACAAGCAAGCCCAAAAGTCATGGGCCAGATGGATCCCCTGCGGGCCCAGTTCATCAGATCATCAACCTTTGAGATAACATACTCGGCTGCCTTTGAAAGGCCGTGCGGGGATACGGAAAGAGGTGATGGTCGTGTCAGCGAAGCCGGTGATGACGTGGCGGATGAAGAATATGGGAAGGTGGAGTGAGAGAAAACGGCTACAGAATACCGCCATCGGAAAGGGGAGCGGAAAACAGCTTCCTTGGTGACAATTGCCATCGCTGGACGTGGAATGTTAATGTAAACTGTAGACACTTGATTGAGGAGTTCAGATCAGATCCGAAGGCGCGACCGCGAGAGGAAACAGGTAATGTTTTCGAAGAGTCGTATTTTTGGGAATATAAAATATTTACAATATATATATATATATATATATATATACTAGTATTATTTTATAATAATAAAAAATATAAACCAAATTATAAAATATTTATATTTTAGTATATCCAAAGCATTAACCTAAAGAACCATTTTGCTTAATCCTTGTCACATTGATTTTTTTTTTCCACGTCAGATTAAAATTTTTCCACGTCACACTAATTTTTTTTTGCGTCACATTAATTTTTTCCTCGTCACACTGATTTTTTTTTTCCATGTCACATTAATTTTTTCCACATCAATCAACATAAACAAAAACTGAAAACACACTAGTATGATGATGTAATCCAACCAAAATCCTAAAAAATTATCAAATACTTTTTTCTTTTTTCATTCTCCGACATTCAAACAAATCAATGCTACATATTTCTAAGTTTTGTACTGAAATAATATATTTAAAATAAAAAATCCAAAATTTAATAATAGCTTCAAAGATATGTCCAAACTAGTAGGTTTGAAAACAGAGTGGCAGTGCCCGTCATGGTGAATGGCGGTCAATGCCACTCAGTTTATTTTTTAAAATCAAAGGTTGGCGTTGAGAATGCCACCAATTGAAAACATTGTAAATGTCTCATTACGCCTCTCGCCTCTCCACCCTCACCCGTCTGCCCTCACCTCTCGCCCCTCTCTTCCCACCCTTCTTTCCCTGCTCGTCTCCAGGAGCTCCTTTGTAGAGCTTAGTGGAGCTCCAGTGAGCGAAAAGTGGAGCTCAGTCGAGCTCGAAGTGGAGCTCGCTGGAGCTCGACGATGGAGCTCCTAGAGTGTTTATATGTATAAACTATAGTATACACATATGTGCATATGTATATATATTATTATATATATATATACACATGTGTGGATATATATATATATATATATACACACACACACATGAAAATGCATGCATACCTATTGTATATTCATATATACTAGGGTATATATATACTACTATGCATTTGTATATGGAGCAATAATACATGTAGTGCTAATATACATTTTTATACATACGTTAGCTATACATGCATTTACATGTATATACATACAATATTCTTTTAAGTGTATTCATATATATAGCAAAATGTAAGTATTTGTATGTCTAAAATATAGTCTAAGCATATGTGTATATGCATGTTGATATATATATGTGTATACTATTGTATATTGTACATTAATATATGTAGACTACTACATATATTAATGTACAATATATGTAGTAGTCTACATACATACATGTGTATTGTTGTACATTTATATATACAATAGTATGTATACATTTACATGTACATACATATATTATAATAAAAAAGCAAATTAGAAATAACCAAATTCATTTATAATTTTGTCGAACTTGTAATTAACGATTGAATTAAAAATGGAAAAATATTATTTCTAAAAAGCTCTTTTCTAAATTTTAGAAATGGAATTCATGTGGACTTTTCTACTTTGTGCAATGGACCATTTCCATTTTTAAACATGGTGATGAAATCGAATTATTCATTTCTATCTCTGATCCGATACTAAAATTGTGATGGAATAGAAATACTATTTTTCTTTCTAAATTAGCTTCAGAATTGAATTTGAAATGTCATTTTTCATTTCTATTTCAACAACATGGACATATTTTATTTTTTTCTTTTCTGTATACTATGTAGCCTTCAAAAATGCATGCATAATCATTATATCCTACAATCCAATTTTTCTTTATATATATACTATTTATTGCATACAAAAACCTTTTCAAACACATATATGTCACATAAGATATAGTGAAATGCATAACATCCAATAACAGACATCAAACTTCAACCATCTCCATTGCATGTATATTATATATAATAATAGGAAGATGATTAAAAAAAGTCAAATACAATGAAGTTCCTTGCAAAAATGTCATAAATAACATAACAAATAGCTTTGATTCATTGTCGATATGAATATTCTCCTGTGGAGATTTGGATGAATATTCTTCAAAATGTTGAAACAGAGATGAAGCCTCTACAACCTTTCATATAATTTTCTAAATCTTTAAAATCTTTTATTGTATTTCATCATCTCTTTTTTGTCTTTCTTCTTCTCTTTTTTTCATCTCTTCAATTCATTTTTACATCTCTTCATTTTTGTGTTGTATTGCTTAATTTATTTTTGTAAATTATTTTTAATTTTATGCATCTCTTCCCACAACTGCTCATCAAATAAATTATTGTAATTAAAAGAGGAAGATGAAAAGATCTAAACAAAACCTGGATTCAATGACCCGAAGGTAAATATGCCCAACATTAATCTAATAAGCCTCTATAGAATGATTTGTCACTTGAGAAGCAATGGTAATCATGTTATTCGTAGCTTCGTATGATTATACAATACAATATAACTCATTAGTACTATATTAAGATAAAATTGAAACCAACACATCAAACCATCAATAACCTACTAAATATTAAAATAAAATTGAAGTGAGTTATTATAGTTATTGAATACATATATAATAACATATTGGTACTATTAATAAAAAATATATACTTTACTTGGAAAATTAATTATTATGGATGCCAAAATTATATTATTTTATTATTTTATTCATTAACATATTATAATTCACAGAACACACTGAAAATATAAAATGAAATTATTATATCAATATCACGTGACCACTTGTCTACAAATAATTCATCATTCTTCATATGCATGTGCTTGAATATCTCAAATGGTATTGGTTGATATCTAAACTCAATCTTCTAAAAATAAATAATATCAACCAATGATGTACATGAAATATTATCATTAATTTAGTATCATTTGCATTCAAAAATTTAACATCAAAATAAAATAGGAATGAGACTATTACCAAAGCTGAATAATATTGGTAAGTCATTTTGGTACCACCGATATGTTTGGAAGGTCATGATCTTTCACCAGCTTTCTCTGATATGTTTTATACAATATTATTTTTTTATATATAGTTTAACAAAGCTATTTTCATGTATTCTTCACATAGATCAATAGAGTATTATTCCATTTATATTTTTTCTACAGAAAAAATATATATACCGTGATGCATTTTTTTTGGTATAGTTTTTAATGATAAACAATTTGACAATTTGCTACCTGTATTAAATTGCATTTCAAATACTTCCCAATAATATTATTTCATATTTGAGAGCACTTTATCTCATCTTATACCCTTATCAACTTGTTTCTCCTGAAAAATCTTATTGATTGTATGATAAGTAGAAAAAATAAACCTGTAAACAAATAACATTAGCACATACATATACATATCAACGAAAAATACCCATACTTCTATTATTAAGTTGATGTTTTCTTCATTTATATAACTTATCGAAAACTAAGCAATCCAAACATAATTTCCATTATCAATGATAATGTTGGATCAATAACAAAGTCATAGGTAGTTATTCATAAAATTTACCAGAATTTAACCAAATAAAAATATTATGTATAGTTCTAAAATAAATTAATTACAACAAGAATAAGAAAAACTAATCATTGCATGAAGTAGTAATTTTTGTAATCAAAGTACTGTTATTGTCAAGAGTGGGCTGAATGAATATTTTATCATAACTTTGCAAGCAAATTATAAATTATAAATATCTAGTCATTATTAATGTTGTAGTAACATTACATGTATCTTCTTAGATAGGTGAGATGGAGCTAACATTACAGCTGATGCAGAATGAAATGAATATGGAATATCAATGGTAGACAATATGTGTGTGTCAAGATGAGGTGATGCAATGTATCCTCTATATATACATAAGTGAATGCAAAGAAATATTTGCAGTGTTGTTGTCACTAAATAAATGTAAAATTCCTCCACAAATTGTTTGTTGATTTTTTATACTTTTACCCAATGATTCAGCTCTTCAGCTACCTTTATGATTATCTATCATACCTAGTTCAATTTTAATAAATATCAAAATATGCAAAGAAAACAAATAAATATAATGAATATGTCATACTAAGAAAACATCATGACAAACACTTTCAATTACATTTGTGAGAATTTTTGTTTGATTGAATAACCAAATTGTAATAGTTACAAAATAAGTAATTTAACTTAACATCGAAGTTAAAAAATATATACTCATTATCAGAAATTTCAAATAAATCATCTTTATCAAAATATTCATCATCATTTGATTGTGTAATTATTTTTCCTTACTATCTTCTTTAACACGTGCATCATCAATATCTAAATAGTTTCTATCTTCACTAATCAATGTTTTAGGTCCATCATTTTCCACATGATTGATTGGATGAATTTCTATAATATTCTCTTGAAATATGGTACATGCGATGGTACCACTATGACATTTATTTCAAGAACTTCCATAACTATTTTAAGTTTTTATTTTACAAATAACCTACCAATCACTAGCATTTCTTTTTGTGGTTGGATAAGTGGTGTAATACACTTATTTTACTTGCACCACCATAATGAATGACTCATACTACGATAATATTTTCTATAGTGCATATCCATAAGGTTATATTGATGATGAATTATAGTACCCAAATTTGGAATGGGATTAAACTATTCATACTTAAATAGAATTATCATTTTAATTAGATGTAAAGTTAAACCCCTTAATACATATACCATTATTCATTATAGTTTTATTTATACAATGTTTAAAAGTATGAAAATTGTATCTATTTACATAATATATGGCATATGTCTGTCAAGGATTAAAATATTAGTTTTTACGGATATATCGGTACTTAGATTTTATGGATATATCAGATATATCGAATATATATCGGTGTGTATTTGTATATGAGCACCAATCAAGGATAAATATATCGGTCTTAACGGATATATCAGAAATTTTTATCATTGATGTCTGTAAACTTCATAATGGCCATTTTGCAAGATCTTTTATTTGTATATCATAAATATTTGACGATAGAAAATATACCTAAAAAGACAAAAAATAAAATCAAACTTAAATATTATGACACATTATTTATCAGAATGAAACATGATAAGTTATATACTGACAAATTTCTCAAACTAAGATACAAAATCTTTATCAATCTTAACATCAATCATAGCATCATCAATATGTAGTTCTCTCTACCCTAATTCCTTAGCATAAATTCTACAAAAATAAGATTGAACTTATTTTGAATATTAATATAGGTATATCACATACCATGAGAAAGAAATTACAATGTAAAATTATAAAAATATTACTCAATATAAGATTTAACTTTCTCATGGTTCAAAAAGATATATATGTATACAATATGATACTTTTAATCATCCAAAAAAGATCTTGATTGTTCTCTACCATATGATTGACTGGCAATGGTGAAAATAGAAAGCATATATTATTCTTATGATCTATCATCCATATCATAATCATTATTTGGTAATATTTTTTTAATGTAAAGTATAGACTTGTGACTGAAAGTAGTACGCACAAAATGTTGAAGCTTCTTCAACTAAAAAGACATTGCATATCAATCTTTCAACTATGGCTTTATTTTGAATATTATTTTTTAATTTTCCAAGACATCTAAAAAAATTCTTAATTAGAATAATATTTATTTTTTAGATACAATTAAATTTTTAGATGATGAAATGAAAATTATATATTTTCTCAAATGTAAACATCCATATGTATTGCATAGGTCTGCTATCATGGATTCATAAGGTAAGTAGATCAGAATATATTCTAGAGTCAAAGTAGCTAAAAGGAAAAATATGCTCAAGTTTGTATAAAATTATGAATATTTCATTTTGTAATTACTTATTATCTTCTTTTTTATGATATTATACGTGAGATTCTTACAAAATACATATTTCAATCTATGCTTACAGCTTACCAAATATTTTTTAGAAGTAATTTATGGAATGCTATGAGTATTAGCCCCTGCATAAACACATGGCAATCATGACTTTTCGTCCCAAATAACTTATATTTCTTCAAATCAACACATCTTCTCATGTTAGATATATATCCATCACAGAACCTAAGCTCTATCGGTCAATTACTCAAAACTTCCTTTGTATCCTTATCAAGACTGTAGCAGGTCTTATTGAATTAATTCATTGATTCATCCCTATGTAACTCTTGACATGAACAGAACTCTTTTAAATATTTTTTTTGATTTATCATTATCTTTTGTTTTTTCCTTCTACTTTAATGAAAGAAATAAAAAATATTATTAAAAAAGTTCTTCTTAATATGCAACACATCTAAGTTGTGGCTAATTAGGTTGGCTTTTCAATAAAAAATATTCTAAAAGATATTTTTTTTCTTCTAACCACAATGACAATTTTTTGAAATTTGCATATGAATGCAGTCATGATCAATTTTTATAACATTTTTGAAGTCATATATTTCAATGACCTCTAATATTTCTACACTTTTCCTCAAATGTGGTGCACCTTTTATAACTATCTACCATTTCTTATGCACCTTTTATATTCTTCTGAAATGAATATTCAATATGAAAAAACTTATGATGGTTATCAAACTAATAAGTTTTTCCACCTTTGCTCAAAGAAAATACATCAGAGTTCTTCATATAATAAGGACAAACTAATTTTCATGTAGTACTTCATTAGCAAATATTGAATATGCTAGAAATTCTATACTCCACATAAGTACTGCTCATATTTAGAAGTTTTACTTTCTAAATATATTATATTTTTCCACACCTAACCCCCACAAATTTTTTAGCTACACAATAAAAGGTTTTAGGAAAACATCCAACATATCTTTTGGGTTTCTCAGACCAGGCATGATAACATACAAAAATATGTATTCATCTTTCATGCACTTCCATTATGATAAATTATATGGTATAACAATCACCAGCCATGAAGTGTATTATTGCTCTATCTATCCAAATTGCTAAAATCTATCTACGCATAGACATAATCTAATATTTCGACTTTCATCTGCAAAAGATGAATGAATATGACCAAACTATTTTCAAAATGGATAATCTAAGTAATGCCACATCCCACCTTCTTCTGTAGTATGCTCATTGTGTCAACTCATGTCATCAGCAGTAATTTTAGATGCAAATAATCTTTTTAAATGGGGAGTAAATGGAAATTAATATATATTTTTATGAGGAATATTTTCTTTATGTGTTTTATATGTATTTTGACTTTTATACCATGGATAGTTATAAAAATTACAAGTAATTACTTCACTATCTTCATCCTAATATATCATGTAGCCATTAATGTTGTAATGTATTTTTTTCTACATGCAAAACCAAACCTTGCATTAATTTCTTTGTACTGTAAAAGTTATATGTTATTATGTTATTATTTGGTAATAATTTAAATAATAGCTCACAGATTTCATCAAATTACCTTTCTAAAAAATGATATTTTGCTTTAAAATTTAATAGTTTGGCTACCGCATATAACTTTGAGTGGTTATATGGATTACCTGGCCAAACCTCTTATTTTGATGCTTTTAGTATTTTATAAAGTTCTTTTATTGTTGATTTTGAGATATCATTAATGATATTCAGATTGAAGGAATGATCAATACATACTTTAACATGGCTTCACATGCATTATTGGGATTGACATATTTCATTGCAATATTTGAATAAATACTATTATGTATATTATGCTTTGCTATTTGTGGCACAACTATTTCTCTATGTTTATATCAAACAAAATACTCTCTAACAAATCCTTTTTTGCAAGATAGAATCGCATAATATCCACATCTTGAAAACTCTAATTTTGACATTTATGGTCATTACATGGCTATTTTATTTTCATTCTATTCATTAATTGAGAGAGTTTTTCAGCAAAACCAATAAACTTTTCAATCCCCACTACAAACTCATCAGTCAAAATTTCAAATCTTAATCTAACATTCATTTATTCATGATTAGTTTGTCTAATATTTTCCATTCGTATTACATATAAAATCAATGTATATTTAGTAATAAAAATATCGATAATGATTTATTTTTTAAAAGTTGTGGTTACTTATTTATAACATTACATAAATATAAATATATTGCATTAAATTCTAGGAGAGATATTAACATATAAGGATAAGGCTAAGATGATTTTGTATATTATTTTGGTTTGTAGACTCGAAATTTTCTAATATGAAATTTCATTATTTGTTTGTATGCCTAATCTTGAAAATATTATTTTATGAAATTATGTTAAAATTATGGGACATAATCTTATATTTTAATATGTCCTTACCGCTATGTCTTGTATAATGAAGGCAAAGTATATGCCAATGGTTAATTGATCACGAATTGATTATTATTATTATATAGAGTGAAAGAAGTTCCTATTTATTTATCATTCATTTATTTTAGAAGAATACTAAGATTATTAATGTAATTATGAATTTATATATAATAATAGATTGTAAAAAATATAAAATAAACAATACATTATAATGAGATATTTTTTGTACAATGTGGGGTACGATAAGAAGTACAAATCGCAAATAATACATCACAATTGTATACTTATAAATTACATGATTAACATGTATATACAAGAAAAATTGATATTGTTGTCATTTTAGTGTAAATTGTAATTGTACAATGTTGGAAAACCATATTTATATATTATCATAATAAAAACACACATAAAACAAAGTAACAAACACACATCACTATCATTGTATATTGTGTATATTTCACATGCATTAATCTTTCACTACATGTATATGAACATGTTATGAATGATTAATGCCAACATCATTTGTTATCAGTAATATGTGAATAAAGTATGTTGATATATAAAAAAATTTGATATATATTTATTGTAATTTTTTAAAAATTAATTTTGTATTTTAAAAAATAAAAGCATACAATTATTTCAATTATATAGATTGTAAGTTATAATCATAAGAAGAATCATAAGAAGAATCATAAAAAAATATAGAGGAAATAACAAATATGTGTATACACATAAATATATGTAATTGTAATTTTTATCAAATAAGTTACAAGCTTAGAGTCCGTAAGTAGAATCATATCGATGACCTCAATTTCTTCTTAAGTTATATTGTTACTATGATTATATTTGTATGTTGTATTGATGTCATCAATATCAAATAATATAAAAGCATTGTAACAAACATGCAGTCCATAAGTAAATGACAAGTAAATATCTAATAACCATATAGAGGTGTCAAACGGGCCGGGCCGGCCCGGCCCGGCACGAGGCACGGCACGGTTCGGTCGTGCCTGGGCCGGCCCGGCACGTTCAAAAATCATGCCCGGGCGAAGCAAGGCACGTTTCGTGCCGTGCATGACACGTGCCGTGCCGTGCCTGGCTCGGCACGGGTCCATCCGGTGCCGGTCCCGCAGGCACGCGTGGCACTGGCGGCGTGCCGTGGCGTGAGTCGCAACTCACGAGTTGCGACTCACGGTCACAAGTCACGACTCAGTGAGTCGTGACTCGACCCATCAGGGCCCCCCCCGGTAAAAAGACCGCGGGTCGGGTCCAAACAGACCCGACCCGCGGTCTTTTCTGCCGAAAACCGAGAAAATCGAAATATCTAACGGGAAAAAAAAAATTTCAAACTTTGAGCGATTTTCAGCCCTTGGATTTGACTCCAACGGCTAGGGGGCAGAATCCGACGGTCCTCGTGATTCTGCCCCTTAAATATAATAAAAAAATAATTTTTTTTAAAAAAAAAACTTTAATTAGCCTATAAAATCTACCCCCCTCCCTATAAAATTTATGTTTTTCAAAAACATAAATCCTCTCTATATTTTCTCTCCCTCACATAAACCGTGCTTCTCTCTCTCGGCCCTCGTGTTTTTGATTTCGGCTTGGATTTTCGTGAAACTCAACTTGAGTTTTGAACATCAAAGCTTCCTGCGGTGCATCTTGCACGTGAGTGACCTCATTGCTTTTACCGGGTAATATAATTTACTTTTTTTTTATTTTCTCTCTCTAAAGCTTCTCTCTCTAGAAAAAAGTACGAAAAATAAAAAATGACAAATTCACCTAACACAAATTTAAATTTGGAAAATGAAAATGTTAGTATTACACAAACGTCTGTGGCTCCTGAAACTTTGGTTTCTCCTGTCATCTCAGCCCAAAGTTCTAAAAAACAAAAAACTAGGAGGACTTCTGTAGTTTGGACACATTTTAAAATAATAACACAATTAGATGTTAGGGGTGAGGAACATGAAATGGCACAGTGCAAATATTGTATGCGACTTTTAACATGCAAGAGTACATGTGGGACTGGGCACCTAAAGAGGCATGCTGAAATATGCTCCAAAAAACATGGACCGTTAGATCCTAGGCAAACCCAACTTGGCACTACATTTTTTGAGACTAGATCGAGTTCAGTCTCAAAGTTTACTCCCTTCGTATACTCCAGCGAGTTGGGTAGGGACGGCATGGCTAGGCTCATCACATTGATGGGTCTTCCGATCAGATTTTCGGAAGATCCGAGGGTAGTGCGCATCATGCAGACTTATTTTCAGCCATCCTATCGTAGGATTCCTAGGTCCACATCTAGGAGTGACATACTAAAGATATATAAGTTAGAAAAACAAAAAATAATTAAGGAATTTTTGGCATTTAGTGGAGTGGTCTCCGTGACGTCCGATATATGGACATGTCACGATGATTCTTCTTATGCATGTATCACGAGTCATTATGTCGATTCAAACTGGACAATAAATAAAAAAATATTAGGATTCACAGAGATTCTTCATCCTCATGATGGCCCGGCCATTTTTGAGTGTATGATGAAAATATTTAGGGAATATAAAATTCAAAATAAAATTTTTAGTGTCACTTTCGATAATGCTGCGAATAATGGAGTAGCGATCAATATGTTTGTTAGGAATATTAGAGACGCACCTTTAAGAGAGATATTTCATGTCAGATGCATGTGTCATGTTATTAACCTGATAGTTCAAGCGGGTATGAAGGTGTGTTCCCCCGCGTTGGAAAATATACGCAATGCACTCAAGTATATTCGCACTCCTCGCAGGCTACAAGAGTTTGGTAATCTCTGTTTGTCTGCGAATCTTAAGAAGAAGAAATTCCAATCTGATGTGAGACATCGTTGGAATTACACGTACCTGATGTTGGAATCATGTGTTGGATACGAACACGTGATATCCGACTACGTCAATAGTAAGAGTGGCGAATTTATTGTTGACGACACTGACTGGGATTCAGGAATTTCATTTATGAAATTCCTGAAGATATTTTATGACACGACGAACATGTGTTCGTCAGTTTATACTCCCACCACTTGCATTGCACTCCGTTGCATATGCAACATTAGTAGCATGTTTAGGATGTATCGAGCGGACCCGACGCTCAGCCATATGGTTGCAGAGATGGAGACCAAGTACTTGAAGTACTGGTCCACCATTCCATCTCTTTATTGCCTTGCAGCATGCATGGACCCTAGGGCTAAGGTGGAAGGGGTTGAAAACACCCTGACTTTCATTTCCTCGTGCATGAACCTGGAAGAGCCACCTGAAGGGTTCATTTACGAGAAGTTGACAGACTATTCCATTAACCTAGCGAGGGGGAAACGTAGGGGTGGACCTTCACATAGGAGCGAGCTGTCTCGGTACTTAGATGCCGATTACTGCTCAATCCTATCACCTTCTGACAATAAGAATCTTGATTTATTACAGTGGTGGAAATCATATGAGTCCGCCTATCCCGTGCTATCTAGGATGGCACGGGATCTACTGACTCCTCCGGTGTCGAGCGTAGCATCGGAGTCTGCTTTTTCTGTTGCAGTGAACGTGATTTCGGATAGGAGATCGAGATTACGTCCAGATATGGTTGAGGCTTTGGCATGTTTGAAGGATTGGGAGGAATCGAGATTTAGCATCAGTGATCGTGCTGAAGCTGGGACTATGACAGACATTGCAGTCGCATCCACATCCACTACGATGGCGGAGGAGCTGATTGCCGATGATGATGACCCATATGATACTGATCTTGATGTTGCGGCTGATGATTCTCATTATATGCCGCTTGACGATTGATGCTCATCTGCTCTTTTTTTTCGATATTTTTTTTTTATTTATACGCTTTGTTTGTACTTTGTATTATACGTTGTGTTGAAGTTGAAACTTATACTTTTTTTTTCGGAGTATTGGTTTCAAAAGCATGAATGGTAATTTTTATTTGCGTAGTTTAAATTTTTTTTAATTAAAATTTTTACTAACTTAATGTATTTATTTATTAATTTAAGATTTAAATATTATTTTAAAATCTATTAACTTTAAATCTTAATATTTAATTAATACATTATAATATTAAAATATGCTAAACTTAATTGAAAAAAAAAATAAATTTTCTAATTTTTTTTTACATACTTACATTTAATTTTAAATGTAATATTTTTTACAAAAAATTTTATTTTTTATTTATTACATAAACTTAAATAAAGATAAACAGAAACTTAATAAAAAAATTTAAAAAAAAAAAATTTTTTATAATCTGCCAAGTCAAAGTGCCAAGTGCCAAGCACGGGCCGTGCCCGTGCTTGGCTGTTGCCTGTTGGCTCCCGGGACCCGGACCCCGGTTGAGCCGGTCCAGGAGACCAGGTCCAAGCCAACCGTGCCCGAGCGGGCCGGGCACGGCACGGTACGGCCTCGCCGTGCCCACGGGCCGTGCCGTGCCCGACTTTAAAATACCGTGCCGTGCCGGGCACGGCACGGTAGCACGGCGGGGCACGTGAAAAACGGGTTGTGCCGTGCTGGGCCGGCCCGTTTGACACCTCTATAACCATAGCATATAGTACAACTCCATTTTAAGTTTACATAATAATGTCTATATCATATAAAATTTGACAAAATATTTGATGCAAATGAATTTAATGTTAAGGTTTAAGTTTGCTTGTTCTCAATTTGTTTGTATTTTTTTGTTAAATGATATCATTGGCCATGTGAATTCTCACAATTGAGTTAGCGTATATTAGGATGATATTCTCAAGGTACATGATATGGATACCAATTATATGAAAGTTTTCATATACTAATATATTTTTGACATGGTATGAGAGCTAGTGGTATGCACACCATAAACTACAAAAAGAAACAATAGTGTGGTGTGTAAGAATTTTGTGTGTGTATATATCTATATACAATGATTATGTTGAACATAACATCAATAAATTATGCATAACATAACACAACATCATAAGGAATAAAAAGAACATAATTACAACCACAACAAATACTATATTTAAAGTGGTTCACAAGTCATTCAATACGACTAGCTACATACACCAAAAAAGTATATAGCACTTACAAATTTATTAACTCAAAATATTTCAGTACATAATCGAGGAGAGAAGAAAAACAGAGCACACATTTGAGATTAAGGATACATCACACACACACACACACACACACAACAAATAGGGTTCTACATAAAATGGAAACAAGTAAGATATTTAGATTGGATTGGGTCATGCTCCAAAAATTTTTTGGCCCATTGACTGGGCAGCAAGATTCATGTTATTATCCCAATGCCACATATCCAATCTTTCAACATATTAGTCCATGCACCCATAAATAAAATAGAGCGTTAAGGAAATAAATAACAAAACAAATTATATACTACATGGTGTGTGTTTATTGCTTAGTATTGTCAACTATAAATGAAAGTATTATACATTATAATTAAATTGTATATAATTAGTGGTGTATTTGTGGTGTTTTAATGAAATTTTATATTAACTTTGTGATCTAGTTTAAAATCTTTTTTAGCTGATCCAAATGTAAAATCCCAAATCCTAATTGTAAGCCAAATCATAAAAACATTACAAAATATTAATGTGAGAGGTTGCTTATAACAAGAATATCACCGTACAATGTAATTAATAAGATTAAATTGTAAAATGTGTGAGTAGTTGGAAAATAAAAACATATTAACATACCACCAAGCTTACACTATCCCTCATGACGATGCTAGATGAAATTAAGTAAGAAATCAAAATTGCATACCACTATGAATGATTAACAAGCAGATGAAGAAAGCCACATAGGAGGAAAATGTCGATTAGGATAATGGGTGAAGAAGGTTGGTGTTTAATTTGCCCATCACCTATTATGAGTATCAAATGGATGAATTAATCTTTTGAAATAATTCATTAACATCAAATAGCGACCTATGTATTTTCTATTTCAATTTCAGCATTGGAATTGAATTCCATTGCCAAATTCTAAAATGAATCTCTATATGTTTCTAAAAAAATTAAAATAGAATTCAAGTCCATCTCAATTTTTAGATAAGTTATTACTTTTAATAAAAAAAATATATGTAGAACTAGATTTTTTCATCACTGAATGGCATCCAACTTTATCCACCAACATCCCCGTATGAAACTAGTTATGGAAAGTAATATACATGAGTAATATTGTGCATTTATATAGTATGAGCACGTGTGTATTGTATATATTTATATATATAACAATATACATGAGTAATTGTGTGCATTTATATAAAGATATCAAGTAAGTAAAGTTGGCTAACATGGGTGACTAGCATAGCTTGCATGCCTATCACATTTTAAATTTGTAGCCCTTTTAATTTTATAATGGCTACTTATAGCTTATAGTCAATAGGAAAGTGACTTCTCCCTGCCATGTCGCATGTTAGATGAAATCAAATTGCAATTTAGTAGAAATTTGAAAAAAACCCAAAAAAATAAATTTTTAATGAAAAAATTTATATAAATAGAGATTAACAAATTTTATTTTTCACAATTTATCTATATATACTCCTCTCTATTTCTATTTTAATAATTTTGTTTTTATTTTGAAAATAATTTATAATATTACAATATTTTTGATTTGGCATAGCATTTTTGGTTGATATGCATTTTTGGAATTATTGTTTGTTATTCACATTAAGGTACCCATTACATATTTATTTATTTAAATTAATTTTTTAAAGTTACATTGTTTTTAAAATATTAATAAAATTAAGTAAAAATATATCTTTCCAACTCAAAAATCTCAGACATGAACTTGATTAAAAAATATAAAATAGTAAATATTATGAAAATAAAATAAACTTTGCCATTGATAATGACAACTTGATCAAATTATCCAAGATTGTGTTGTTTCCTAGTGCCCTATCCTATGTGCTAGAAAACCTTATAAATGATGAACATAAGTAGTATACAAATACTTTAAGATACTTAAAAATAAAGATACAAGAGGTGTCAAAAAATATTTGACATAATATGTGTGTGTGTGTGTGTGTGTGTGTGTTTGTATTGGTGGTACTAGTACTTTAAGAGACATACCAATCAATACATACAAAAATATGATCATAAGTAAACTTAACTTATTATCGAGGTCTTTGAAATTAGTTCAAATTTTACTTAAATGACCCTTTCATTTATCATCATGAGTATGCAAGGGACGAATGACAAAATTCATTACTGGAATAGATTTTTTGATTAAATTTTTAGATGCTCTTAGATTATTTTATCTAATAGATAAAAATATTTTATAATCTCCATCCCAATCAAGAAGTTCTTTTAAGATGTGTATAATATTTTGGCATGTAAATGTATTCATAATATCAGCTTCGTAAGTGGCTTATTCATAATGACTAACATATTCAAATTTTAGGTTTCAATATATAAATTTATCTAGTACATCATATTTAGAAAAGATATTACTTCCTTCTAACCATATGCGTGAGTGAGCCCTATGATTTACTTGTCACTATTAACCATCACAATCTCACAAAAACCTAAAAATTGTTAAAATGCTAGTATAAGTTCTATTTATGTACCATAAATCAATATCTATAACTCAAAATAAACCAAATACATTCATTCATAAAAAAAGTATCCCATCATATATATCAATTTACACAAATCCTAAACCATACACTATTTTGCTAAAAATTCCAGAATCTACACTTGAGAGGTGGGGTTTGAGAGTCAAGCTCCATGACTATAGGGATTAGTTTTAATCTTGGATCACTTGTTTGTTTTAAGAACCCATGGGGAATGCATAATTATTACTAGGGTTTGGTAGTTACACATGGACTTGCTTGTTACATAGAAGAGAAGTAGAAGAACGAGAACTTTTTTTATGAATTTCTTTATCTTTCATAATTATACTTGGATAACTATACATTACTTTAAGTTGGAAGTCATGGTTTTCAGAAGATAATCAAAATTTTGACCGTTATCTCATAAGCTTAAAGTTGCGACTATGGAAAGTTATTGTAAATCTAGACAACAACTTGATCTTTCTATAATACAAAGTCATGGGCACAAGCAATGACCATGACTTAAGCTTAATATCTTTATAATATTAAGTAATGGTACTTTTAAGTGGTCATAGATTTGTGTTCTTGTCTTATTGTCTTTCATAAAGAGAAATGATATTGAAAAATAACCACAAATGGTAAAGGGCCTTTAAGTGTTATGTGGGCATGGTACGGTGATATAGCCATGATATTGGCATAGGTCATTCTTGATTAGTAATTAGTATATGGTCACAATAATAAGAAATACTCATGGCATAGAGAAAGTCTCACTTATGTATCACGTGGTCATGATGTTGGGAAATGACCACAACATAAAATTTTCTCTTCATAAGTCTCAAATGTTCACAACATTATGGATGGCTAGGACATTGATATTCACTTCTCTTATATATCATATTATTGATACTATAAGGATGTCATAACACTGGTAATTAGGTCTAGCATAAAAGTTATAGTTTTGCATTTTTTTGAGAATAAGGATCATGAGTCATGACCTTAAAAAATGACATTACTCAAGTAATATCTTACATAACTATTAGTATCTCAAAAGTTGTAGCTTTAAATAATTTTCATTGCTTTGACCTAAATAGTTTTTCCTCTATAATTTTTTTTAGCTCAAAAGTCATAAATTTGTAAAAAAACCATGACTCTGCTTGAGATTACTGAGACATATTAAAAATAAAGTCATAGTATTAGAACTTGTTCAAAATATTTAGCCCTAGTGGCATATTTGGTGGAGACATAGAATTAAGGTCACAACCACATTTAAATTTTAAGAGATATGTATAGTTGCGACTCTATGATAATATTACAGGCACTAAGAATATGTTGCATAATGAAATAATTATGCTAACTAGTCGATAGAATTGTTGCATACAAAGATCGTCAAGACCCTTTAAGTATAGTTTTGGCCAAAAATAAATTTCAAAACTTCGTAAGACTCTATTTTCTATCCCCTCATCTAAACACATTTAAAAACTTATAAATTTCATAATTATTCATCATAATTCATTAAGACTTTAAAGTTATGAAATCAATCCATAATTTTTTTAATTACATGCATACACATTATCATAAAATACCAAAATACCTATAAATGTTTGGTAGTGTAAATATTAAATATACAAAATTAATACAATAAAATTATAGCACCGCAAAATCCATGAAAACAAAAATATATTTCAATGAGATGAGGAAGGTTGGTGGTATGACTTCCCCTTAGGATCAAACTTCTTAAAGTGTAAATATTCTATAGATTACTCAAATGGTGGCATAAAAGTGAATGATCTCTCGAAATCTCTCTTATTTGTCATTGCACTATCCAATATATTTTCCACAACATTATGCAATACCTTTTGTCTTTTCCTAGTAGATTTAAGTGGGCTTTTAAAAAACTCATTGCAAAATATAATTATTTATGGTTCTTACTATATTTTCCTAACTTTTTAATCAACTAGTTCTTTTGATATTATATGTCACCTTCAATTCTTTTGTCTCTTATTACCAATATTTTATCCCATTCCATTGCACGGACTCATAAAGCCTCTCAGAGGATTGAGCATTGCTTATCACCTCGGTCTCAACTCATTTCATTCCTTTTTCAAAAAGAATATAAATTTTATTTTCAATTTTACTGGGTCACGACAAAAAAAAATACTTTCTTATGAAGATTCTCTTTTCACATTATATCTTATTTTTACCTTCCTCTACCATTACTACAAAGAGATTGTATCTTACTTTTCAAGTATGCCTAACTTTTTTTGGTTGCAAGCTACATATTTTTCAAATTACAAAGAATCTTAACAATTGTACCTTCTTATGTAGCCAAAAAATGCTCAGTATGAGTTTAACCTTCTCATATCTCTTCACTATGTTTCATTGCTTCTATGTCAGCTTCGAGAAAATATGGTCCTTCTTGCCCAATATTCATTGAATCTCTCCATTTGGGAATTGGTTTATTTAATTTGCCATCTCATTTTAATCCTCTTTTAATTCTTGAGAATGGCAGGGGACACCCTCGGATACCATTTATAACAATTCTCATCAATTCAGGACTCCATTGGCTCAACATAATAATTTAATCTGGAAGATTGTATTATTTGGCTAGAAAATTTACTATATTGATAATTGAGAATGAAATTCTTATCTATTTTTCTAATAGTGTGATTGTTGAGACATAGAATATTGACTATAAAAAAAAGCAAAATAAATACAAATATAATTTATTCACCTCTATGAGTACTCCACGTATCAAAAATTCATATGTACTTTTTGAAATTATTCTCAATTCTTCTTTTTCATTCGATAATATATCATGATTTCTTTGAAATTGAGATGTCTTTTTAGGGGTTTGAAGGCTTTGTTATCACTACCTCTATATATTCTAAGTAATTCATTAATAATTTTTCTATCAAAATATTTCCAAATTTCTTTCGTGTGGTATTTTTTTCTTTCGATTTTTGAGATTGCCATAGAATTCTCTTACAACTGAAGTATTCATTTTTCTTTGTGGGCATAGAATAAAATATAACCTTGATTTTCTATAATATATTGGAAATGAGATAAATTCTATGAAATTTCACTCTCCCATAATTTATTTTTGGCAAGAATTGAAGTCGTCTATTTTCTGCCAATTTCTATTATAAAAGTCATTATGAGTGATGCAACTTTTTATAAAATTTCAGTGGTGCTCGACCATGATCACTTGCCTTTTGTCTTACTACTCATCATGGCAATGCAGCCCTTTCCTTGTAGCTTTGATAATGAGTCTTCTTTCATGGTGGTGCTCAAATGTTGGGATATTAGAGCTTGGATTTTATGATGTTATGAGAGAAAAAATTTAGAAATTTTAAGGCTTCACATCGTGGCTATGATATAATAGCTGTGCAAGATCATGAATTCATGTGTCTTATAATAATTTTTATGAAAGTCATTGTTTTGGCCGACAACCATAGCTTTGAATCTGATTTAGCTAGAATCACAACTATGTTTGAAAAAATGACTCATTTTTGTGGGTACATTTTATTGTGCATTAGTACCTTGGTGTGATATGTATATAATGAACAATAAACAAAGATTTATTTCATCATGTAATAAAAAAACAATTTTCAAGTAATACTATATATAGAAGACTACTTATTGATAGTAATTTTTACAAAAATCATTGGTATCGAATACTTAAATATTTTTTTTTATTTTGTTCACGACATTATTATATGTCATAGCTCCTTCAACTTCCTCGAACTTTTTCTCATATTTGATTATATTCATGTTAGTCATTGAAAATTATGATGTAATACTTTCTTTAAGCATGCTCAAGTTAGTATAATCAAATCTTATTTCAAATTATCTGACAGGCTTTTTTTCCACTTCATTTGGTCTTATTTAATAAACAAATTGGTGATTATAGCTTCAAATGAAGATCTATAGGTCGGATAAGGAATATCAAATGTAACTTTTCATGGCTCATATATCTTAGATATTCATAATTTACAACATTATGATAAAAAAAAAGACAAAGAAATATTCAACCAAAAGATATAAATAAGTAGCACAATACAAGAAATACAAATCAAAATACAAAAAAAAAGACTGTTATCCATACTACTAAAAACATAATAATTCTTTTTTCAAGGATATTTACGTTAACTAAAATTGAGTAATCAAACTAAATAATCCTTTAAAAATACATCAAAAACTTGTTGTAAGTTTTTGATATCAAGTAGTTTAATATATGGGTCTCACAAAAGCTCATTTGGCATTGGCAAGGGTCTTTTGTCAAACCAATCCCAAAAATATATCGCTCTTACAAGTAATATAATAGACTTTTATCTATATATCAATTTTATATGGATTGCATAAGTGGTTCAATCAACTAATAGTGAGTCAACTATTACTCTATTTGAGAGAATAAAACTAAGGTTTTTATAATACTTTTAAATTATATAGGGTTAGTCCATTTCATTATGCACAATGACCTATCTAAATTTCCTAGTTGATATTATGTTTATTTATAGAATGAATGTTGGATTATCGTAAAATACTTTAATGTACTACAAGCATATGAGGTAGTTTACCTTTTGGGCCTTCCCCGATGATGAAACCCTTGTAGTTGTCCAATTGGTATTTTACCATCAAAATGACAAATATTCATGCTCGAGGATTATTCATAAGTTTACACATTTTAGTCAACTCATCAACTATCATTGATTATCACTTCATATGTGCATTCATTTTTTTTTGAAAAGTAATAAATCATTCAACCAAAATCTGTACAATCTAAATCTTTAAACTATTACATTCACTACTGAATACAATATAAATTTCTATTTTTACCCTCCAAAGTATAGTATCAATGTCTTGCGATTATCTTTTATGCCATATGTGATTTCTTTCCTTCCAGATATAGTATACCACTGCAGCAAATATGGTTTTCCACACTATATTCAATGTAGAGTTGTCGACATAATGGGCCTTTATGCATTTGAGACCGGTGGGAATGGACTTGATCTTCTCTGGATTTTGATCCAGCCTTTTAGATTTATCAATATTTCTTTGGAAAAATTGTATTTGAAAAATACATGCTTAAAGGATTCTAAATTTGGGTAGAATTCACAATTTAAGTTCTTTGGGTTTCCAAACAGTTAGTCTTTGGTTTTGATTCGCTCACATTAAGCAATCCATAAAGTTACTCCATGTTTGGGTATGTAGTTTGGGAACCAAATACTTGTAGTCCATACTTTATTCTTCCTTGTATTGTTGCCAACCATGAAGTTGTATGCATTCAATACTATTTTCCCATCCTCGACCCATTTAGTGATTAATCCTTTTGCTTTTTCTTTATTCCCAGCTTTATCAACTAGGATGTTCGTTGTAGATATCAAAGATCTCTAGAAATGGGAATCCTCTTTGGATATTTGAACTTCTTAAATATTTTGGGAATTCAAATAAAAGTGATAAACCCATCTAATCCAAAGGGCATTCTTCTTCTTCTTGTTAATTCTCCATAATGTTTTAACAAAAAAGACTTTATTCCAAAAAAAATAAATTAAGGATACCCATCCCACCTAGGGAGGTGAGCCCACAGACATCTTTTTAGGAGGCTTTGGGCTTGAACCTTTCAATTTTTGGGCCTCTACATAAAAATATTTTACAAGCTCTCTCGATTGCATTTATTATTGAAGAGGATAAGAGAACAACTAAAAACAAATACCCTTCAATATATACCTTGAATTACTGTACATAGAAGTTCTAGCCTTCTCATGATTGATAGGATTTAACTTGCTCGTTAGTGGATCGCCAAGGTTATTCTTGTCAATATGATAGAAAATTGTAATATAATCAACCGAAAAGATGATAATGAAATTCCAAGGAATATAAAAGGGATGGACCCTTCCGTGAAACTAGAGAGTGTTAATGTATCTTTTTATGATTAGTTCCAACTCTCCCAAAGAAGATATTTGATTTGGATGAGTTTATGTATAATCCAGATATTGTAATAAATTTCTTTAATACACTCATAATAATTTTCACCGATGGGAATCCCCTCTTGAAAATATAATCAAGTCATCGGCATACACAAGTGAGATCTTTAGGTTGGAGAAGCCCGGGAAAAAGGAGAATTGCTTTGACTACATTGCAAGTGATAATTGTCTTGATAGATATTACATGCATATAACGAATAAATAAAGAGATAATGGGTCTCATTGCCTCGGTCCTTTTTTGATATTAAAATAATCATGCATTTGCCTGTTAATGGCAATTGAGAAAAAGGTTGTGGAGACACATTCATGCACTATTTTAATGAATTTATAGAGAGTTTAATCCCTCAAATACTTCAATCAGAATTTCCTAATTTACCATGTCAAAGGCTTTCTGATGATCACTCTTTAGAAAGCAACATGGAGATATCATCTTTCTTGCATACCTCTTTATTAGGATTTGGGCAAGGAGGAAGTTATCTGAGATAAGCCAACCCTTGACATACTCTCCTTGGGCGGAGTTAACAACAAGACCCATAACTTCTTTTAGTCTTGAGGCAATTAGTTTCGAAATCAACTTGCATATCATATTACAGCACGATATAGGCCTATAATCCCTCATAGAAGATGCATGAGACTATTTTAGGTACTAGCATTTTATAAGTATAATTTAATTACCTTAGTATCCTTGTGGAGTGAAATAAACTATGTTGGGCTTTTATGATGTCTTCCCTGATTATACTCTATGAATTCTTAAAGAATTATGCTGTATATCCATCAGGCCCAGGTGATTTAGAGCTACCCATACTAAAAAGAGCCGATTTGTTCTCTTCAGTCGTGAAGTTTAGGTTTAGCATACCATGATTTTGCTTTTTTTAGTGTCCTCCCCTTCTCTATGTATTCTTTTCCAATATTTACTTTCTCTTTTGAAATTCCCAAGAGGTCTTTGTAGTATTTGACAAATACTTTGGCAACCACCTCTTGGGAGGTAGTAAAACTACCATTTTCTTTTGTCACCGTTAAGATCTTACTTCTTTGTAATTTGGCATTTGTCAAGGCATAAAAGAATTTCGTACACTTATCTCCTTAATTGAGATACCTCATCTTAGCCTTCTATCTATGAAAAGATAGTTTCGTCTCTTCTAGTTTTCTCATTTTTAGTCAAAGTTCATCCTCTTCCTCTTTAAGTGCCTACATTGGTGATTATAAAATTTTATCCTACACAGCATAGAGAGTGTTCCTAGCAAGACGTACTCATGCACTAATGTGTCCAAAGTGCATATCATTCAGCTTCTTTAGGGGGGTACTTTTAAGAGTTTTAATTTACCAACTAGTAACAAATTTGACCTTATCACATTACGTTTCCACACCCTTGATAATATTTGATTTAAATAAGCATGCTTCAACCATATATTATAGAATTTAAAAGACACCCTTTTATCCTGACATCCTATCTATGTGGCCATAATTACCAAATAGTGATGATCTGAGAAAATTCTTGGAGGCATAAACTAGACATGATTGTCGAGACACAGGTTTGCCCATTCATGATTAATCATTGCTCTATCTATTTTACCAGATACACATCCACTAGTCTAGGTGAAGTAGCTGCCAGAGGAGGGTAGGTCTTCGAGACTTATAGGTTGAGCACTACTCTATGAAGTCTAAGCATTCATAATTGGTGATCACTCTACCCCCTACCTTTTCAAGCCTAGAGAGCAGGGAATTAAAATCCCCCATTACAACCAAAGTGGAGGATTCAAAAGAACATTCACTATTAGATTCTTCCCTAAGGGCCTTTTAGTAACAATGGAGTGTAGGCCATACACAATCTATAGTCTGAAACTCAGTCTACTCCTTTTATCTAGTACCCTCAAATAGATATGTTGGGGGGTGGTAGAAAGCATACAAATTTTTGTGACGACTCTTTTCCACAACATAATGACACTTACATTCTGGTGTGTAGAGAAATTATCCAAGGACTCATACCCTTTGAATTTTTTTTGTTGGCCAATTTATTAAGCAAATATTCATTATCATTAGAGAAGGATGAGGAACCATCCCCTATTCCACCTCCATGTACAGTAGAATCACCATTAGAGATTGGAGGGTTTCAAGAATTTGAAACCTAATTCTCACCCATAATATTGACATTTTTAATAATAGAAGCATTATTAATTTCTATAGAAACATGATTAATATCTTCATAAGCATGATTAATGTCAACAAAAGTATCATTAATAAAACTATCAGACACACCCTATGACAGTATCTGTATCATGATATTTGTTTCACCATGACACAAATTCATGCAATTTCTCCATAGAACCATCATTGATATTTGTTTTCATGAGTGTATAATCATTCTTAAATAGAAGTTTGTTAGTGTCATATCAAATTTTACTGAAGTAAGTTTTTTGGGAGTTACCTTCCTCAATTACATATTCTGTCATGCCAAAATCATCTTCAAAACATACAACAAACCTTTTTCTTCATGGGAAGGAAGGTATTTGCTGCGAAAAACCTTTTGTGGACTTGTGCTTTGGTGAGAACTCAGCTTGATCACCGAGAGTTCTTTTGACATTTAAGTTTAGGGAGGGCTTGGAATAGTGAGACTCAGGTGGCTTATTTTCCATTTATATATGGAGGGGTGAAAACGGAATAGTTTCTAAGTGTTGAAACTACTTCCCCATCATTACTACTTAGCAAATAACCTTAAACCAAGCCTTAATTCAACAATGAATGTGAGAAATTTTAGGGTTTGCAGGATGTTCGGCTAGAAGAGAGGGAGGATAGAAAATATAGCCTTTTTTTGAGGGAAGTATTTGTCTTCATATATGCATTCTCAGAACTTCATTTATCTTAAAGATATGAATTGATGTGGTATTAAAAATATTAATACTTTTGGCTTCATATATATATACTCATACAATTAACATATGCTTTCCCACAAATCTTTCTAGTATGAGTCATATGATAGAAAGTAACTCATAATATCATTAATACCTTACTAGTCACTTCTACTCATATCTATCTCATGACTTACTTATCATTATCTGTCATGATGATATATAACTTCAATAAAAAAGGTGAAACTCTTAGGATACCATTCTATAAAACTCTCACATTAATTGAGGGCCAATTCGTCTAATGTATATACAATGGATTAGCTTATAAGAGGTTTCGTGCTTTTTAATTCAATTTTGTCAGCACCATATTTGCATAATTAAACTTAACCCGGCATTGGGGTTTAATGTATAGATTTGTCTCATGTGTAATGATCAAAGGGCTATCATTTCCTTTATATTATACACGTGAATCTTCATGGCTTACATATCACAATTAATTATGATAACATGCACAAACTCACCAATAATAAAACTATTATTTTAGTTCTACACAAATACAATATCTATTAATAACCAAACCTCAACACAAATCAACTATAAAAATTCATTAATTATGCATCCATCATACAAAATAAAAGACACCTACTTTATACATCAATTTAGCCTAAAATTATGGAGCAATTTATATAAGATAATTTGAAATATATCTTTTTGAATTTCAGGTTCTCAATGATAATTCTCAATAGTGTCTAGAAACCAAACTATAAACTTACAAATTCTCATTGGTGCCCCTTGGATTTACTCCAAGGTGGGAGTTGAAAATTACTACTACCCCCTCCCCCCCTATAATTTATACTTATGCTTTGTGTCACCTTTTTGCTCGTGAATATATCTAAGGTTTTGGTTAATTTATCATCTCAAACCCTAGCTTTTTGCCTCTCATTTTGTGTCTAACTCTCCTTTGTTTTCATTCCACTTGTTTTGCACTTTCTATATTCGAATGATTGAGTGAAATTTTTATGATTTTAAATTGTTGTGATGCACACACACACACTCCTTAAATAATTTGTTAGCATTTATATGACTTTAAATTATTGTGGTGCTAAGAATTATCATGATTATGTATTTCATGTCTCTAACACGAAGTCACAATACTAAGAATAAACATGGTTGAACATTTTATCTTTATAACATAAAGATACCATATTAAGAATGATCACGACTCATGTATTTCATCTTCGTAACTCAAATCACAATATTATGAATGAGCAATGACTTTGATCATTTCTCAAAACTTTAAAAATAATTGAAGCTCAAGTAAATGCTCTTTGGTCATTTCCCAATAAAAAGCTAACTCAATTGTTTCATACTATCATGCATTCTCTTCACAAGGATGAGAAAATTGGTACCAAGCTAAAAATGGTCTAGGCAGGGCATGGTTTGGGTTGGATATTTTAGTTGGAATCTTTGCTACCATAATCAAATTTATACTAATAATTATCAAATCCATAACATACCTAATTTTGATATACATTCAAAAAATTTTAGAATATCATCAAAAAAAATTAAATATCACCAAACCAACATGAAAACCATTGCTTACATAGAACTCATCTAGGAAATAAAAATCTAAGTGATGTATGCTTTTTGACCACATAAATTGTGTTATTATGAATGAGATCGAGAGAAAAGTAAAAAGTCATGGTCATGTTTCATAATTCAAGCTTCAAATGGGAGCGACCATGGTTGTCAAAAGTCATGGTCATGTTAAATAAAAGATTAAATCCTATATGTTTTTTGAATATTATCTCACAATTAACATAAGTTTGTTAATTGATATAATAAATTTTCACAAATCTATTGTTCCAATTTGTCACACATGCATAACACTAAAAAACTTCAAAATTTAGATACTTGTATTTTGTTACTTGAGTATCAAAATATTGATATAAATTTAATGGGAAACAGTTTCAATGAAAAAATATCTAAGAAACTATGTATCTAATATTGTAAAATTCAAAAAATCTGCATCATATTCAAAAAATTTTGAATTTCAATACACATTTTCATAATTAATATTAAAACATTTGTTGAAGGGATCCCTATTAAATGGGAAAATTATGTAGGTGTCCTCTAAAATCAAATTATTTATGTTTTGATTCTAATTTTAAAAAGGTTTAATAAAAAATTATTATAAATATAAACTATTTATATTTTGGTGTCATTTTACTTAAAATATCCCATTTTACATAGTATATATAATTTAAATTAACACACACACACACACATAGAGATAATTAGATATATGTTATTTTATATATATATATATATATATATATATATATATATATATATATATTAAACATAATATAACATATAAATACATATATAAATAAAAATATATATTATATATATTATGTGTAAAATACTTTCCAAAATACTATTCACATTATTTTCTAAATACATCGTTGAGTATTGACATCTCAACAATGTTCGAAAAACTAAAATAAAAAAAAAAACTCAAGGGTATATACAAAATCCAATATATAATGAGATCAAAATATAAATATTTTAAATTTATAGTTTCGTTTTATTAAAATTTATTTACATACGGAGCAAAACATAAAATTTTAGTTTTAGATTTAAAAAACATAATTTCCCTAAAAAATTGTACTTTAAAAAGATAATTTTTTAGGTTTATCACTCAGTACAACAAACTAAAACAAAATTGAGTATTTAGTGTATTCAATTTCCTGCTCTCCAAAATATCACCCACTCCCCAAGTAAGCATGCCATGTAAGAAAGTATTAAAAAAATATATATCATCATATATGTGATAATAAATGACCAACAATATGATAATTTAATTGATGAAGGGCATAAGTACTTATTTTATGATTATGATTTCAATCCCTATTAATTATAGGTGTTAAACGAGCCATATCATGACGACACAGTTTAAAAAGAGGGCGGCCTAGTACGACTCATTGGCATGACTTTTGGGTGGGTCATGCTAGGTCTTGCCAAGTTGGATTAGGCTTGGTTAGGCTAACCCGAGTCAGGCAAGCTAGCTGGTTTTGTTAGCCGGACCAAAAATGGCCAACAATGACTGTTGTGCCTAGTCGTGCCCTAGCGAGCCTCCCATACCAAAAAAAGATTGGCCTAACACGACCCAAGCCTTGTCACATTCGATCCATGCTATTTGCAAGCATTGTTATGAACTATGTTGTATCATACCAGGCACAATTAAATTGTGCCGTGTTGTGGTCTTTGCCCGGGTCAATTGACTCGGTTGACATCTCTACTAATAATGTTAGATGTGCTTCCCAAGATGACACACATTGGCTTTAATTGGACTAAGTTACTATGTTGATGGGATGAGAGATTAATCTAAAGGTCCCAAGGCCCATATATCTACTTTTGGGCATGTATACACATGATAATTTATATCAATATCTAGTGAACGTCAAGTGATAATCCCATGATTGAAATAAAATTTAATATTGAGGCATTGCATGAAGAGTGAGCCTATTTTGTAATGCTCACAAGCATTATAGAGACTATATCATTGCTTTGAAACTCTTGTCTCATAACACTTACATGAACGATGACTTTCTAGAGTGTGGGTTGGATGTGTTGGCTTCATAAATTGATATAAATTCTTATGTATCTATGAAAGTATATATTTGCTAATTTTGTTAGAAGGGAAATTACTTTCTTTGTTAATATCAACTTAAATTGTAATTATATTAAATACTATGAATACTTAATGAAATTACTAATACGTATATTAATTAATAGTTAATTAATGTCAGGGGAATTGTGTTTTTGCACTCTCCAAAAAATATTTGGAAAAAGGTAACACAAGTTTTATATTTATAAAAAAGTGCATTAAACTTTTAATGAATTAATAATTGTTGCATTCAATTATATTAATCATTAATTACCATTAACAATTAAAACGTACCATCCTCTCGCCCTTAGCACCTCGCCCCTTGCCCGACACACCTCACCGGCCCACCCCTCGCTCGACGCCCCTCACCCCTTTCCTCTCGTCCTCTCCCCTCGCCTGACGCCCCTCGCCTGACGCCCCTCGCCCTCTCCCATTGTCTTCTTCATCGAGTTCTATGAGCTCCAAATGCTCCTAGAGCTCATCCTTGAGTTTTAGGAGCTCTTCGTTGAGCTTTGTGAAGCTGTTGGACAATGAGCTTGTAGAGCTTGTGTTGCTAGGCGACGAACTCCAATAGCTCATCGTCAATCTCATGGAGCTCATCTTTGAGTATCAAGAGCTCATCCTTGAATACTAATAACTTATCGTCAAGCTCCAGAAGCTCGATGGAGAGGGCGGGGGGTGAGGAGCAAGGAGAGAGGGGCAAGAGGAGAGGGGTGAGGGGAGGGTGAGTTTTAATTGTCAAGGATAAATTAGGATTAATGTAATTGAGTATAATAAATTTTAATTTGTTAAATTTGGTGTAGTTTTTTTATAAATATAAAAACTCGGAGTAACTTTTTTCAAATATTTTTTGGGGAGTGCCCTAAACACAATTCTCCCATTAATGTCAATATTTGTTTTTCCCCATACATCAAATATTAATTTAGATAAATTTCGATGGCCATGGCCCTCATGTTTCCATCTCATTTCTAGATATCTCACAAAATCGGTCTTCGTAGCCTTCTCAATCTTCTTTTTTCTTCGCCACGGGTACGAAGTAGGGTTTATTGCGTTCTCGATGGGTGACGAATCGCACTACCCCTCACTCGCAGATTCTAGCACAGGTTCCAAACGGAAATACGACGAACAAACCGTCCCTTCTTCGGCTCGAAGGGCAACAGGCTTCTCATCCCCGGGATCTTCCGCCCCACAGTCTTACAATAGTGTACATCTCGTTGCCGATGAGATACAACTGGCTAGGCAGAAAGCTGAGGAGATAGCCGCTCGGATCATGAGCGGTGCCGTTTCTAGTGCCGTTGCGGGAGGATCTGATGTTAAACGTCCCCGGTTTGACAACGGTATCGGTGGATTTAATTCCAACAGTGAGTATCTATCCAATTTTCTCTTGTACATGAGTTCGTTTAATTCTAATTTAATGGAAGATGCTTTGTTTTCATGGGCTAATATGTGTTTTTAATAATAAATGGATTCCGGATGATTTTTAATGAAAGTAACCGGTGATAGTTTTGGTATCCACGCTTCTTGCCTGAAATTGGTGAGATTGGGTCGAGTGCTTCTTTTATGAATTAAGTTTTTCTGGAAAATGAGCTTCTTAGTTTGTTTCTTAGGAAGTTGTTACCGTTGTGATATCATTCAATATCAGCTTTATTATGTATTCTTTGTTCTTCATGTGGATTTTTTATGGCACGTATCCATCTTGTGGCCTTGTTACAAGGTGAATTGAATGAGAACATGTTCTGATTTGGGACCTAATTTTGCTCGTATTTTCAGTTTCTTATGGGTCATACATGGGTGCAACTAGCAAGAAGATAGAAATTCCAAATGGAAGAGTGGGCGTTATAATTGGAAAAAGTGGAGAGACGATCAAGTATCTCCAGCAGCAATCCGGAGCTAAGATTCAGGTCACCCGGGACATGGATGCTGACCCCAATTCTTTGACTAGGATGGTAGAGCTCATGGGTACCCCGATTGAAATTGACAAGGCAGAACAGTTGATCAATGATGTTCTTGCAGAGGTAGTAAATTATTTATCTCTTGGTTGTCCTATACACATTCGCCTGTGGTTCTTCCGGGGGAGCCATGAAAAGTCAAATGTTGTTCCTTGTTAGCATTCTTGTTCAGTATTATGTTTCTACCATGTCTGATAAATGATTTTTTACTAGGCTGATTCAGGAGGTTCTGGCACTGTCTCACGGAGGTTTGCAGGACCTGGACAACCTGGTTCTGAACATGCTGTAATTAATGTTCCCAACAACAAGGCATGTTGGAGAACTCTTATATCTTTCTTTTTGTTTTGTTAGTTTGTCATGTTAAGTTCTTCATCTGTACTGTTTTTCAGGTTGGTTTGGTGATTGGGAAAGGAGGCGAAACAATTAAGAATATTCAAGCTTCATCTGGAGCACGGGTTCAGGTCTTTTTTTGTTTTTTGAATTATGTATCCAATTGTTGTCCTTGATTGGTTGTTGCTTTTCTGTTTTTGACGTGCTGTGGCATGCTATAAATCTGGTTCATATGATATCTAGAAAAATTAATGCTAGAAAAGAGGCACAGTAAATCTGTTGCAATATATGCTCTGCAAGCTAATTTGTGACTTTTCAGGTAATTCCACTGCATCTTCCTCCTGGAGATGCCTCAACTGAAAGATCAGTTCATATAGACGGAACTGTAGATCAGGTTGATGTAGCAAAGCAAATGGTTAACGAAGTCATCAGTGAGGTATTTTTGATTGTTGATTTTGCGTTAAAAGTTTCTTTTAATCAATACTTGGTATTAGGTTTGTTGGAAATTAGAAAAACAATTTGTTTGGCCTTCTAAGTGAGTTTGAAACCACTCTCTAGGGAGGGAAACCATACATGTGTAAGCTAAGGTAATGCTTGTTTGGGGTTGCCTTTTTTATTACATAGACACATTTTTTCTATTTATATCATCCTTAAAACTGCATCTCTATCTATATTATGCTCTTTCATACTAAGAACATACATAGGTTACGAAATGTTGCTCTAGTAAAATAAAAATACAAGGCTGCTACAAATGTTTTGTAAATTGTTACACAAAACGAGTATTTTTGTTGATTTTTACTAAGAACATCAATATTAATTTTCAAAATTAAATTTGTTGATAAAATGATAATTTTTTTTTATGTGTTGTCCTGCTCGCCTTTTCTTGATTAGCATGCCTAGGAGATTGGTGTTTTTTGTCAATAATTTTTTGGCACTTAATTTTTAAAGAAAGTGTAAGAACTTGTGATATGTCTCACATATTTGAGTGTCCTTGATTAAAAAAATAAATAAATAATCAGGACATAATAATTCTTCACTTTCTACGATTAAAAAATAATAACCAATGCATATTTTTGATATGTTAATGAGATAGATCTTGTAAATTTTAATTTATTGTGCTATATGATGTTTATATATACATTCTTCTTCTTCCTCAACTTATGTGTTAATGCTAAATATTTTTAATTGAATTTTTGTATTGTCTTGGATTTTATGTTTAAAGCATGAAAATACACACACACGCACACACATAATATGCTATTTTTGGAATAATATTAACTTCTCAAAGTAAATATTTTATTTTACTTTTTAACGTGACTACCTATGAAATTTTGATGTGAATGAGATATAGCTTGCGAACCAAGTCCACAAGGAGCACAAGCATCTTACTAGTGTGCTAACACTTTTCTCACATGATTTGCAATTTCTTCATGAAGATATATAAGAGTTTGTAATCTGTCTGTCATTGATTCGTCGATCCTTTTGGCATGTTGCCCGTGATATTGCTCTCTTCTCTGGTGTTATTGTTATCTGCTAGTCATTAGAACTGGGTTTTATAGTTTCTGCTAGTATAAACTGCATTATATGATATGATCTGGATAGCTTACAGGTTGGGTTAAGAATCATCTTTTTGGTCTTCAAGGATGTAGGGGTGCTGTGGTGAATACGACGCGACTAGTGGTAGTCTCAAACCACTTTCTGAGAGAAGATTTTGGGTTATGCAAAGTAAATCTTTGTTTAGAGCTTATAGATTATATCCTGTGGCTAGTATTATATCAGGACCTTGTTGGAGGGGTTCTCTTGTGGGAAAAAAAAATGATATATTGACTGTATAGCTTGATCATCTGTCCACTATCATACATGGGTTTACTGATTCTGTTGTTGGATTTGTGGGAACTTATTGTAGGCTTAGTTTTTTTGGATTTTTGATGGCACCAACATGGTTTCCTTCCTTGTGTTGTTGTGCCTTCAGCTCGCTCTCTGGTTCTGGTATGGCTCTGTTTCCCTCCCATCAACCTCTAATGTTCAATAACTGATATATCTGCTAACTATTACTGTTGTTTCTGAGTTGAATTCACATCCTCTTCTTCTGTTTGATTAGTGCTCTTCATCTCTTTTCTCGATATATCTCTCTCTGCTTCCCTCACTGTCACTGACACTTTCATATGGTGCTGGGGTAATACTGTCATACATGTTGGCTTTTTTTCTGGATTTGTCTGTGTTTTTTCTTTTCCAGTTTGCAGATTTATGGAACTTGTTCTCTTTGGACAAGCACTTGCTAACTGTTCCAATAAGTAGTTCCAGTATAACTACTGAAGCTTATTCTCTCTGCGCGTGCGTGTGTCAGAATATATTTAGCATTTGTTTTGGTGTGTTGTCTGCAACTCTGCATGTGTGATTGTATCGTTGGTATAGAATTGCACAATTTTATGCTCTATTTTAGATAAATGAGTAGCAGATCCTTGATAGAGAGGTATTTACTATAAAACTTCTGTTAGTTGCAGTTATTCTGTAAGGCAGACATGATTGTATTTGCTAGTGCATATATTCTAGCTATGTCATGGTACTTGTATGCTGTTTGTGGCTTTTTGTACCCATGCACTTCTAGTAGGGAGAAGAAGGGCTTCTGCTGCAGTAATTCAAGTAATTACACCAACCAAGTACGGTATGTAGGCACTTGCAACTTTCGTGATAAAGATATGTGGAATTCATTCCTTTATCTGTACTCCCACCTGAAATTTGCTCTCCCATTATCACATTGCACAAGTTGATTTCTTCTTTCCATCTGTTCTGTTGTGTGCCCAAATCAGTGCATATATGAGTGGGTGTGTATTTGTCGAAACACATGTGGTGGCTGTCAAGTGCTTAGTGCTTCTGTGCTGCAATCACAGCAACACCGTGCCTCTTTGCTTAATCAATCTTTTTTCCTTACAGAATCGCTTAAGGAATCAGTCAGCTGCTGGAGGCTATACTCAGCAGGTGTATCAAGCACGACCACCTACTGGCTGGACTCCTGGTGCTCCAGTTCAACAGCAACCTGGATATGGCTACATGCAACCTGGAACGTACCCTGCTGCCTCGTCACAGTATGCTATGCCCCAGATGCCATGTGCTGGTTACCCTCCGCAACCTGCCTCGGGAGGATATCCTGCTGCCAATTGGGATCAATCGGCTATCTCGATGAACCAGCAACAGAGCCAGGGCTATGATTATTATGGCCAGCCACCATCTTCCCAGCAACAAATGCCTCCTGCTGGCTCTGCTCCTTTGGATAATACAGGTTACTCTCATCAGCCACAGCAAGCTTCCGTCTACACCCAACAAGGCCAAGGATACACGCAAGATGGTTATGCTGCTTACCCACAAATGGGCTACGATCAGCAAGGCTATTCGTTTGCTCCTGCTTATGGTGCGGTCTCTAATCCTAGTCCTGTTCAAGATGGCAACCCTCAATCTTGTGGAACCCAAGGAGACTCCTCTCAGCAGCCACTCTCTCAGCCCCCTGCGACCTATGCCTCTAGTCTTCAAACCTACCCTCCTGCCCAGCAGTCCGTTACTCCTCAAGCTGGTTATGGAATTCCTACTATATCTAACCCCAACTATGCCACAAACCAACCATCGGTGCAGCCTGGATATGGTTCTGCCTATGGACCACCACCTGTGGCTCAGAAGCCGTTGAATGGTCCGCCTGTTTATGGCCAGGCTCAGCCGAGTTCTAATGATCCTTCTGCCTACTCTCTTGCTCAGCCGCCACTCTCCAGCTTTAATCAACCATCCGATTCGACCCCACAGCGAACCCCCAGCTATGCTGCTCCACCACCCCAACCAGGTTATTGCCCTCCTCCCTATGGGGTGCTGCCGGTTGGCCATGCTCCTCTGACCTACAGCTCTTCTTTTGTTAATGGAGGTGGCTACCCCCAGCCTGCTACTTACTCTGCTGATGGCTCTCTCAGCGGCAATTCTCGAGGTTCTTATGATATGCAGCAGCCCCTGGCTACTGCACAAACAGTTCAACAGGGTGGTGTAGCTCAAGCATCTCCATCAGGTCAAACTTAAGTGTCCCCGGCTGTTAATCCTCCAGGTATTTATGTGCTTGAGAAATGCTAGTGGACGTACCCAACTTCTTTCTAGAATTAGCCATTACTCTTCTTTGCAACTTTTAGTTATGCTTGCTTGGCGTCTGTGCCCCCTCCCTCCTTTTCTCCTTTTTATTATTGTTCGCGAACTGGCTTGTATCTCTTCTTTGCAGCAACTCCTTTTTTCTCTTAGTTTGGTAACTCGTGCGATGCTTCTCATGAGGGGCATCCCCTGCCTAGTTGCCCCATTTGAGTGGCCTTGTTTTAAAATGTGTTTTTATCTCGTATATCAATTCTACCTTTTCCCATGTCGTATTCACTTAAAAGATTGTAGTGATTTGGTGGAAAGTAATCTATCAATTCTACCTTTTTTATGGTTTTGGTTCATCGAGAGATGAGAACCAGTTCAAGCATCTCCATTATCATTAAAAAAATCAATGATTTATATTTTTAAAGTCGAATAATTCGATAGTTATGTTGTAATCATGGTTAGAGAATTATTTTCTTTTTTTATCAAAAAGAAAATAATCAAATATATAGAAAATAAAAAATACCAAAATCAATTAACATTTTGAAACCATTTAGTGGGACTTGACAAGATGAGGCCAAAAGCCAAGATTGGGTTGTTACTATTTTTCGGTCAAACAATATTAATTAATTTCATATGATTTAAATCTTTTAATTTTTTTACCCTTTCATTAAGCAACCAGGTTCAATAGATTCACCAATAATTTTCATAGGTTTCATAAATATATTTTGTCAAGATGTATGTATATCAGCAAATGTTATTTGTGATTTATTAAAATATATATAATTAATATATCCTAAATTTTGAGAATAAAAAAATGATTTATAAATATATATTCTGCCCAAAATCGGCTGTATATAATTGTAAAAGAAGTAAATCTTTTGTCCCAAAAATGATAAAATTTTTATTAAAAAATATCTTTAATTTATTCAATGTCTAAGTAAGTCCATGCTCAAATAAAATACTCACAAATCAAATGTGAAAAGAAAAGTTTATTAGAAACACCCTATTGAATAAAATTCAAGAATGATTTTTTAGACTGTTGCTTCATTCTATATGTATTGATATATATATATATATATATATATATATATGTGTGTGTGTGTGTGTGTGTGTGTGTGTGTGTGTGTATTTCTGTATGTGTGTAAGTTGTGTGTGTATATGTGTGTAAGTTGTGTGTGTATATGTGTGTGTGTGTTTGTTTATGTGTGTGCGCGCACACACACACATTATAAGGCATATGTAATTATGTTTAATAGATGATTAAATATAACATGTTTTAGATACACACACACACACACAGATGCACGCGCACACACACACACAGCTTAGAGAACTTATTAGTGTATATACATTATACTACATGTATAAATATCCACTACAATGCATAAATATTCATTACAACACACACACACATCATAGAGTATGTATATAGATGTGTTATACTATATATAGATATCCACTATAGTGGATAATGATACTACGTATACATACATATATATATATATGTATGTATGTATGTGTATATATATATGCATCATATAGTATTTATATAGACATGTCTTAAACATTATATAGATGTCCACTACAGTGGATAAAGATACATACTACAATGTATTATGTTCATGTAAACACACACACACACACACACACACACACTATAGAGTATTTATATAGACATGTGTTATACAATATATAGATGTCCACTATAGTGGATAAAGATACACACTACAATGTATTATGTACATGTATACATTATATATATATATATATATATGGACAATTTGACACACTATCATATATGGATATATATATGTATGTGTGTGTGTGTGTGTGATGATATTTCTTCTTTAGCATATTGGTCCTTTTTTTTTAGTATACATGTGTATCTTCGTTAGTTTGGGCATCTCCACTAATCCTACAAGGAGATGGGTCTTCCTCTTCCCTCATGATTTCTCCTCCAGCTCCAAGTAAGTCTAGGTTACATGGGGGTGAGATTTCGAACCCAAGATATCATGTTTTGGAATTTGTGTACCACACCATTCCAACCAAGTTAGTAGGGATGCCTACTGGTTTTTTTTTGATGACCTTGCACGGAGTTATCCTATGTAGATACTTTTTGAAATCCTACTCTCTTTTAGCACATATTATTTATACGAGATGTTCTAAAGAACCTCTACAATTTGATATTTTATCGCAAAAAATCAAACTTGACTTATCAAATAATTAATCATTATTTGTGCACCCTCAAATGACCTCGAATTTCTTCTTTTATATCATTGGCTAAAGAACCACGGCATGATATCTCATCATTTAAGAAATAATAATTAAAGAGTAAATATCAAATATTCTATGATAGTTAATATTAGATAATATCATGATCCCTAGATTATTATGGTAACTCTTTATGTAGGTACCCATCAAATATTGTATCTAAAAATAACAAAATACTAGTCTATCTTTAGAGATTGTTTTGACATTGCATGATCTATCATCTTGATGTTATTGTAATATTATGAAATTCAACTTTTAAAAATTTCATGGTTTACATTAAAAGTTAGTTTCATGGCGTGCTTAAGAAAATACAATTTTTAGGACTTTAAAAAAAAGTCCTAAGATATTTCCATGTTAGTTAGATGTAAAAATCAAATCCTCAACAATTCCAATTGATTCTATTAGAACATGCATAAAACTGACAAAATTGCTATTAGTGACTCTATCAACAATGGCAAAAAAATTTGATATGAATACTTTTTTAATGTCTATGAAATAATACAAAACAAATGACCACAAACTTTATCTGTAAGGACATATTATTCAGCCATAGAATTAGACAATGTGCAACTTTAAAATTTAGTATTAGGCACACTAAAAAGAGTAATGAAGGGCTACATGAATGTTTGTAGTTCTTTAGTACAATGATAAATAGTTATTCTTGAAATTATCTTGGTAAACCTTTTCATAAGATGAAAGTAAATTTTTCTGTGTGAGGATATGATGTCTTTCATGCCATTTTGTAAAATTATTTTAAATCTTTTCTACTCTTAAGAAATATTTAAGTTGTCCATCATATTCTCTCTCTTCTTTCTCCTCTGTCTTGATTCCCATGCGGGGTGAGTTCGGGATTTAGACGAGAGTGCCTGGGTGACTGGGTGTTGCGATGAGTTTTATATCAAAGGGTTGTTTTCTTGAGTTGCGATGTATATGGACTATTATGTATTATTAATGTGGTAAATGAATTCATCTTAACTTGCATGATTATGTGATTAAAATATTCCTATAAGTGTTGTTTTAAACACTTGATTGCTTTGTTGCACTATTCCTATAAGTGTTAATGTTTGTTTTCCTTGTGAAGTTTTTAAATAAGATGTTAAAACTAGGTGTTGGTTGTTCATTGGATAGTGGTGCAAGATGAGTTCTAAACAAGACCATGATAAATGATGTTTACTGTTGGCTCATAGCACTATATAGGAACCACAAGAATCACAAGGGCCATATGCTCCCAAACAATAGTTTGTGAGTCCAAGCATGACGAAGTGGTCAGCTATGCTTCAGATTTTTCATGGAGTGACGAACATGTTGTGCCAAGCTACATAGGGAATTGTTATGGTTTCTAGGGGAATAATGATAAGAATCCATAGGTAATATTGATGATGTCCTTTGTGTAATGTTGGGAATTTTCATAATTCCTAAAGAATAATCTGCCTAATGTTGGGAATTTTGATAGTTGGGGTTCAAGATTTTTGAGGAGGGATAACAAGGCATAAATTGAATTTTCATATAAGAAGTAGACATGCACCATGAAAGAATAGGGGAGAGAGAGAAGAAGACGAGAGATAAAAATTGTCTCACTATTCATGCTTTGTGATTGATATACATTTGATTTCTCACTCACTCACACGAACACATTTCTCAACTATTTTATTTTATGTTGATTATATTTAAGTCTTTAAATAGTAACCTAAAAAACCTCTTAAAATTTAAGCTCAAATCATAACATGTATGACTTCGCAACTTCATTCATGTTGTGATGCCATATAATAGGTCTTGATTTAAACCCTCAAGTTACCAATTGCCACAATACAAACATTTGGCAATATTGATTTTACAATTAAGTTGAGTTGCAGCTTCATAATATAAGGTGCAACTCCAAAATTGTAATCTCTAGTTACAACCACCCTAAACATGCCACTACTCCACTAATGTCATGACTCTAAACTTTAGCAACTATTCCATCTTTAGTCTAATCACTACTGCACATAATAGAGCATGAGTCTATTGCATTCGAAGCAACTTCAAACAAAGTATGAACCAATTATAATATTTTTCAACTTAGTGAATACTCCTTCATCCTAGTCTCAGCTTTACATCATTGGAATTACTCTGTATCCAAAACCTTTGTCAAGTAATTAGCAGTATTCTTTTCATGTAAATTTTCTCCAACCAAATAAACTTTTGTCCAACTTGCTTTAGATGAAATGTCATTGAATGTCAATATGTTTTCCTTGCGTGTAAGATTGGATTCCTTGCTAGATAGCTTCAAATCCACTTTGACTTTGCATTTGAGACTTAGATCTCTTTACTCGTAGAACTACAACAAGTAATTTACTCAACCAACTCATAGAACTACAATACAAGATAAAAATATATTCACTTGTAGACTTTTAGATATCTACATCTCTACCTCAGTCAGCAATAACTAATCCACTAACTTCAAAGATAATTTCAATACTATTTCCTCCAAACTATAATATATAATCAAGAGTATCATAGAAATACCTTAGTAGTCTTTTGATTGTATTCCAATCCTCTTTCTTTGTATTAGACATAAAATCTGCTTAGTACTTTCATAGTATGTAAAATGTTAGGCTTGTCACATACCTCGACATACATGAGGTTCCCAACTAAACTGACATATTGAACAAGAGTCATCACTTCTTTCTCTAGTTGAGTATTAGGGAAGTGCATGGTTATCAGCTTCATACCAATCGTAATAAGCATCTTAGTTAGCTTACAATCATACATATCATCTCTCTTTTGAAGTATGTCTTCCTTATATCCCAACTGCCCAAGACATAATGTCTTCTTATCTCGGTAACTCTAGATCTCCATGCCAAATATAAGAGTTATTTTCTAGAGATCAACCACATCAAAGTATCAAACTTCTCGATGAGTAATCTTTTCACCAAATTAATTATTTCCATGCTATTTCCCACTAATATCATATGAACCATATACAAAGTTAGAATAATAAAATTTATTCCTAACCTTTTAATGTAGATGCGCTGGTAAGCCTCACAACTATTGAATCCCAACTACAAGACAAATAAGTCAAACTTCTAATACCATATTTGAAGAAATTATTTTAGTTAATACAAAGACTTCTTCAGCTGGAATACAAAACTTTCCTTGCCCTTCACCATTAACCCAATCAGCTACACAATGGAAATTTCTACATTCAGGTCAACGTGAAGAAATGCTATCTTGATATCCAGCTGCTCAACTTCCAGGTCATACCTTGTTGTAGTAGCTAACACCACTCGAATTAGAATGACAATTACTACCAGCAAGAAGATCTCATCATAGTCAATACCATTCACTTGAGAATGCTACCCGACAACTAGTCTTTCCTTGTATTTTTCTTTCTATAAGCCTTAGTTTTCTATTTGTAAATCCACTTGTATTCAATCATCTTCTGATCCAAGGGAAATTTTATAAGATTTTAAGTGTCATTCTTCTTTAGGGACTATACTTAATTTTTATAGCTTGCTACCACTACATTGATTCCCTAGAAGCTCTGGCCACCATCATAGTGTTGGTCTTATCCCCCATAATATATTGTGCATTGTATGTACTACCAATATATCTCATGGGTGAATTTCAAACTCATCGAGACCTCCTCAAAACAAGCATTGTATCAACTAACTCTTCATCAAGAATATCAATGCTTGATAGAGCCAACTTTTCCTCAAATTATTTACCTATGATAATATCTTGTTATGTATTAAGTCGCGATACTATAATTCTATGTCACAACTCTATACTAAGTCATAATTCCATTTTTCTATGTTGCCACATTGAATTTGATTGTAACATTATATTTTCATATCTTGAATTTGAACCCAATTACTACATTATATTGTCATGTTGCAACCGAAATCTAATTTTCTTCATAGATTCATTGTTCTACAAGGACATATCTACATATGCTATATCAAAATCTTTAAATGATATCTTTTTAGTATGTTCATTTTTATACTCCGTGAACACAATATATAGAAGACTATTTTTATCTTTGGGTTCAAAAGCTTATCATCTTTGACACATTCTCTGTGGCATATGAACTTGTAGTTCTCTAATTTGAAGTTCAATTAATTTTTGTTCCTTTGCCATATGAAAATAGCATCACATCTAAATAATGTTTGATTATTCAATGTAGATATAAAAGTATAGTTCTTCATGTAGTATGATGTGTAAACTACCTAGCCTAGAACTTTGGCTCTAAATTTGCCCAACTTCTATTGCACATTGTCTTCTCCATCAACATTCTGTTTAACCTCTCACTCTCAGCAACTCTATCTTGTTATTTTATCATCTTTTTGTGTTATACTTGGTATTTAGTATGTCAAATACTAAATAATATTAATTATTTTTGTGATCATGTATGATGTATTTACATAAATAAACTTTAAATAAAATTATTACAGTAAAAAGTACTTTAGATGGATTATGATGAAATGAAATATTTTTTGTATGAAATATGAGACTTGATGAATTTTTTGAGTAGGAAGATATTGAAAAGTCATGTGGGGTTGTAATATTTCTTGTGTTATGACTTTGTTAAACCTCATTAAGTATATAGGATAGTTTCAATATTTATTCTTAGTCAAAGTTATACATAAATAATAATGACAATCTTCATATACTATTATTGTACAACCTTATTGACATAAACATTTTATTATACAATATATTCTTTTTTGACTGTGAAACTTTCTATGAGTCATAGCCATACTAACTTGTAATATTTTTTATAGCTACAACTACAATATTAATTCTAGGTCACAACAACCAAATATTTAACTATTACTAAAAGCATGGAATCCTCTAGCATCATGACTATTTTATTACATATACACCAAGACTATAAAAGTCATGGTGCTTCTCTAGTGCTATGCTTTTTAGCTAAAGAGAGTTCAAAAGACTTTGGGATAAAGAGATGAAATACAAGACTTATAGCCATTCTTGACAATCTCAACTTCATGTTATAAAGATGAAATACATAGTCACAACCATTCCTAATGTCATTACTTTATATTATATAGATAAAATTCATTTCCATGGCCATTCCTAACATTGTGATAATCTAATGCAAGAGAGAGACTAAAACTATGACTCATTCATAGTGGCACAACTTTTTACTATAAAGACAAAAAGCAAAAGCCATGACATTACTCAATGCCATGACTTTCCAGTTAAAAATCACATCCAACTATTTGAGCATAAAACTAAAAAAATAAGGATAAAACTAAATATATTTGAGGCATGAGAAAGAGACCAAAAAGATAGGGTTTGGAAACCATAAATTCACCTAACCCTAGGGGAGACCAATGATCAAAGAGGCAATGCAAAACACAAGCATAAACTTTATGGGAGCATAAATTTAGATTCTTACCTAGGAAAAAATCCAAGGAATATGAATAAGCATTATGAGTTTAGGGTATATTTTATATATACTCTTGAGGGATGTCATTGAGAACCTGAAATTCCATGAGATATATTTAAAATTATCTCACATGAATTTTTTCCTAGTATTATGCGAAATTGATGCATAGGAATGAGGTATTTGATTTCATGTAATGGATGTTTGATTAATGGATTTTTATATTTAGATTGTATCGTGTTTTAGTTATTGATAGATATAGTATTTATCTAGAATTGAAATTAGGATTTACTATTACTAGGTTTTTGTGTGTTATTATAGTGGACAACAATATGTTAGTCATGAAGCACATTCATGCATAATAGTAGGAAGAAAGTGATAGCCCTTTCAAACATGATGTATTAAAAATCAATGTTGAGGTAAGTTTAATCATGCAAGTATGGTACTTATGAAGCTAAAATAATGAATACTTTTATAAGCTAATCCAATATACATATCTTTGATGAACTCATCCTTAATTGATGTATGAGTTTTATAGAATGTTGTACTAAGAATTTTACCTTTATAGTGAGAGTCGTGTCATTGTGATAGATGATGAAAGATAAGCCATGAAATATGCATGAGTGGAGGTGATAAATAAGGTAGTAACAATTTTATGAGTAACTTTCTATTGATGACTACTACTAGTGAGATTTGAAGGAAAGTGTATGTTCATTATATAAGTATGATACTTATGAAAGTGAAAGTACAAATAATTTTAATATCACATCAATTCATATCTTTATGACATATGAGATCGGAGAAATAAGATGCATGTATGAAGTAGTCATCAAGGATAATTAATTATTTATCTCAAAGGAATGGAATTGTCAATGACCTTCGAGCATGAATGATTTATCATTTTAATAAAAAAGTATCAATGGAAAAACTATGAGAGGACCATTATTATGGATGGCTTAATAGTTGACAATCACTTTGTATGCTAGTAGGGTACAAATACATTTTCATAATAGTCCAACTTTCATTTTATAACTAAGCATAATAATAGTCAAGTAAGCCATAATGCATAATAAAATGAACCAATCCTAAAATCTAAGAGTCTTACCAAAAATCTAGTTTTATTATTTCAACTAGAGCAGGAGTTGACTCATAATTGGTTGATCGAACTTCATACATAATTTGTGTGGGATCAATATCTAGACAAAATTTGACTTTACTACTTATAAGACACATATACTTGCAATATTGGTTGGATGAAAGAACTTTACCTAATGAACTTTTTGGATATTGTATAATCCTAAAATTGAACATTATAACAAAATTACATTAATTTTGTTACACTATTATTGGAAATAATTTAGTTTGATTAGTCAAGTTTAGTTGACGTAACTATCTTTGAAAAAAGATAGTTCAAATTTTTATAGTTTGGATATTAATATCTTAATTTTATATCTTGATTCTATTTTCTTGTCTTGTGTTACTTTCATTTATATTTTTTTATTTATTCTTCAAGATACAAATCAACAAAATGAAACTCTAAGGCTAAGCTAATACATTGGGGTCTAGAAAGTGAGAAAATCAAAAGAGGAGAATTTTGGAAGTAAGAAATGAACATGCACGACACAATTTATCAAGATGATGAACCCTATGTTCTATTAAGTAGTGATTTCTATCTCATACCTTGTGGACACTTAAATTAATTCTATTATCAAAATGTAGTAAGCTATTGAAAATTGAGATCAGAGAGTTATGAAGAGATTATATTTGATAGTCCTTATCTAACATTCAGATTTTTATTTGAGAATACAATCACCAAGTTGCTTATTAAAACATTAAGAGTGAATGAAGTGGAAGAGGAGAGAGTAAGACAACTTGAAATGAGATTTGAAGACACTAACTTAGGCATGCTTAAAGAAAATACTACATCAGAACTTCCAATGGCTAAAATGAATCTGGTTAGTGGTGAAAAGGAGACCAAACAAGTTGAAGAATCTATGATACATCATTATATCATGGAAAAAAACAAATATTTGGGCATTCAATGTCAATGATCTATGTGAAAACTACCCTTAAGGTGGTCTTCTTTATAGTATTGTTGGCCGACATAAAAAATACACGTATAAAGGGAAGTAAAAGACTACATGGAGAAGTTGGACATATTCTTCAAAAATTATAGATGAAAGGAATGTTATAGACAAGGTGTAACTTGTAGCTATGGATGTTAAATATAACACTATTTAGGAGGCAACCCAAGAAATTTCTTTTTGTTGCATGACCAAATAAATGTTCTTTTATTATTCACTATAATGCATCACACCTAGATACTAATACATAATAAACCCCCCTTACCCATTAAAATGGGCCATGGATTCAAACCTGACTATGAGTCTGATCAAAGAAGACTCAAATTTATGGCCATCAGCCAACACCATAACTTTTAAAAAATGCTAAGTTGTGATTCTGTGTGGCTATTTAAGCAGAGAAAAAGGAAAACCCTAGGGTCCAAAACTTCTCTCCTCTCAATGCCATAGAAATCCAAGCTACAACACCCTCGAGATTTGAGCACTACCATGAAAGAAGACTTGCAATCGAAGCAATGAGGAAAGGGTAGCACTGTATAAATGAACATCAAGGTGAAAGGAAAGTAGTCATGGTTGAGCACCACTGAATTTCTATAGAAATTCTTGATGCTCGTGGTGACTTTCTGATGGAAACAAATTGAAAGTTGATGAATTTAGTTTTCATCAAGAAAAGCTTTATAGGAGAGCAGAATTTCATGAAATTTATTTCATTTTTCTAGCAAATTGTAGAAAAGAAAGATTAGACAATAACTTCAAAAAGTGCATAAGGATTTTTGATGCATGGAGAATTCATGGATGCGAGTAATGTATTGTTGTATTTCATTTGCTTAAATTTATAGCTGACCCTCCATGTCTCAATCATTACATAAGATAGGGTAATTGTGCATTATGCCCTCTTGATTGTTTGTAGATTTGATGTGGAAAAAAAAAATACTCGAGAAGTATATTTTTTATTATTAAGAGGGTAAATTTTCTTTTCTAATAATTCACCATTCCTTATCCTTTTTTACTCTATTATGCCAAGTTGATGGAGTCTCGATTGATGAGGATAATAATGAATGGTGCTCGAGGGTATCCCCCCTAACATTGTCTGGTATTAAAAGAGGGCTTGAAGGAGATAGAAAAGAAAAGAAGCTGATTCTTGAAGGGAAAGAATTGATGGGTATTGGGAATGGTGGAACATTGTTTTTCAAAGCTAACATGGAAGCAATAGAAATAAGAGAGAAATAATGAGAAGAATAAGAAGTCTGCATTGATCTTTCTCTAGCTATATAAGGAGGTATGCTGAGTGACATTTTTCATTATTTAGAAAATATGTAGCTGGAAGCCCAAAACATGGAGGAATGCCTGAAAAGTGAAATATAGTATTTCCATACAACAATAGTAGAGAAAACTAAAAAATGAGATACAATGTGGGAAGGGCATCTCCAAAAGAAAGAGATATTTATCATGATCCAAAAGAAGTTTGAACAATATTTATAAACTCTTGCAAGAAGAGATGAAATAAGTTGAGACTAATTTGATGGATAGTGCTGAATTATTTAGGAGGCTTTATTAGGGTTTTACAATGAAATAAAATAAAATGGTGGTGATGAGAGACTAAAGAATTAAAGGTGACATCTAATATCGAGAGAACTCGTGGATTGATGAATTGAGAAAATATAGTGTTAATTAGAAAGAATTATATTTTGTAATGAAATCTTTTGAAGGCTCATTAAAATTTATTAGAAAAAGACAATAAGCATTATGTAACCTATTGGCAAAAATATTAGATTGGGCAGCAACCAACAAAGGAGATTTAGAGAGATCTTTCACTTCTATGCCACCATTCGAGCACTCTAAATTAGATTTCCCTGTTAAAAAGTTTAATCCTAAAGGAATGTCATACCCCTAGCATTCCTCACCTCATTGATATGCATATTTTTTTCAAGGATAATGTTTGTGATAGATGGAAAGTTGTATATATTTTTTTAGAGAGGGAATAATTTCTTGGGGTAGAGCAATCACTTTAGTATGTGAGTTTGTTTTATATTCTAAATACCAAATAATACTATTTTTTTGGTGGTTATGCATGATATATTTGCATTGAAAATAACTCTAAATAGAATAATTTCAATAAATTGTAGTTTTGGAAGATTATGATGGATAATAGTGAAATTAGATTATTTTTATATAAAATATGAGACTTGGTAGATTTGTTGAGTTGTTTGAGAGCAAAAAATCATGTAAAATTATAACATGATTTATTTTATGAATTTGTTATATCTATTGAGCTTATATGAAAGTTTTGACATTAATTCTTAATCAAAACTTTACACAAATAGTCAGTAATTTTCATATGCCACAACTCTACCACATTGTTGACACTATCAGTTAATTATGAAACACATTCTTTTGGAAAGATAATATTTTTGGAGTCATAGTTTTACTATCTTATAATAATTTTATGGTTATAATATTAATTTTATGTTGCTGTAACTAAGTACTTTATTCGTGCTAAAAGTTATATCCTTCAATACCAAAAGTTTCTCAATACATAGCTACCAAGACTAAAGCAAAAGCTATCTTTTAGCTACAACAAGTTTTAGAGAGTATTTACTCGAGCCACAACTATTTTTAGGATTGTGATTTTTTGTTCTTGAATAATGATCAAAGCCATGATTATTTCCAGTAGCATGACTTCATGTTATATAGATAAAATGTACATCCACATCCATTCTCAATGCCTTAACTTTGTATTATAGAGATGAAATGCATAGTTATAGTCATTCCAAGTTCTATAGCAATCTAATGCAAGAAAAAGATCAAAGTCATTACATATTAATAATTCCATGACTTTATTTTATAGGGATGAAAAGCCAAAGTAGTTGCATTCCTCAATGTTGCAACTGTCCACTTAAAAATATCACATCTAGCTATTCAAGTATAAAAATGAAAAATGAGGAGAAAATAAAACATTTGGGAGACATAAGAAAGAGATCAAAGGGTTAGGATATAAAGAGCATAAATTTTCTCAAACCAAAGGGAGATCATGTGCAAAAAGTGATACAAGTCACAACATAAATCCTAAGGGGATGACACAAATTTTGACTTTCACCTATGGTAAAATCTAAGGCACATGAATGAGAATTGTGGGTTTAGGGTTTAATAGACAATTATTGGAAATCCAAAATTTTAGCAGATATATTTTAAATTATTTTCTATGAATTCTTCCATAATGTGAGACTAAATTGAGGTCTAGAATTAGTATATTTGGTTTTATGTGATAGATTTTTAATTAATGAAGTTTTATGTTTGGATTGTATTATGATATGATTATTAATAGATATGATATTTATATAGAAATGAAATTAGGGCTTTACTGTTAGAGGGTTTGTGCATGCTATAGTGTTGAATGGTTATAGGTAACTCACAAAGCAAACTAATGCATAATGGTATATTGGTAACCCCTTCTAATCATGATGTGTGAGAAAAATTTATATGTCAAAACCTAATGTTTAGGAAAGATAATCATGCAACAATGATGCTTACAAATCTGAAAGCATGATCACTTTTATAAATAAATTTATTATGAATATCTTAGATCAACAGACTCTCAATTAATATGAGAGTTTTATAAAATATTATCCTAAGGGTTTTGTCTTTATTATACGTGTTACGTGTCATTATGATAGACAATGATATGTAAGTAATAAGGCATGCATGAGTGGAGGTTACTCATATGGTAGTAATATTTTTATGAGTTATTCTATCATATGACTACTACTAGTGAGATAAAAAGGATATCATATATTAATTATATGAGTATAGTACTTAAGAAATTGAAAGTACAAATATTTTTTATACCATATTAGTTTATATTTTTAAGATATATGAGGTCAAATAATAAGAATACGTATATAAAGTAATCATCAAGGACATTTGATAGCTTATCTAAAAGTTATAGATTTGTAAATGAACCTTGAGCAGAGATGATTTTCAATTTTAGTGGCAAAAACCTAAGCGGACAATTACGAGGGGATTATCACTAGAGAGTGTCAAATACCTAACAAAGACCTTCTTTGCCATAAGGGTACAAGGACATTTTCATAATAGTCAAACATTTATTCTATAATAATGCATAATAACAATCATACAATTTAGATAAGTCATTATCCATGATGAAATGGACTAATTCTAAAATCTTAGAGTCTTACCAAAAATTTAGTTTTGTCATTTCGACTAGAGAAGGATTTGACTCATAGTTAGTTGATCAATTCCCTACACAATTCCTGTGAGATTGGGATTAGTTGGATGAGAGATCCCTGCTAAATGAGTTTTTGGAATATTGCCTAATTATAAAAATTAGGCATCAAATTAAAGTCACAATACCTAACAATACCCTACTTAGCACATAGCTGATTAAATGGAAAATATTAAGTCTCATTGGCCATGTAAAAAACAAAAACCTTATCTTCTTGTTGAATTGATTCTCTATTATATTTTGATCTCTTTGAATTATTACAAAAACTCAGATTTATCCTAAATGAACTGATATGCACACATATTTGGAGAAATTATTAGTGAATGGCATGTAAATCATTGATCTCATAAGTGATGCTTCCGATATTTCTCTAAACCAATTGTGAATCAAATCCAACATTTTCATTCATCTAATGGTAGTAGATTTGACCTTTATTCACTTTTAATTTTTATATAGAGAATTCTTGTTGAACCCATTGGCTTTTATATAATTTGGCAATTATTCCACTATTATATTTGATAATACTTTTACCAAACTCTTTTCACTCATGTGATTGAGTCTTTGGTAACACAACATGGTTTTAGATTGTGAGATTGGACTAGGCTAGACAATATCACAACATTGTTTAAAATGGAAGAATTTCACTGAATGATGCTTTTTATGGAATTAATTGAATAATAGTGAAATTAGATATAAATTAGGTAAAATGATGGACTTGCTGGAAAAATGAAATAAATAGTAGAATAATAAGGAAAAATGATGATATTAATAATATCATGACTTTTTTATTCTAGAACATATCTTTTGAGAAGTTGGTGGTCTTTCTTGATTGTGACTCAACAAATAAGTCAAAATCTTCCAACACGACAATTTTTAACATGCCTCTTTTTCCCTCACTTTTTAAGTGTTGCTTTTATACCTTGGTGTTTCGTGTGATTCTTTAAGCTAGAAGTTATGGTACTGACTCGAGATTGAAACTTTATTATCTTATTTAATCTTTTCTATATTACAAAAGTAATGACAATAAATAATGTCATAATAGAAGTAACTCTCCTCTAGAATACAAAGTCATAGTGACTTGAATAGTATGATTGAGACAATTTCTCTCTAGTATGCCAAGTCATTATGCAAGAATTATCATTGCTTTGAAATTTTCTCTTTAGATCATAAAATCATGACATCTAGAAATATCATGATTGGAGTAAATACTCTTTAGAGCATAAAGTCATGGTAAAAAAATATTGCTATGACTAGATTTATTTGGTACTTTTGCTCTGTATCAATTATATTGTAGTGTTGGAAAATATTATAAATTCTTATACTAGTTGGGTACTTTACTACCATAATGTAAAAATAAGTTTGCAATCATTATTATGTTTTAGAGATAGTATTATCATGACTCCAAAAAATATCATGACCATGAAGATAATATTGTATAATAAAAAAATTATGATAACTCATTAGTAGAGTTCAATGATAAAAATTTCCGATATATCTACCGATATATCTCCGATATATCCGTAAATTCTAAGTATCGATATATTCATTAATACTGATATATCTATCCTTAATTGGTGCTCATATACAAATATACACCGATATATCTTCGATATATCCGATATATCCATAAAATCCAAGTACCGATATATCCGTAAAAACCGATATTTTAATCCTTGGTAGAGTTATTATATATAAAGATTGTCATGACTAATTTTATAAAGTTATAACCAAGAAATAAAACCATAACTACTCATAAGGCTGTAGAAGGTATAAATAAGCCGTGATATTGAAAATATTTTGACTCTCCACTATTTTTCTCCCATCTAAGTCTCTGCTCCAGTAAGTCCATCTATTTCACCTAAAATACATCTAATTTTACTAATATTCATAAAATTCTTTCAAAATAATTATTTACTAAAATATTTCTATTTAAAGCTCAAATACATAGTACAAAAATATTAATAATTGCATACCAAATAACCCAAAAAAGTTTGTATGTAGAATACCAAATAAAGTTGTACAAAAAAATTGCTTATCTTCGCTCTCTTTGAAATTCATCATCAACAATACAACGAGAAGAATAAAGTATACTCATAAGGCTTGTAGAACTTCATTTATCACTCTAGAAAGCTCAAATGGGGGCATGAATGTGGAAGGTCTTTTTGATTGTTTCTTAGTGCTTGCTACCCATTCCATCATCTTCATAATGACACTGCATAATGCTTCTTATCATCTTCTAATAGATTTTAGTAAATCTTCCAACAAATCTAGATCAAAGTATATGTTTTTTTAGTTCTCACTATACTTTTCCAAATCTCTAATCTATTATTTCTCACTATAATGAATGTTACTCTCAATTTCTTTATCTTGGTCCTTAATCATTTTTTGTTACTCACACACAACAAACTCATAAAGTTTTCCAAAGGATTTCGTGCTTCTCATTGCTTCGGTCTCAACTCATTTCATTGCCTCTTATAAGATCCTCATAACACCATCTTAAAATTTTTTTTGGGTACACACAAATAAAAGCTCCTTCTTGTTGAGATACATGTCCCACAATATATTGTGTTCCTCGAAATATTCATTGTCTTTCCTCATCTTTTCATATCACATTTTCTTCCCACTTATTCTCTCTTCTCTTCATTTCTACCACCAAGGAACTATTCTTAGACTTTATCTTTACTTTTTAGTGCATCTTCCTATAGTTGGTCTCCAATTTCATATTTTTTAAAATATTAAAGTCTTTTTCCAAGTCACCTTTTTTCCTATTCAAAGAAAAATGAAATAAGAGTGGTGATTCATCATTAAGTTTTTGTCTACTTCTTTCCATCACTTCTATGTTGGTGTTAGGGAAGGGTGACACTTCTTGCATAATATTGGTTGATTCTTCCCTTTCCAGAATTATCTTTTTCTTCTTGTCTCCTTTAAACCATCTTTTTAATAGTCACCAATATCATTACAGACAACCATGGGCAACATTCATCTTTATCTTCATTCATCAAGTCTCCCTCGGCTTGGCATAACATTGTTATTAAAAAGGGACAAATTATTTGGTCAAAGAATTAGCCCTCTTGAAAATTGAGAAGGGTCTTCTTCAAAATCTTTCCACATGGATCTTATATCATTTCACTAGGTCAAAAAGCAAGATCACCCTATGTTACATAATGTGGGTGAGATGGAGAGTCAGCTGCAAAATAGAACATAGAAAGTATAACCAAATCTTTCTCTCTTCTATGAGTTTTCCTCATACTAAGTATCCATATACATTTTTTAATGAACCTCTCAATGTTTATCTTCTATTCGTAAATAACTTAGTGATTTCTTTTTACTATGGTTGCATCTTTAGAGTTTTAAAGGTCATACCATTTATAGTCCCTTACTATCCAAATTCTTCTTTGATAAGCTCTCTATTAAAGAGTACCCAAGTTCCTTGTATATAGCACGTCTTATCTTGCATGTCTTTTAGGTTAAAGTAAAACTCACCTACGATTGTCATATTCTCTCATTCCATGTGCATGCAAAGGCATTCCTAATTTCTCATCCTTATCACCAACTAGAATGGTGGAATGAGCTCACTAAACCCTCACTCTACTATACAACTTTTCTTGGAAAGAATAGAAATTATTAATCTCCTCTCATCTTTAGTAAGAAAAATTGGCTTTGACACCATGACTTTGGAAGAAGTCTCGGTGGTGAATTGCTTCTATCACTTGCTTTTGACCTTGTGACTCACCTTAGTCCCCACTCTTCTTGCCCTTAGCTACAAAATTAAAGTCTCCGCCTCTATGCTAAGCTTGATTTTTGAAAATTTTGAGTCAGTGAATTTCATCGAAATGGAGAAGAAGAAGAAATGTGCTGCAAAAATTATGATTACTATTTTATATAGGGTTAGGACTTATGATTAAGTACAACTATTTTAAAAGTTTATACGACCTTTCAAGTTGTTGTGACTTTTCTTTAAAATGGAAAGTCTTGATTGTGTAAGAGTTCTACAATTTCATTTATCTTATGAGAAAGTTGTGGTTGAGTTTGAGTGTTATGACTTTTTTTGAATATATACAACCTACCAATATCTGTGTATGTATTTATATGTAAAAAATGTCTATTATGTCACATAATACAAAAAGTAAATCATCGAATTGCCTCCCAAGCAGTGTTACATTTAAAGTTTATAGCTAGATCATCATTGGATATCCAATTAAATTGGTAATTTTAGAAATCTATGTAAGCTTCTAAGTATAATCTTTCTTTTATGCTTATCTTTTTGAATTCTTCTTCATCCTCGAGTCATCTTTTAGGGTCTCTCCTTCGAGATATTTTTTCACGAATGCTGCAACTTGCAAAGTCATATGACATTAGAAATTGCTCTCTTTATTTTATTTGTTAGGACTTTGGAAAAAGATGTGACTTATTCTTTAACTTCTATTTCTCCAATGTTGCAGCTTTGTCTCTTGTTGTATCTTTTTTTATTTCTTCATCAAGTAAAGTCACCTCTTCAAAAGTGATGACTTTTCTTGTTATAGTCACTATATCTTCATCTTTTTTGGGTGTTCAATGATTATTGTCTCCACCTCATGTTTCACTTCTAACAAATCAACTATCACATGTGTTTGTTTTTTTGCTTTTACTTCACTTTCAATCTCAAAAAATTCACTTAGTAATTTCTTCATTTTCTTGAATTAGGAATCTCATCTTTTTAGCCTTTTCCTTCATATGTTTTTATTCGTACCAATATCTTCACTCCAAAGTGCCGGCGTGTCATGACTTTGTTCCTTTGGAAGTCCTGACTTTGAAGAATGTCATGATATTATAATAGCCTTCTTTTTTATGGTCACTTGCAATATTTTCTTTACTCCAAATTGCCTTTAGTTCATCATCTTTATTACTTTTTTCATATCAATGATCTTTCACAAAGTTCTTCTATATGAAGTCTATATTTTGTCTCATGCTGGTGTGTAGGAGTCTATCTATTCTTTACAATCTTTTTTGTCATCTTCTAGAATCTACTAGCTTTGGTATAAGTTGTATTCCACTTGTTCTTTGCATATATGAACTTGGAATTCTTCCTTATTGATATCTGTCAATAGTTATCCAATGGCTAAAAATAGTCATCCTTAGATTAATGGAAAATACTAAATTTCCTCCATATTTAGCACAACAAAATTCACAAAAAATATAAATTTACTAACTTTTACCTATATATCTTTTATAATATCTCTCAAAAATTCAAATAGTTGGTTGACTATCTAAAGTTAGAGAGAGAGATTGAGTAATTTCACCATGGTTTAACTTTTACACAATGAACAATGACATCAAATTAATTCTTGATTTCAAGTCACATAGTGCAGTCTAGAAAGTTTCCTCCCTAATAATATATTGAATCATAAAACTCTCTGGATCTTTCAACTTTTTTTGGGAATTTACATTGAATGGTTGTATTATATTTCTCAATCATGTCCATCATTTTATATGTCTTTAATTTTCTCTTGCTACGCATTACATCCTTCATTAACTTCACATAATTGGGCATTTGAGATACAAATATGGTAAATAAGATATTAACTTCCAAATATGGTAAATAAGATAATTGGGCACTTAGTTTTCCAATGCTCTTTCTGTTTACAGTAGTGACAAATGTCACCCTCCTTTGACCTCTTCTAAACCTTATTTTCCTTCTTCTTGAATGGAACGAGTTGTGGCATCATGTTTGTCACCACCAGTCTAGCAGGATGTTGTTCAAGTCTTTCAACCGCTGCCTTCTGCCTCATCTCTCTGAAGTGTAGGGTAGCCCGAACATTCTTTAGTGTAATCTCCTCCTTTCCCACAATGAGAGATTCAACAAAATTTTCATAGGAAGGAGGAAGAGAAACTAAAAGTAGAAGTGCAACATCATCATCATCCACCTTAGCATCCACACGTTTAAGGTCCATGAGGATGATGTTTAAGTCATCTAGATGCTTCTTTAAAGAGGTTCCCTCTTGCATCCTCAGTGTGAACAACCTTCTCTTCAATAGAAGCTTGTTCGTCAATGATTTAGTCATGTACAGAGACTCAAGCTTGAGCCACAGTCCTGCAGCAGATTCCTCATCTGCTATCTGCTACCTCAGTAATGACTTCATCCGACAAGCTCAATAGAATGGTGGAGTGTGCTTTCTCTTCACGTCTCCAAGCCTCAGCCTCGGTTATTCCAAGAACAGCATCAGTGTGTAGACCGAAGCCTTGAACCAGAGGACTCCAAATATTGAAGTTTTTCAAATGAGCTCGCATTTTAATTTGCCACATACTAAACCCATTTCTGCCATTGAATTTCTCAATCATGGTGTTTAGGGTTCCAGCCATTTCAACAGAATATCATTTGTACCGAAAAAAAATCACAAACCCTAATTGCACAATTTCTTGAAAAATTCCAAACCAAGCTCTGATACCAATTGTTGGGTAATTGCGCTTCCACGATAGTGAGATTAAAAACAGAAACAACAGAAAACACAGAAAAACAAGCAATATAATCCCAATTCAGCAAGCATCCACGACAGAATCAAAAACGAGAAAATCAACACCGAAAATAACGTGGTTCGCTAGTCGCTCAGTACGACTAGCTACCTCCACCAGAAAATGCTTGTGTTACAGATTAAAACCAAAATGAAAACATCTTACAGTATGCAGCACACAGTAGTCGTGAAAATTCATGCAAAGAGAAGAGAGGGACGATGAACAGTTCCATGAGTCAAAAACAGCCGCCCGAAAAATAAAATTACAAATCATTTTATATTAAAAAAAACATCCGGTTCATTTAACCATAGCGGGTCGGATCATGGAACGAGTCAGGCTCTGCTCCAAAAATTTCTGCCCGCTGATCGGACAGCGGGACCTTCGTTATTGTGCTACTGCTACATCCCCAGGCTTTTAATATTTCCTTTCCTACACTTACATGAAAATATTAAAACAGAAAAACATTTTGTTATACAAACAGATTATTAAATAAAAATAAATTACATATACAGCACTATGAATATCACAACCTCATATGATCTTAAACATCACACAAACATATACAAAATAACAACCTCAAAATTAATTAATATAAAAACACATTTTAGTAATCCATTACCATTCAATCACAATAGTTGGGTTACCATTTGCCAAACAAAGGTTAGAATACCTATATTTTGTTCAATTCAGTAATCCATTCTAATAATCAAATTGAAATATGATTAATCCACATACAGTTTCATTAAGTGGCTTTGATAACATTGTTAGTGATTTAAAACCCTTCTCAAGATAATGCACATCGATTAATATCAATTGATTTATTCTTACTTTTGAGATTAAAATTAATATAACTACGTTGATTACATGCCTTAAAATCACAAGCTTTGTATGTACCTGAATTTATCTTCTATATGTCCTACTCTAATTTTAGGAAGAAAAAGAAGCATGTCTTTCTGCCATAAAACCCAATTGAAAACCTAAAAAAAAGAACACATCACATCACTTTAAAAAAGTGATGTGATGTTTTTATTAATTTGATATTTAAAGTATTATTTTAAAGATTATCTTAATTTTAATATATATATATAACCAAATAATTAATTTGATTCTAATTCAAATTAATTAATAAAATTATTTATATGATTTTAATCGAATTAATCACTCTGATTTTATATATATATATATATATATTCTAAACAAATAAATGAAGTCTTTAATTATATTTTAAATGTTTCTTATGATACTAGATTAGACCAAGGAAGAGGCTTTGGCTAAAATATGATTTTAGACTCCTAATATAAATTATGTTGTACCATTAATATTAATAATTCATTTCATTATATAATTATAATTATACTCTCTCACTTATTTGAAATAATTCAAGAATATTATTATTTAATACTTATTACACTCTCAATGTTAAGATTATAAATATTCATAAATTAAATAAAATTACTAATAATCTCTTATTCTTTCCTCAAGACCTTTCACTTAAGTTATTTAATATGCTAGATTAAAATCTACCTGTATGGTTTTATAATATCAAAACTTATAAATATTCACAATAGTTTATCATCAATCAAATTAATCAGACATGGATTATATCAATAATGAACATTCATTATACAATTGATAAAGTTATCAAACTCACTGAATTTATTATTATATTTATAGATTTCACTCTTCATAAATCAAAATAACTATTAACAAGCATATACACATTTTAGTTATTTCAAGATTAAGAGTAATAGAATTTACAATAATGATAGTGCATTTTTATTTTATATGTCAGTATAAAATAATCATATCATGGTGGTCTAATTCATAAAACTTAAGTATACTTGTACAAGAAGTTAGAATTTCATCAATTCCCATACTCAAGACAAACCTACTACAATCATATGTTACATTCTTACCAATAGATTATCTAACTACATCTATATTATGAATAATAGGTTTATATTCTACAAGAATTGATGATTTGATCTTCCTTGCACAAACCAAATTCTATATACTAAATCATCTATTATGTAGAATAAAGGACACATGCATATCAATTTTAAATATAACTCAACTCATTTTAAATTTACTTATTAAGAAATAACGAAATGAATTCAACCACCCAATCAAAAAAAAAACCAATAAAAATTTTTAGTATTGACATAATTCCAATAATGTGTGTGTGTGTGTGTGTGTGTCAATTATATAGCATAGATATAGACATGCATTGAAGGGTTTATAAATCTACCATAATGGATAAAGATAGACACTATAATCTATTATGTATATATATACATAATAATATCTATATATTTATATGGTCAATTTGACACACTATCATATATGGTTATATATGTGTGATGTTATTTATTCTTTAGCCTATTAGTCTCTTTTTTTGTATCAATGATTCCAAGTGCATCCTCTTTAGTCTTGTCACCTTCACTAATCCTACAAAGAGAAGGGTCTTACCTCATGATTTCTTTTCCAAGCAACTCTAGGTTACATGGAGGTGAGATTCAAACACATGATACATTTTTTTTGAAATTTGTTTACACACATCATTTCAACCAAGCTTGTGGAGGTTCCTATTGGTCTTTTTTGATGACCTTGCATGGAGTTAACCTATGTAGGTATTTTTTGAAGACTTACATCTCTTTTAGCACATCTTATTAATATGATATGAACAAAAGAACCTATACATTTAGATATTTTATCCTTAAAAATCAAAATTGATCTATCGAATAATTAATCATTATTTTTTGTATTCTCAAATGAATTTGAATTTCTTCTTTATATCATTGACTAAAGAACTACCATATGATTGCTTATCATTCAAGAAATAATAATTACAGAGTAAATATCAAATACTCTAAGAAAATATAATAGCATCATCCCTAGATTATCATGGTAACTCTTTATGTAGTTACCCATCAACATATTGCATATACAACTAACAAAATACCACTAATTCAATCTTTAGATATTGATAGCTATTTGGTATTTAAAATATCAAATAATTAGTATTATTTGGAAAGTAAAACATTGAGTATCTGCATGAATACAAGTAATTATCAATGAGATTTTATTAAAATCTTATTTTGAAGAGAAAATGAAGAATTTTTGTGAAATCAGAAAGAATTTGGGTGAAATTAGTTGACTCGGTTGAGAAATAGTTATAGGAGAGAGAAGCAAAGAAGAGTCATTACAATTCTCTGGTCGTGACTTATAAACACCCTCTATAATAGCCATGAGTAGTTGTGGTATCCTTTCTTGGGCATAACTCTACCAAAATAGTTTAGGGCTCCCTTGTATGCCATGATTGTACTATTGGGTTGAAATTTATCATTTTACTATGTAACATAATCAAAATGGCCAAAAAATTTTTTGGAACTATGTTAATACTATCTATAATTCATATAATAGTTAAGACATTATTCTCATTTTATTGAAGTCGAATATATCATTTCTACAAATAGTCATGGTATATTTTAGGGTTGTGATTTATTTAAATAGAACAAAAACATTTATAAATGAAGGTAGTGACATCATTTTCTACTATGAATTTTCAATCTAGAGTAATGTCTCAGTCATGACATTCATAGTACCATGAAACTTTGCTCATAGAGCCAAAACCAAAGTTACAGCCAAATACCAATGTCATGATATTTTGCTATGACTTTGTGTTATAGAGAGTTAAGTATCAGTCATAGTTACTCAAAGCATTGCAATAATTGGGCTCATGAAAGGATTCAAAGAGATGATAGAGTCATGACCTCAACTTTGTGCTATGACATCCAACTTAAAGTGGTATACAAAATCTTGATTCAAAGAAAACCCAAGGTTTCATGACCTACAACTTTGTGCTAGATTAGGAGAAAAGAAGAGAAATAAGAAAAGAGAGGAGAAAAAAAAGATTATGATTCATTCCTAACCTTGGTGCCATGACCTCAACCTCACTTAGGGGGAAACCCAAGGCAAACAAGAAACAAATTTGATTCGAATTAGTGTTTTCGTTTTGGAAATTAGTTTGAGTGTTCATTGGGAATCCTAGAATTAATGAGATGAACTTTCACTCACATCGTGCAATTTTATCATTAATATTCAATGAAATTAAATTATAGGCTTAGTTATGTAATTGTGTTGTGATGAATAATAAAATTAATAAGTTTATATTTAATTTATAATGTGTTTAGATGTTGATTTCTATGGATGCATGTTAGAATAAAAAATTAGGATTTACAAGAATATGTTGGTTTATCTATACCAGCCATGGAAAAGGGTGCCATGTATGTCATGGGACGCACAAATGTTTTGGATAGAAGGAATTAATAGTCTTTTTAATCTTAATATATGAGATAAATTAATATATGAAACTCCTAAGTTGATAAATGTTAATTATTGTGAGTATAAGTACAAATGTGCTGGTTTAGAAATAGAAACTGCCATCAAGCTTTGCACTAGGGGATTTAAATGCTTGCGGTTCACCTATCTCTATGAGTGGATCCACCCGTCGCTCCTCTGGGCAGAGATGGGACCGGGAACAGAAGGCATACACTTCCTATATTTTCTATAACATCCCATCTCATTTCATAGCGACAGCTTCCCGAAAAGATTGATCGGGGGCATAGCACAATTCTTCTTGGAGGAGGGTTGGTTTGCCTAGGTGACTGATCCTGCCATAATTCCGACCTCTTAGATCTAATTAGAGTTTTCTCTCTTTAGAGTTCGAGTTAGAGCATTGGCAACCGAAGTCGAGCATACATATAAAAATATTCATGCGTGAATAGCCGGGAGGAAAGAAAGGGCGGTAGATGACTTCACCGAGGGATATGTCCTTTGCTGGGTTATTTCAAATGACATACCTCTGTGGGGGGTTCATTTTAGTTATGGCTTAAAGACAAATCCATTATGTACTTTCTACATGAACTAACATCTGAGTATTGTGGGGGTTAAGTAAAATATTTTACCTAGGATTTCATCATAATGAGTGAGTCATGTGTTGGTCATGGTAGATGGATATATGTATATCACGAGACACATGCAAATGGGAGAGACTCATTTGGTTGTAGAGGTGTCAAACGGGCCGGGCCGGCCCGGCCCAGCACGAGGCACGGCACGGTTCGGCCGTGCCTGGGCCGGCCCGGCACGTTCAAAAACCGTGCCCGGGCCCGTGCCGTGCCTGGCCCGGCACGGCTCGTGCCTGGGCACGGCACGCCGGCACGGGTCCATCCCGTGCCGGTCCCGCAGGCACGCGTGGCACTGGCGGCGTGCCACGCGTGCCGTGGCGTGAGTTGCGACTCACGGTCACGAGTCACGACTCACTGAGTCGTGAGTCGTGACTCGGTCACTCGACCCATCCGGGCCCCGGGCCCCCCCGGAAAAAAGACCGCGGGTCGGGTCCAAACCGACCCGACCCGCGGTCTTTTCTGCCGAAAACCGAGAAATTCGAAATTTCTAACGGAAAAAAAAAAAATTTCAAACTTTGAGTGATTTTCAGCCCTTGGATTCGACTCCAACGGCTAGGGGGCAGAATCCGACGGTCCTCGTGATTCTGCCCCTTAAATATAATAAAAAAATTCAAAAAAATAATAAAAAAATAATTTTTTTTTTAAAAAAAAACTTTATTTAGCCTATAAAATCTACCCCCCTCCCTATACAATTTATGTTTTTCAAAAACATAAATCCTCTCAATATTTTCTCTCTCTCACATAAACCGTGCTTCTCTCTCTCGGCCCTCGTGATTTTGATTTCGGCTTGGATTTTCGTGAAACTCAACTTGAGTTTTGAACATCAAAGCTTCCTGCAGTGCATCTTGCACTTGAGTGACCTCATTGCTTTTACCGGGTAATATAATTTTTTTTATTTTCTCTCTCTAAAGCTTCTCTCTCTAGAAAAACGTACGAAAAATAAAAAATGACAAATTTACCTAACACATATTTAAATTTGGAAAATGAAAATGTTAGTGTTACACAAACGTCTGTGGCTCATGAAACTTTGGTTTCTCCTGTCATCTCAGCCCAAAGTTCTAAAAAACAAAAAACTAGGAGGACTTCTGTAGTTTGGACACATTTTAAAATCATAACACAATTAGATGTTAGGGGTGAGGAACATGAAATAGCACAGTGCAAATATTGTATGCGACTTTTAACATGCAAGAGTACATGTGGGACTGGGCACCTAAAAAGGCATGCTGAAATATGCTCCAAAAAACATGGACCGTTAGATCCTAGGCAAACCCAACTTGGCACTACATTTTTTGAGACTGGATCGAGTTCAGTCTCAAAGTTTACTCCCTTCGTATACTCCAGCTAGTTGGGTAGGGACGGCATGGCCAGGCTCATCACATTGATGGGTCTTCCGATCAGATTTTCGGAAGATTCGAGGGTAGTCCGCATCATGCAGACTTATTTTCAGCCATCCTATCGTAGGATTCCTAGGTCCACATCTAGGAGTGACATACTAAAGATATATAAGTTAGAAAAACAAAAAATAATTAAGGAATTTTTGGCATTTAGTGGAGTGGTGTCCGTGACGTTCGATATATGGACATGTCACGATGATTCTTCTTATGCATGTATCACGAGTCATTATGTCGATTCAAACTGGACAATAAATAAAAAAATATTAGGATTCACTGAGATTCTTCATCCTCATGATGGCCCGGCCATTTTTGAGTGTATGATGAAAATATTTAGGGAATATAAAATTCAAAATAAAATTTTTAGTGTCACTTTCGATAATGCTGCGAATAATGGAGTAGCGATCAATATGTTTGTTAGGAATATTAGAGACGCACCTTTAGGAGAGATATTTCATGTCAGATGCATGTGTCATGTTATTAACCTGATAGTTCAAGCGGGTATGAAGGTGTGTTCCCCCGCGTTGGAAAATATACGCAATGCACTCAAGTATATTCGCACTCCTCGCAGACTACAAGAGTTTGGTAATCTCTGTTTGTCTGCGAATCTTAAGAAGAAGAAATTCCAATCTGATGTGAGACATCGTTGGAATTACACGTACCTGATGTTGGAATTATGTGTTGGATACGAACACGTGATATCCGACTACGTCAATAGTAAGAGTGGCGAACTTATTGGTGACGACACTGACTGGGATTCAGGAATTTCATTTATGAAATTCCTGAAGATATTTTATGACACGACGAACATGTGTTCGTCGGTTTAAATGCCCACCACTTGCATTGCACTCCATTGCATATGCAACATTAGTAGCATGTTTAGGATGTATCGAGCGGACCCGACGCTCAGCCATATGGTTGCAGAGATGGAGACCAAGTACCTGAAGTACTGGTCCACCATTCCATCTCTTTATTGCCTCGCAGCATGCATGGACCCTAGGGCTAAGGTGGAAGGGGTTGAAAACACCCTGACTTTCATTTCCTCGTGCATGAACCTGGAAGAGCCACCTCAAGGGTTCATTTATGAGAAGTTGACAGACCTGTTCACATACTACGATACTAGGTATGGTGGTGGTGGTGTTGAGACTGTGAGTACGGACACTGATACCTTGTTCGGAGATGACGCTTATTCCATTAACCTAGCGAGGGGGAAACGTAGGGGTGGACCTTCACATAGGAGCGAGCTGTCTCGGTACTTAGATACCAATTACTGCTCAATCCTATCACCTTCTGATAATAAGAATCTTGATTTATTACAGTGGTGGAAATCATATGAGTCCGCCTATCCCGTGCGATCTAGGATGGCACGGGATCTACTGACTCCTCCGGTGTCGAGCGTAGCATCGGAGTCTGCTTTTTCTGTTGCAGTGAACGTGATTTCGGATAGGAGATCGAGATTACGTCCAGATATGGTTGAGGCCTTGGCATGTTTGAAGGATTAGGAGGAATCGAGATTTAGCATCAGTGATCGTGCTGAAGCTGGGACTGTGACCGACACTGCAGTCGCATCCACATCCACTACGATGGCGGAGGAGCTGATTGCCGATGATGATGACTCATATGATACTGATCTTGATGTTGCGGCTGATGATTCTCATTATATGCCGCTTGACGATTGATGCTCATCTGCTCTTTTTTTTCGATATTTTTTTATTTTTTTTTATTTATACGCTTTGTTTGTACTTTGTATTATACGTTGTGTTGAAGTTGAAACTTATACTTTTTTTTTCGGAGTATTGGTTTCAAAAGCATGAATGGTAATTTTTATTTGCGTAGTTTAAATTTTTTTTAATTAAAATTTTTACTAACTTAATGTATTTATTTATTATTTTAAGATTTAAATTTTATTTTAAAATTTATTAACTTTAAATCTTAATATTTAATTAATACATTATAATATTAAAATATGCTAAACTTAATTGAAAAAAAAAATAAATTTTCTAATTTTTTTTTTCATACTTACATTTAATTTTAAATGTAATATTTTTTACAAAAAATTTTATTTTTTATTTATTACATAAACTTAAATACAGATAAACAGAAACTTAATAAAAAAATTAAAAAAAAAAAAATTTTTTTATAATCTGCCAAGTGCCAAGTGCCAAGCACGGGCCGTGCGCCCGTGCCCGTGCTTGGCTGTTGGCTCCCAGGACCCGGACCCCGGTTGAGCCGGTCCAGGAGACCAGGTCCAAGCCAACTGTGCTCGAGCGGGCCGGGCACGGCACGGCCTCGCCGTGCCCACGGGCCGTGCCGTGCCCGACTTTAAAAAACCGTGCCGTGCCCGGCACGGCACGGTAGCACGGCGGGGCACGTGAAAAACGGGCCGTGCCATGCTGGGCCGGCCCGTTTGACACCTCTATTTGGTTGTGATAGTCTTATGAATCATTATTGCTTGTATGATTTATAATAATAAAATTCTTGAAAAGATATTTCTTTAATTATCATGAATATGATGCTAACAAAGTTGAAAACACAAATAAATGTAGTATGATATTATTTAAAGTCATGAAGATAATTAAAGGTTAGAGAATAAAAATATATAATTAAACATCACTAGCAATTGATGTATTACTCAAAAGAAGTATATGTGATAATAACCCTTGCATGAATCAACATATTACTTTGATATTAATATAATGAGGAGACAACTACATGTTGATCATCTTTATTAGTGACAATCCAATGCACGAAAACCACCTCATATGCTAAAAGGATCATGAGTATTTTCATATTAATTTATCTTTCATCCAATAACTAAATATAATATGAATCAAAGATAAAAAAAATATCATAATGTAAAGTACATCTATTTGATTCAAAGTTATCAATTCATTATTGATTGACCAGACTATCTAATAATTTCTATGAAATCAATATCTGAACATGCATCCACTTTATTATTTGTATGAATTATATATTTATGGACCTACATTGGCTAAGAGATATTTACTCGACTTTATTTTGTGATCATATCAAATAATTATGGGGTTTTGTTATCCTCACAAAACTACAACAATAGCCTACAAATATTTTGACATTACATGATAGTGATGAAATGAGACAACTTGCGAGCTACTCGACTCGATCAAAACTCGACTCGATCTCGAGAACGACTCAAAATATTAATGAGTCTTGTCAAGCTTGGCTCAAGTAAGCTCAACTCGAAATGTTAACGACTCGACTCAAGCTCGGTTGAACTTGTACTCGACTCGCATAAATAGCACCCCTAGCACAAAGTAGGCGTCGTTCAATCTAGATTCCAATATACCCCAAAAAATAGAAAGATTTGCATCATATAGCAAAACTATAACATTTTGAAAGTCTTCTTCAATATTAGCTAGTCTTGCCATTTTTTGATATTCTCTTTGGTAACTTTCACATAAAATTATGCATGATTTTGTTGTTCATCTAACCAATTATGGTCAAGAGATATTTTCATTCCAACCATTTTATATCAAAATTTAGCTTTCATGTTGCCTATAAGGTCTTATATCAAACTTCATGACCACAAGTGAAAAGATTTTCCATACATATTACATCAATCGTATGAAGACATATCACAGATAATGATAGTATTGTGGCCCAATTATTCTGGTTTGTATTCATAACTTTCAAAATCATATTGTTCTCTACATGATTAGCTAGTTCCACTTGTTAATTTTTTGTTGATAGTATTAGGTAGATATTGTGTATTGCACCTCATACTTAGCAAGAATATAATTGTGACTTGTTTCAAAGTTCTCTTCCTCTATTGCTTATAAAAGCACTAGACACTATAAATTATAAAAATGTATTCTTCGAAAAATTGTCATAATATGATCGTCCCACGTGCAAGGGATTACTTGGAATTGGGGAATTTTCCAATGTAAAAAATTGTAGACCCAAAACAGTACTTTGGAGAATCCTATTTTCTAAATGATTATCAAAGTAAACACAGTTAATTATACAATTACATGTATATTCATTTTAACATGGTCATTTGAGTTGCAAAATTTCTTCCATGTGCATTTGTTTAGAGATGATTTATTAATATTCTATTGGAACACAATTCCAAATAGAGAAAAGATTCTTCTCAATAATTTTTAGTTAATGAGAAATTAACTAAAAATATTAGATTTCATGAAATAATATATCATCAAAATAAGAATTCCATGCATATTTAATGATTATATTTGATAAATAAATATACTTTTAACATATTTAATAATGTGATATATATATATATATATATAATTGTTATAAAATAAAACTAAACCCGCAATAATTTGAAAGATAGAAAATTCAAAAGTAAAGCAATAAATTACATCAGGAAATAAAATACATTCAAAAGAAAATGAGAAATTGGAATACATGGGAATGATTTTCAAAGAAATAGAAAAGCCCTTTATATAGGAAAAAGTTTGGAAATCTCCAAACAATTTTCCAATGTGGGCAAGGTGATTTTCACCTACCCCCATATTAAAATAACATTCTCACACTTGAAAATCACTTTCTTTGATTGTCAATACATGCTTCCAATCTTGTTAAGCCACATGAAGTTCTACACCATTCAAACTTGTCATTGCTGATCAGTTTGGTTAAAACATCCGCTATGTTTTCTTCGGTATCAATCTTTTGCAAATCCACACTTCCTTATTCTACTTTCTCTCGTACAAAATGATATTGTACCCTGATGTGTTTTGTCTTGGAGTGAAATACTAGATTTCTTGCAAAGTGTAGAGCACTTTGACTATCACAAAATAAAGTAACTTTATCTTGTTTATATCCAAGCTCTTCCAATAGTATTTGCAACCAGATTGCTTCTTTACTGGCTTGTGTAGCTGCAACATATTCTGCTTCTGTCGTAGAAGTAGAAACAATAGGCTGCAATTTCGAAACCCAACTTACAGCTCCTCCAGCAAGAGAAAAAACATAACCTGTTGTAGACTTGCTATTATCAACATTTCCAGCATAGTCTGCATCAACATAACCTCTAACAATAAGAATTGAACTTCCATAACATATTGTAGTATTTGAGGTTCCTTTCAGATATCTGAAAATCCTCTTCACAGTATTCCAATGTTCTAAGCCCGGATTTGCCATGAATCGACTAACCACTCCCACTGCTTGTGCAATATCTGGTCTTATACAAATTATTGCAAACATTAAACTTCCCACTGCTGATGCATACGGTACTCGGGACATCTTCATCCTCTCTTCTTCTGAGCTAGGACACATACTTGAGGATAATTTGAAATTAACAGGAAGATGGGTAGAAATTGGCTTACTATCTTGCTTGTTAAAGCGACGCAAGATTTTGTTAAAATAATTTTGTTGAGAAAACCAAATCTTCTTATTATTTCTATCTCGGTAAATCTGCATCCCTAGAATCTTTTTTGCTAGTCCCAAGTCCTTCATTTCAAATTCCCTAGCCAACTGTGCCTTCAATTCTTGGATTCGACATTTGTTTGGGCCTGCTACCAACATGTCATCCACATATAATAGTAAAATGATGAAATCATTTTCTTCAAACCTTTTGTAGTATGTACAATGGTCTGAACTTAGTCTATTATATTCAAGGCTCATGATGAAGGAATCAAATCTCTTATACCAACACCTCGGTGCTTGTTTCAAACCATATAGAGATTTGTTCAACTTACAAACCAAGTTCTCTTTACCAATTTCAACAAATCCTTCTGGCTGGAACATATAAATTTCTTCTTCAATTTCTCCATGAAGAAAAGCAGTTTTAACATCTAACTGCTCCAAATGCAAATCAAGTGTAGCACATAGAGTCATTACTACTCTAATTGTTGTAAGACGAACCACCGGAGAAAAAATTTCATTGAAGTTAATACTTTCTTTCTGAGCATACCCCTTTATCACCAATCTTGCACGATATCGTTCTATTTGATCATTGCTATCCCGTTTTATCTTGTAAACCCATTTGTTTCCAATAGCTTTTCTTCCGATTGGTAATGGTACTAGCTTCCAAGTCTTGTTCTTGTATAGAGCTTCAATTTCTTCCACCATTGCTGTCATCCACAGAGATGCATTTGAATTATTTGAAGCTTCTTGAAATGTTGAAGGTTCTTCATCTTCTCTTAGGAGACAATATGCAATGTTGCTCTCCGTAACATACTCCGAGTGCCAAGCTGGCGGTCTTTTATTACGAATTGGCTGACTAACCCCTTGAGCCTCAGACACGACTTGTTCTTGTGCTTCATGCTCTAATTCTTTCTCCATTGACTTTGGAACATCTTGTTTCTGATCATTTTCTACATGAACAGTGGTAGTTTCTGAAGATTCTTTTAATGTGCTATAATCTTCAATTCTTTCTTTAAAAATTACATCTCTGCTGATTATTACCTTGTGGTCAGTGGGTTCCCACAGGCGATACCCCTTTACTCCTTCAGCATACCCTAAGAAAATACATTTTCTGGATTTTGGATCCAGCTTTGCTCTTTCTTGGGTGTTGTACATTACATATGTAGGACATCCAAAATAATGTAAAGTAGAGTAGTCTGCTGGCTTACCCGTCCACATCTCCATCGGTGTCTTCAAATCAATCGATGTTGATGGCGATCGATTTATCACATAGCATGCAGTTTTTGCTGCTTCCGCCCAAAATGACTTGGGTAGTCTTGCAGTCGTTAACATTGCTCTCATTCTTTCTGCAAGAGTTCTGTTCAACCGTTCTGCTACTCTATTTTGTTGTGGCGTGTATGTGACTGTGAACTGTCGTTTGATACCTTCTTGCTTACAAAAAACAAGAAATTCACCAACTGTATACTCACTTCCATTATCTATCCGCAAACACTTAATTCTTTTCCCAGATTCAAGTTCCACTCATGCTTTGAATTCTTTAAAAGTTAAAAATACATCTGACTTTTTCTTGAGTGGATATACCCAACATCTCCTTGAATAATCATCAATGAAGGATACAAAATACTTTGCTCCTCCATAAGATATTTCAGGTGATTCCTATACATCAAAATATATCAAGTCTAGCGTATTTTTACTTCTTACATTTGATCTTTTAAATGCCAATCTATTCTGCTTACTAGTAACACAATGCTCACAAAAAGGTAAATTTACTGTTTTGAGCCCCGGAAGTAACTTTTTATTAGAGTGAATCTTCAAACCTTGTTCTGACATGTGACATAGTTTAAGATGCCATATCATTGTTGATTCTTCTTCCTTAGTAATTGATGCAACACATGCATCTGCTTCCTGTACTGTTTCTCCTTTAAGCATGAATAAATTTGCCGTGATCTTTTCTCCCTTCATTACCACGAGTGAACCTCTCACAATTTTTATCATCCCATTTTCAATATGAGTTTTGCATCCAAGACTATCTATTTGTCCCAAAGACAATAGATTTTTCTTCAAGTCAATCACATGTCGTACATCTTGAATGGTACGAATCATACCATCAAACATTTTAATTTTGATAGTACCCACACCAATAATTTTCAAAGTATGATCATCACCCATGTGCACTGACCCACCTGAGATTGGTTCATATTTTTGAAACCAATCTCTCCGAGAAGTCATATGCCACGATGCTCCTGAGTCTAGCAACCATACATCACTAAACTATTTTTTACTTTCAACTATTGTTGTTACCTCACTATACAAAATACTATCTTCATCATTGATGCTTGCAATATTCCCTTGTGTCTTAGATAACTCATCATCTATATTTCTTTTCTTAAACCAACAATCTCTTTTTAAGTGTCCTTTCTTACCACAGTTATAAAATTTAATATTTTTCTTACTTCGAGATTTTGATCTACCATAATTCTGACTCCCACTGGGGCCATGCTCCGTTGATCTCCCTCGTATCATCGTCGAAGCATCTATTTGTTGTGCATTTACATATCTATCCTCTTTGTTTTTACGTCTATTTTCTTCTTCTAAGATGGCAGAGGCAATATTATTAAAAATTAAACTATCAGTCAATGCACCTTTCATTAGATTGATGACGAGTTGATCATACGAATCATGTAAACTCTGAAGTAAAATCTCAGCACGTTCAACTTCTTCTATCTTGTGACCCAACGTAGTAAGTTGCGAAAATAAAGTATTCAGAGTATTGATATGATCAGTTACCATAACAGATTTCATCATTCGTAAAGTGTACAGTCTTCTTTTTAAGAAGATCTTGTTGTGAAGTGACTTTGCCTCGTACAACCTTGTGAGAGTATCCCAAATTTCTTTTGCCTTATTGTTTTCGGCCACACTCGATAATACTCCATCAGCAAGTGCCAAATGCAGGTCAGCTACTGCATTACTATCCATCTCATTCCACTTGTCGTCAGGAATTCCGGTGAGCCTTTTTCGAATTGCATCTAAGCAATTATCCTTCCTCAAAATTGCCTTAATTTTCATTTTCCACAATGAAAAATTACTTCCATTGAATTTTTCTATTTCAAATTTTGCTGCCATGTTTCACTTTTACAGTGAATAGTAACCGAGAATAATAATAATAATAATTTGTGTTATTACACTAAAAAAGTTCCCAGGTAAGTGGAGGGGCGCAATTACCCTCTTAAAAACCACAAACCTTGAGGCTCTTATCACCCTTTTGACAGAACTTTTCTAAAATGCATTAACTACAAAAGTTACTAACTAACCTCCTCTGATACCACTGTTATAAAATAAAACTAAACCCGCAATAATTTGAAAGATAGAAAATTCAAAAGTAAAGCAATAAATTACATAAGGAAATAAAATACATTCAAAAGAAAATGAGAAATTAGAATACATGGGAATGATTTTCAAAGAAATAGAAAAGCCCTTTATATAGGAAAAAGTTTGGAAATCTCCAAACAATTTTCCAATGTGGGCAAGGTGATTTTCACCTACCCCCATATTAAAATAACATATATATATATATATATATATATATATATATATATATATATATATATATATATAAGAAATAATAAGTTATTTTTTTCCCACCAAAACAATTTCTCTAATCTTAGGGGCATTCTCGATGAGTTAGTCGATGAAATCTTTGTCATTTTCTAATTTTGATTTACCAAATTATGTATGATAAATGATATATTTCAAAAAAGATAAATATATGTGGTATCTTAGTAGAATATCAAATAATTGTAGAACTTGAATCTAAATACATTAATGTACAAGAAAAATACAAGATTTTTTTTGTGCAGGCCTTAAATTATATTTATGTGTACAACTCATTTGACAAAAAAAAAATCAAAAAGATGTAAAGTAGCCTGAGAACAAATGATTCTTTAGTGTGATGAGCATGTCAAAAATTGTTGCTAACTACAGAATCTTTCTGCCTACAAACTACAGAATTTTTCTGCCTACAAATGGTCTTTCAAATATTGTAAATACTTTCAATTTACTAAAACGTTCTGAAACAGTTTTTAGAATATCACAAGTACATGAAAATTAAGGAAGCCTTTCGCCCTATTAACACAGTCTCTGGAAATTTGTAAGTGGTTGCTGATTGATGAAGTTTCTGGAATATGTCGTATGCACAACCAAGGTTCACAACTCTTTGCTAATTTTCAAAAGTACTTGTGTGAACTCCATTTTCAGCTTGATTCCATGCTATTTTGTTTTGCCTATTTTCATTTTACTTCCACAATCTTCTAAGATATTCCAAGAGGTAAAACACTACATGAATATTGTAAACTAATACAAAAAACATATATTTTACATTTTTATACACTTTGACATACAAAGTGAGTTAACTAAGAGAAACACAATTACTACTCAGTTTTGGTTGGGCTAGGAGAGTTGGTAGAAATAAATAATTCGATTTGAAACTTTTGTATAATAAATTACATGGATATTTCAATGATATCTTACATTTTCTAAGAGATATCCTTAACGAAAGGTATTATTTACATCAAGGTGTCATAAGGACAAACCATGATTGAAAGTGTCTTATTAATCTATTATAGAATGTTGAAATTTTAACTGATATCCTATAAGACTAGATTTTTGTTCCATTCTTTACTAAAGTGTCATACTCTTTAGACATGGCTTGATGCCATTTATAATCTTTGCGAGCTTTGATCAATATTTTGGTATCATGATCATCACATTTGGTTAAGTGGGTGTTAAGATTAATTTTGGTGAGAGGTTTTTGGATGTTATTTTTGGCTCTAGTGGACATGGTGTGGGTAAATTGTGGTTGAGGCTCAAGTGGGTTTATTTGTGGATATGGTTGTTGGGAATTATTGCTATTTGAAGTTGCACATGATGGTGGTGACACTTCTTCGAATGATTGTTGTTAAGCATCCCCTATAGATATCAAATTGAATGGTGGTAGCAATGACAAGGTAGAAACTTGAAGATGTGGTGAAATCCAAGTGGAAATAAAATCTAATTGTGAAGAAGAGGGCATAGCTAAGAGATGACTGAAAAAAAATTAGACTAAACAAATTTTATATGCCTCGAGACATAAATTTTGGGCGTGGGTGGATCAAGGTAGTAATAGGCACTCTGAATAAAACGTATCTAAGAAAGACATGTGGTTTGGATTGAGATTCTAGTTTGGTGGTTATATATAGTCTATGTTAGAGATAAAATACATAACCAAAAATTTTGAGTAATTGAGAGCTTCTAAAAAAAATTTTCATATCGAGATATATATTTAGTGTGGGTGTGGGCATATAATTTTTTAATAAGGACAATTGCTTAAAGGAAGAGAGGCATGAGCTAGAGAGTAGTAAGATAAGAAAATAGGCAAGTAGCCAAGTACAATATATTTACCCCCATTATTAGGGTGTTTTAGCAAAATATTTTAACAATTGCTTTAAATCTAATAAAAATATCAACTTTTGTTTTAGATGATAGAACCAAATATATTGGTGAAATGATCCACAAAAATGATATAATATCTAAATTCATTGTTTGATAGAATTAGAGAAGTCCTAACATCAAAGAAGATAGTTTGAAGGGATTGAAAAAAAATCAATGATAGATTAAGAGAATGATAATTTATGGTTTTTATTACTTATACAAGCATTACATGAAAATTTATTTTAAAAACAGAAAGTGAGATTATTTTATGAAATAACCTATTTTAGAATGTGGAAGGATAAGTATCATAATCATTGATGCTACTCAAATAAAGTTGTTTGGAAAATGCAAGTAAATGTAAAGATATTAGATTCTCATAAACATCACCCTTAGTTTGTGCATGTAGTAATGTTTTCCAAGTGTGAGTGTTCATTACAAAAAAAAAAAAAGTAAGAATTCGATAAGAATATTAAGGTACAAAATTGAGAAATTGAAATATGATTATGTTTCATAGTAGGTATAGTAGAGGTGTCAAATGGGCTGGGCCGGCGGTGATGAAGCTGGACCGGGGTCATGCCTTGGCAGGCTGATTTTGGCCCATTCGGGCCGGGTTTTGGTGGTTTGAGCTAGGTTTGGACCGGGTTCGGGCCATTAAAAAATTTTTTAATCCAAAATATTAAAATTATTAAAAAAAATTTAATTTTAATTATTTAATATTTAAATAGTTTATAGATAATTGTTAAATTAAAATAAATAATTAATTTTTAAATTTTTAATTTATAAATTAAATAAAACATAAATTTTAGTATAATAAATAACTAAAATTTAAAAATCAAGTGTCTGAATTAAGAAAACTAAAATAATAATACAAACTAATAAAAATCACAAAAAACATAAATGAATATTCAAGATTAAAACCTCAAAGTAAAATAACAAAAAATAAACAGGAACAATGTCAATCCAAAATAAATAAATAAAACTAAAGGATATCATGAGCATTACAGCATATGATCAATGATGATATAAAATAAGTATCAATGTATCAATCCGTCAATCATCATCATCAATATCACACAGATCATCATTAGCAACCAACTCCTCTACTTTTGCTGTAGTTCCAACACAATCCTGAATGTCTAAGCTCGAATCATCTCAATCCTTCATGCATATTAATGCCTAAACAATATCTTTCCACAATCTTGATCTCTTATCTAAAATCATATTTACTACAATACAAAAAATAGACTCTGATAATATGTTCGACACCAAATGAGTAAGTAGATCTCATGTCATCTTAGATAACACGTGATAGGTTGACTCATGATTTTCACCATTATAAAATATAAAGATTATTTTTATCAAAATGTGACAGGATTGAGCAGTAATCGATATACTAAGTACTGAGACAACTCGCTCCTATTTTATGATCACCCCATCATTTCCCCCTAGCTACCTGAATAAAATAGTCATCATATCTGAATATGATATCCGTGCCTATACTCAAAACCTAACTACTACTGCCACCATATCTAGTAGCATGGTATATAAAGAGCTTAGTTAACTTCTTGTAAATGAATCCTTCAAGTTAATTTTCCTTGTTCATGCATGAGGATATGTATGTCAAAATATTTTCTTCCCCTTCCACATTAACCCTATGATCCATGCAAGCAACCATATAATAAATAGATGAAATGGTAGACAAGTACATTAAGTACTTGGTTTCTATATCTACAATCATATGGCTAAGTAATGTTAAACATGCTACTAATGTTGCATATGCACTTGAGTGCAATACAAGTCGTGAGTGTATAAACTGACAAACACATGTTCGTCGTGTCTTAAAAAATCTTTAGAAATTTTATAAATAATAGATCTATAACCTAGTCAGTGTAGTCAATAATGAGTTCATCACTCTTACTATTAATGTAGTCAAATATCATGTGTTCGTATTCAACACATGAATCCAACATAAGGTATGTTTAATTCCAACGATATTCACATCTGATTGAAATTTCTTTTTTATAGACCCACAAATAAATAGAGACTACCGAACTTATGTTGTCTACGATATGTGCGAAGAAATTTTAATGAGTTACATATGTTTACTAAAGTAGATGAAACAACCTTCACCCTGCTTGTATTATCAAGTTAATGACGTGACACATGCATCTAACTTGAAAAATCTTTCCTAACGATCTATCTCTAATACTCATAAAATATTTTAATTACTACTCCATTATTAGATGCATTATCAAATGTGATACTATATATTTTATTTTAAATTTTATATTCTCAAATATTTTTATTATGCACTCAAAAATAGTCGGGTCATTATGAAAATGAAGAATCCCAGAAAATCTTAATATTTTTTTATTTAGTTTCATTTAGAATCTACATAACAGGCGATGAGGCATGCATAAAATGTATCGTCCTTACTTGTTCAAATATCAGACATTACAGACACCACTCCACTATAATCTCTAAATTTATTAATTATTATTTTTTTTCTATGTTATAACATTTTAGTATGTTGCTCCTAGATATGAACATAGGAATCCTATGCTATATTGGTAGAAAATAAGTCTGCATAGTACTGATTATTCTTAGATTCCCCAAAAACCTAATCGAAAGATCCATAGTGATAATCATTTTGGTCATACATTTCAATCCTAAATCGATGTGCTATATGAAGGGGATCAACATTGAAGATGAACTAGACACACCATGTTTTTTTGTGCAAACTTCGATATGCCTTTTAAGGTGCCTAGTCTCATACGTACTCTTACAACTTAATATTTTATTATAATATTTGCACTATACTGATTCTTCTTTGGCACACTTAATATTTTTTTTGTTGTATTATATTAAAGTGAGTCTAAATTATTAATTTTCTTTTAGTTTTTTATTTTTTAACTGTTTGGGTCAAGATGACCAGAGAAACCATAGTTTCGGCGACCTTGGACCTTTACATATGACTTATGTTGTCTATATTATAATTAATGTTATTTTTGTAATTAAAATTAATATTTATCATTTTTATTTTTATTTTTTAATTATATATTATTATATAATATTTTTTTATTAATAAATTTAAATCAATTAAAATAAAGAAGATTTAGAATTAAACACTTAACAACTAAATAATATTAAAAAAATACTCATAAATTATAATCCATAAAATAAGTTTACCTTTTTGATGTCCACACCGCACGCGCACCACAATTTACACCCAAGTGCCCGAGTCCCACAGGTTTGGTCGGTTGGGTTATGGGTCGACGAAATTCAGATCCGTCGGGCTTGGAGTCGGGCATCGAGGCATCGGGCAAGGCACGAATCAAGTTGTGATGATTTCACATGCCGGTCCTCTCACTGGGCCGTGCCTGGCCCAACATGTAGCCTATTAGACCTAGCACGACATGGGCACATGCATGGGCACGACCAAGCCGCGCCAGGCCTCAGGCCGGTCCTGGGCTGCCCATCCCATTTGACACTTCGGTACACATAGGAGAAATGTTAATTGAAAAGTTCTGAATTTTGGGGAGAGAGGTAAAAGCAATGAGTAATTAATAGTCCTAAGTCATCACCAATCAAATCATTTGAGCCATTGTATTGATCATTCAAGGAGAGATTATTTAGATCAACTATAACATAGTGATAGACTCTATTGTCTAGGATCGATGTAGTACTCAAAGTATTATCTATTAGAAGCTTAATGAGCCCTTAGTTGCCATACAGTGATTGGGCAATGTAGGAGAAATTATTGTTTTAATGTTGGATATGTTAATTTGGACTAGCTAAAATGAATAACACTATTTTACCATGTCCTTAGAGCATCTCCAACAATGCTCTCTAATTTATCTACTTAAAAAATATTATAATATTATATTATCTATTTTAGCTACAATTTTTTTAAGTTAACTCCAACAATGCTCTCTATTTTAGCTATCATTCTCAACAAACAATAACTAATTTTTAAAAAATAATTTTTATATTATAATCATATAGACATTTCAAATATTTTGTTTAACGAAACAATGCTCACACGATTAAACTACAATTAATTAGATTTGTTAAGTATAAAATAAGTAACAGATAATCTCACACAATTTCACACACAAACAATCACACACACAAGCACACACACAAGAACACACAAGAAACACAAAAACATAAATACAATAACACACAAAAACACACAAAAAAATATACATACAACACACACACACATTGCTGATATATAATTTTTATATTTCGAGGATATATAATCATTTATACTTAATAAAAAAACTTGATAAAAATATGAGTAGAATTTAAAAAACAAAAAAAAATGTTTTAAAATTTTTTTTATGTTACAGCGAAATCTAGTTTGCGTGCCACGAAAACTAGTTTTCGCTGCTCAAAAAATTGAGAAACAATATATTGCAAAATGAATTTTTTTTTCTGTTGCACGATATATCAATATTTCGTATCTTCGTATTTCATTTCCTTGACCAACCTGGTACATGCCGTAAAAGATACCGCCGGTCACAACGATAAAGATAGCAACTGCACTATTCTACGAGCAAAACGTACTAGAAGGAAGCCGCCTAGAGGGGGAACGTCCTGCAATATCAGCATATCTTTGATGCTTATGGTGCCCGGCTTCTTCCGTATCACAGTTTCCATCATCTCTCTAGTGTATTTCGCACAGTACAGGGGGGGGTTGGGTCGTGGTTAATATGAAAAATGGAAGACTACGGAGTGTTGGTCGTGGTTAATACTTGAATTCCACAAATGGTGATGCGTTTGGCGAGGAAAAATGACTCGCTATTTCTAGTGAGTGAATCCAACGATATATAAAATAGCTAGGCGCGGTTGGCGAGGCTGTTGGAGTTGATTTTTGAACAAATTATCGCTAAAATCGCTAAACAGAGGCATTTAGCAAGCCTCTTGGAGATGCTCTTATAGACTACAAATATTACAATAACTCAAGTATGGTCAAGGAAAATGTGTCTGGGTTGGAAGTTGGCAGCTATTTGGTGGAGATGCTTGTTTTGATGGTTGTTAAAGAGATGACATTAATGATTGGTGGTGCTTAAAAGGTAGGTGTAAGCCCAAGATGCTGGACATTTACTAGTTAGACTAGCAGCAACAAAAAAGTAAGGGGATTTGGTTTCTTGATGTTGTATGTATTCATCAAGGGCATTAAGTATATATTCAAGTGAGATCTTCTATATCTAAAAGTGCTCCAAGAATGACAAGGTAACCTTTTCACTTAATAAATTATAAGAATTAGAGGTATCAAATGGGAAGTGTTATGTCGGCATGGCCCATTTTTGGGTGACTTAGTCCGGCGATCATGCTGTGCCAGTCACAACTCAACATGGGAGTCATGTAATGCATGACAAGTAGAGATATCAAGTGATTCGAGCTCCTGAAAGAGCTGCATTGACATTGAAAGTAAACATGCTTAAAAAATTCTGCCTAGTAGCAAAATTCACATTGCATGTTTCTTGAAGTTTAAAATAAATCATCTTTTGTTCTGATTTTTTCAGCTTTAGCTATTCAAAGAAATACGACATGTTTTAGAATGTGATTAAAAAACCAGATTATTATTGTTCAAATTTTTGTTTTTACCATATTATTTCCATCTAAGAATTTATACGCTTCTAAGATAAATATTTCTTTATCAGCCCATATCTTGAGAAGAATTACAGCTTGTTTTATCCATCCTAATTTTTCAATTAAGATATTCCTAACCAAAATTAAGAATTTCTAAAAAAAATATTATTTCTTGGATATTTGATAATCCCATATGGTAAAATAATTAAGGTAGAAGCAATGAATCTACCTTTATCCAAAGATAATCTTCATTTTTATGAATTCTACCGACTTTTAATAAAAAATACATTATTCCAATTTGTTAAACCAAGAATACCAAGACCACCTATGGAAATGGGCGTATGCATAGTTTTTCACAATAAGCGTTGATCATAAATCATCTTATTTTTAGTGCACCCCATAGAAATCTACTACATACACATTCAGTTGGATTAAATATTGAGGAAGGTAAGAATAATATTAAAAATTAATATAGCTCTATTCCTTGGAGTACCAAGAACTCAATTAAGCTCCAAGGATGAGCTCCATCAAGCTAGACAACATTCATGGAGTTGCATGAGGTTGAGCAACTCCATCAAGCTCGTGGTGCTCCATGGAGATCAATCGAGGTCATTGTAGCTCATCAAGTTCCATCTAGCTCGTGAAGCTCTAAGAGCTTCATGGAGTTTAATCATCTCCACAGGCTTTATGGAGCTCTAGATCCATGGACGACCTCCATGAAGCTCGTGGTGCTTCATTGAGCTCCACGAGCTCATCCATGTAGTTGGATGACACTCATGAAGCTCTTCGACATGTTGCATGGAGCTCAATCAAGCTGCATGTACAAGCTCAAAAGTTATGAGCTTGATGGATGACCTCCACCTAGCTTGTGGAGCTTGACGAGATCCATAGAACAATAGGAGCTCCTAGATCTCCATGGAGCTCAAAACTCCTTTGGCTCAATGGAGCTCTAGGAGCTTCATGGGTGACCTCCATCGAGCCAGTGGTGCTCCATTGAGCTCCACGAGCTCGTCCAAGGAGCTCGACGACATACATGGAACTCCTCGACGAGTGGCATGGAGCTCGATCGAACTCCATGGAGAATCTCCTTTAACTGCCCGAGCTGGACCTTTAGGCGGACAGTAATGACGAGTTGCATGGATCATTAATTAAATTTTAATGATCAGGTATTAAGAGCAAAAGAATATTTTGAAATTAATGTAGGGTGCACGAAATATCATTTAAAATTTGGCACTTAATTCTAAACTTAAAATATTAGATTGTTTTTTTTAAAGATTATATAGGGAGCTGACCAAAATAATATATTTATTTTTTAATATATACAACCTCACTATATTTCAGCCATAAACATTAGAAAGTGGGATGGCCACAACAATGCTAAAAAAATACTTAACAAAAGCACTCAGAGATTGACTGTTTAGAAAATGGGTGGCTTCACCAGATGCTGCGAATTTGCTACACCCAGACAAGTCCTAATTAAAAAATAAGATAAGTAACCAAGATTACAGTGAGGGGAGACGAGCAGTGATGGACGTCGGTGTCGGGGGTCTCAGATTGTGCTTGCGAGGCTAAACATAAATCACAGCAGCTTCAAAGACAGCGTGCAGCCTGTCTCAAACCAGTGCTACAGAGGATGTACCCCCACTATCAATCCTGGTATAAACCGTGAGACATGTTGAGAGTTTGTGGCTTGCTATATGCATAAGGCAAGAGAGATGGAGACTGACAGTAATGATAAAACTGCATGGATATAATAAAACGGAATGGATAAATTTAAATAAATATCAAAAATTATAATCAAAGGGAAGGAGCAGGGAAAAAGGATGGGGAGGGCAGATAAATAAAAGTATATTTATAAAAATGTGGCAATTGGAAACATGGAAACAATTTAATAATTTGTTTTTCCAAAGAATAAAAACAAAGTTTAACCACAAAAATGGAAGATATAAGCAGTGTATCTATCAGTCAAAAACTGTGAACTTATTATCAAACTCAACGATAAACTTTGCGACGATGATGAAGACCAGACTAGTCTCGTATAAATAAATAATTTACAGTTTGCTTATGTTCATTTCGAGTTTGTCGATTATGATATTTATAAAACAAAAATTTATACTGGCGCGCTATGCTTTGAAAAAAATAACGTTTTTGCTTGGAACACTCATTCTGATGTTGTGGGCCTTGGGGAGCGTTCTGCTAGCCTAACAGTAACGTATCTAATATTTGGACTTTCCTTCACCATCCATTTTTTAATATTTGGGTTGGTTTGATTTGGCTTTGCAGTTGGGAGCGATGGAGCTACACCTACAATGACCCAGAGCAAACCCTCAAAAACACGTCCAATTAAAAAATGAAAGAAAGGAAAAATCATGTTTTTACCCCCAAAACAAAAATATTTATATTTTGATAATCATCTCATAAATATTTAAAAAATTATATATTTTTTAGGATCTAAAAAATATTTACATCTTCATATCTCAAACATAATAAATAAATACTAAAATTTTTATTCTTCCAATGCCCAAAAAATAGAAACCCAATTTTGGAGCCCCAAACTTAACAAACAAATCTTAAAATATGTATATTTTTGGATCTTAGCCCGTTTCTAATTCTAAATTAGTTTTCTAGTATGAAATAAGTTTTTATTATTTTTAATCTAAAAGTTATATACATATATTTATTGGTTTGTGTGTGTGTGTGTGTGTGTGTGTTTATAGGTTTGTGTGTGTGTGTTTATAGGTTTGTGTATGTGTGTGTGTCTGTTTATGGGTTTATATATACATATATATTTATATGTAGATTTAGCTATATATATATAATATATAAACATGTAAATATAAATATTTAATTAATATACATACATACATACATACATATATATATATATATATGAGTGTTTGTGTGTAAACTAATAAATATAAATAAATATATTTATATGTATATAAACTTATATAGATATATATATATATATACACACACATATTTATACATACATACATATATATATATATATATGTATATGTATATGTATATGTATGTATGTATGTATGTATGTATAAATATTCATACATACATATTTATAGATTTAGATATATATATATATACATACATATTTATACATACATACATATTTATACATATTTATAGATTTAGATACATACATACATACATATACATATATATATATATGTATATGTATATGTATGTATGTATGTATCTAAATCTATAAATATGTATGTATTTATATACCTATAAATATACATACTTTGCTACAAAAATTAGAAATGAAATAGAAACGGATTAGAGAATAAAATGATACTTTGCTACAAAAATTAGAAACTAACTAATAACTTGTTGCTATTAGAAGACAATAATTATTTTATATAATGTAGAAATGGAATAAAAAATGGAAGTAGTTATGAAAATTGAAATGGTTCAACCTTCCATTACTATTATCACGCAAGATCATTGGTGAATTACCTTGCATTACATTTAACGATGAAAATTTTCATTTCTAAATGTATTTGTTATTAAAAATAATAACTTCTCAAATAAATTATGATTGAAATGCATTTCATTTCAGTTATTTATGAAACGAATTGCAAATATGTTTTAGATTTTAGTGATGGAATTCCTTTCAATCATTTTTTTGAAATGGAATAGTAGTCCATCGCCATTAAACTTAAATAATTTTGATGTCCGAATTCAATTCTGTCACTGCTTTAGAATAAAAAAAAATCATTTCATCACTATTTGACGTTGATTATTTTTTCAAAAAATATGTCATCCGTTCATAAAAAATTTTTGGGCTTGGGCAAAATTATCACTAATCTATTATCGCTCGTCTACTAATTAAGCTTACTTCCTTCCATACTTGTGTTCATTGGCCTAATCATCTATCATTGAGATATGCAATTAAATTTTTTAATTTTTCTCTTATATACTAGTGCCAAAATAAAATGCTTTATATGGATTCCTGAAGATCCTTATTAATTTTTTGCTTTGTTATATCACTCTTTGATGTTTGTTATTGCATTTTAATAAGAATATTGGTGTGTATTGACATTTTGAATTTTTTAAAAACCCTATTATATAAAATACTTTAGTCCATATAATTAATACATGTTTTTACGTTAAAAGGTATCAATTATTTTGGAACCCTAATTCATTCAGATAAAATAAACACAAAATCATTTAATCCAATTGTAATATCATGTATTAGGATTCATGTTATCATTTTTTAATGATTTTATTAACCAAAAATATAATAAAAACTTAATGTATTGGTTTTATTAACCCTAAATGAAGAAATACTTAAATTCATGAATGATCACTAATTTCACACATCTCAAGACTGAAGCACTGACCCTCAACATCATTATATATTGTGATCTATATATAAACTAAATTAAAAAAATTCACTAGCACATACATGAGTTTTTACATCAAAACATTATAATCGTATTAGTTTCAAATATCTTCTACAAGCATACAACTATGAAATCAAAGAGTACTTTTTCTTGTAATAAATTATAATCAAGGAAAATTAATCCAAAGTCCTAATAGTTAGGGGATAAACTCTATTGCTAAAGGTAGGATATTCATAGTCAATAAGTTGCTTGCCACGTTATGAGAAAATTTTTATTTGACCCATAATTGACAAAAAAGTATACATTCTTTTCTTAAATTTACTACATGGATTCGTTATCATTTTTTATTTTGTTGTTTTCGATTAAATATAATATAATATGTTCATGAAATAATAAATATATTATAATTTTTGAATTGTAATATTTTAGAATAATAACAACATTTGATATTGCTACTTATTGAATATTATTATTTTAAAAAAGAATATATTTATATTTTTAAATGTTTTGGATGATAAATATAAATGAAATAAATTTTAACTTAGTTGTCACAAAAAATATGTATTTTGTTTATATGTATATTTACGTGATGATTTTAAATTACTTACCGGGTTATTCATTCTACTTCTCTTACAATCAACTAGATATTTAAGTGGAAATTAGTAATGAAGGATATAAAAGTGGATATTTTCAAATAATATAAAAAAACATATTTAAAATATTGATTATTTGGCTTTAACTATAAAAAGTAAACTCGGGTGTATATTTAAAATATTGAATGATTTTAAATTCTGCTACATAACTAATTCTTCAACTTTCCACCATTAGGTTTCTATTTTCATATTAATTATTTTTTTTTTAAATTTCAGATGATAAAATTTGGTTGATGAATTTTATTGCACCAAAACTTAATTATTTTAAAATTTGTGTTTTTTATTATCAAAAGTTTGGTACACCAAAAATCAAATATTTTGTATTTGGAGTACCAAAACACAAATCTCCTAAAGATGAATGTTTTTATTTTTGATTTTTCTTTAAAAATGTTAATAACATTCTATTTTGATGGGGCCAACTTACTTTCTAAAATAAATTAAAGTTACGTTATTAGATAAAACATTTTTAAAAAAAATATATTAAAAATCAATGTTTTTGTACACTAGAAACAAAATAATTTAAAAAAAAAAATTTTTTTGTTTTCAAAATTTTAAAAAACTCTAAAGTCTAAAATAATTATGTTGTGTACCAAAAATTAGAAATCCAATTGCACTCACAATAATAATTTTAAAAATTTTTAAAAACACAAAAATGATGATTATCATATGACAAACACTAAGAGACCTAGACACGTGACCTCCTTATACAAAATCAAGCTGAAACCCATCCAAATTTTAGTAGGATTATTCGAAATATATTTTTGAAGAAGTTGGTGTTGAAAGATGATTATTAGGTAAGATTTCATCTGAATTTGAATCATTTTCAAACAATATTTTAGAGGTGAAGGTGAAATTGAAGGAACTAATGGATTCAACGAGATGGCATGAAGATTACGTCGGGACACAAAAAGTTTACATTGAACGATCCTAGTAATGAGTTTGAGTGCCTTGTACCAACCACACTCTAGCTCGAGGGATCAATCATAGATTAACTCATATTTTGGTGGATTCAAGAATGTCGATGATACGACTCAGTTAGGCAAGGAAAGAAGGAAATATGAATATAACCTCTTCTCTGGTAAGATAAATGAAAATGATTTCAAAGCAAATTGAGATAAGGACATCTGATTAGGCATATCTAATGATATAAACCCTTACATGGGACCATCGGAATCAAAGGGGACTTAGAAAGTGGTAGGATTTGACCCTTTTCATCTCAGAGATGAGGCAAATGGCCAGCTAATCATGCATAATTCCACTGGAACCTCTCATCCTAAAATATTAGGCAAAAACAAAGTTCATTGGAGTAATTTATTTTTAAGCAATAGAAATTTTGTCAATACAACAAAGCTGGATTATTTCTCATCCTTAACTACTATAGATGTCTACTATGAAGAACAAGATCTGACTCAAAGCACTGACCACTTAGAGCATTGCCTGGTATGGTATGTTGCAAAGGGAGAATGAGGGAGGAGGCAAGAGATGATTCTTATTTCCCACTAAGTGATGATGGCAAATCTTCTAGGAAGAGTTCAGTGAAAAGGTCACACTTGGCTAAAAAAGAAGGAGATTGGATGGAAGTCAATGCTGAAATTCCTCATGAAGATCTCTAATGGGAAAATCTCTTAACAAATGGCACGAATGGAGAAAAAGCCCCACGGGTTTCAATGAAAGCCAATCAAGACTTTACTCTGGTTCAAACTCTTTAATAGTCCATCCCTCAATCTCAGAAACAAAAGAGGAATAAGAAGAAAGTACCAAATGGGGACCCCTCTCAATGGTCTAGGATAAAAAGCATGAAAAAGTCCTCAACTTTATATTAATAGTTCAAACTCTTTTTGTTTTTATTTTATTTATATTAGGGGTTTGTATGGTTGGATTTTTGGAGGTGGTGAACATAACTGTTGGAGTTTTGGAGGTGGTAAGCTATAGCATAATTATAATTGGTCTAGCCAAATGGTAAGGGTTCTTTTGAGAAAGGTGAAGACATCTCCAGGTTAATTTACTGATAAAACGGTAACATGTTCATAAATGACCATGATGTTCATAATTTATTCAGATATCTAATTGGCCTAAATGGAGATACTAGCATTGGGGGCCTATGATTTGTCTAGAAATCTTTATCCATATACATATTAGCACATCGGAGTTACACTTAGACCAAAGTAGAGTCATAGGTGGCAATATACATAAAGATAGATAGTTAGAATATTAGGAAATTTATTTTCCCCATAAAACAAAAAGAGGTTATGAGGCTTATAAAATCCCACTAAATAGATATATTTTACATTTTGGAGGCAAAATTGAGTGGAGACAAGCTCGCTTGGTTGAAAACTAACAAGTTTAAAAACTTGGAAATATTGAACAATTTCTAATATCATAATAATGGAATAATTATGATAATATGGAAAGGAAGCACAACTAAGGTGGAAATGCTGAGGAATGCATATGCCCAGCACATTCATCTCCTAGTCCTTGACATAGAAAATATGATAAGTTTCAAGCTTACTTGTGTAAATGATTTGCACTCTATTGTCACTCGAAGGCCATTATGGGATAGCCTTATTAAGGAGGGCGCATCAACAATAGACCCATAGATAATAATGAGAGCCATTATGTGAAAGAAGAAGCTAAAATGATGAAATTTATAATTGAAAAATATGCTAAATTGATAAATGGAACTTTTGAGACCGTAGAAAAAGACAAGAGGAGGAAAGTCAACCACTAATTGTTGATGTACTTGGAGAGAAAGATAAAGTAATATAATTATCATTGAATATCAAAAAAAAAGATGAGACAAATGTTATAGTGTGGAATGAAGTCATAACTTTTATAAAAGTCGTGATTTTACATGAGGAAATGATGAAGGAAGAAGTCATGATATAAGAAAAAGTTATAACTTTGATGAAATAAAAGCTTAATGAAAAAGTTATGACTTATTCTACAGCCAAGGAATTAACTATCCCATAGAGAGATATCAACACCATGCTTACAAAAAAAGTAATGGCATTGGTGAAGATGAGCAATTCAATGCTTTCATGACTTTTCATATTTTCCGAAGAATATCCCAAAAAATGTTATTTGATAGATGGTCCCATGTTAAAAAAAAATTATATAAGGCATTCTAAGGAGAAGAATTATACTAAGAAGATTGCCTAGACTACTAAAATTAATAATTAAAATTGAGATCAAAAAATATTCTAGCTAAAGATGATAACAGCAATATTGCTTGGGAGGTAACTCAAGATTTATTTTTGTATCATGTGTTGTAATATAATTTTCTTTTTAATGTATATTTTTAACTCAAATACTTGTCCATACACCAAAATAAGTAGTAGTACGCAAACCTACCAATAGCTTTCTTGCATGACTAATGAAATTGTGACACTCAAACCAATTAGTGACTTAATTTTAAAGAAAAGTCATGACCACGCACAATGTCATGATTATTTCATGTCAGCCTTGACTAAAACTTTAACCATATAAAATACATTAACCCTAATTTTTTTGTAAAAAATATTTTCCTTCTTCTACACTATTAATGAAACTCATTATGGTACATATATGAAGCTAAAATAAAACTCTCATTTCAAACCTTTGGGAGTGAAGTGATGAAGCTAAAATGAGTTGCAAGGCTGAAGGAAAGTGATAGAAGTAATCTTCTACCGAGACTTCATCATAAGTTGTGTCACCCAAAACTATATTTTTGATAGAAAGGAGAAAGTGATAGATGACATCTACCTAATCAAATAAGAGCTTTGTGAAAGAGTGAAAATTTAGAGAGTTCAACCCATCTTTCTAGTTGATGATAGAGAGAAGAAATTGTGATAAATTTTAAACCTACAACGAAATGGAGAATATGATGGTAGTGAAAGAGTTTTACTCTAAATTGAAGGCATGCAAGATAAGAGGTATTATGTATATAGAGTTTGGATATATTTTGATAGAGCCTTTATAAATGAGGTATTTGAAATGCAAGGGGATGTGGATGCTATGAAATTCAAAACATTAATGATATAACTAAACTACAAGGTCATTGACAAGATGTTGATGGATGGAAAGAGTAGTAAGAAAATTTTGTCAAAAAGTATTTATGGAGACTTAGTGAGAGAAGAATTAATCGAAAAGATCAAGGTTTAGTTATACTTTTTATCTTCTATTTTAATGCTAACAAGATAGGTATTTGGTAGAAACCCACTACTATGACTTCATCCTAAGTCATTTCACCCAAAACCACATTCTTGATAGAAAAGGAAAAGAGATAGATGACATCTACCCTATCAAAGAAGAGCTTTGTGGAAGAATAAAAATTTAGAGAGTTCACCACCATTCTAGTTAATGATAAAGAGAAGAAATTGTAATAGATTTTGTACCTACATAGAAAGGGAGAACATGATGGTGGTGAGAGAGTTTTATTCTAATCTTGAAGACATGTAAGACAATAGATACTATGTATGAGGAGTTTGGATATATTTTGATAGACTTTATAAATGAGGTGTTTGGAACGTAAGGAGTTGTGGATGGCATGACATTCAAAACCCTAAAGATATAACCGAACTGCAAGGTCGTCGACAAGATATTGATTGATGGAAATGGTAGTTAGAAAGTTTAATAAAAAGGTATTTATGGATACTTAGTGAGAAAAGAATTAACTAAAAAGATCAAAGTTTAGTTATACTTTTTATGATCTATTTTATTGCTAGCAAGATAGGTATTTCGTAGAAACCTGCTACTGAGACTTTGTTCTAAGTCATGTCACTGAAACCCACATTTTTAGATAGAAAGGGGGAAAAGATAGATGACATACACCATATCAAAGAAGATCTTTGTAGAAGTATGGAAATTTAGAGAGTTCATCCCAACTTTCTAGTTGATGATAGAGAGAAGAAATTATGAAATATTTTACACCTACATGAAAAGGGACAACATGATGGTGCTAAGAGAGTTTTACTCTAATCTTGAAGATATGCAAGATAAGAGGTACTATGTATGAGGAGTTGAATACATTTTGATAGAGACTTTATAAATTAAGTATTTGGAATGCACGGGGTTATGGATGGTATGACATTTAAAACACTAAAGATATATCCAAACTACAAGGTCATTGGCAAGATATTGATGGATTGTAAGGATAGTTAGAAAATTTCATCAAAAAGTATATATGAACACATAGTGAAAAAAGAATTAACAAAAAAGATCAAGGATTAGTTGTACTTTGTATGCTCTATTTTATTGCTAGCAAGATTGGTATTTGGGATTGATGATGTTATACTATGATTCTCCTTATTATTATATTAATAATGTTTATTTTGTGTTGAAAAATAAAGAGATATTCATTGCTCGGAGATGAATTTTTTTTATCATGAGAGTTTGATTAACACTTTATGTAACAATATTTTTTGGGTGGTTTGGTGTGTATTTAATGATGAGTGTATACACGTATGTGTGCTTTCATTAGAGAAATTTTACTAATTTTATGTTTTGAAAAATAATTGGTGAATATTTGTAAAATCATAGATATTTGGATGAAAATTGGTAGACTTGATATAGTGAAGGATCGAATGAGAGAGAGAAGTGATGGAGAGTCATAATATCATGACAAATTTCCACACCAAAACATATTCATTACAGAGCAAAATATCATATATTTTGAGTCACAATATTATTTTCTATCATGATATTTCTTCCAAAGAGTATTTATTTTGGACACAACTTATTTCTACTGCACAACTTTGTGCTCTAGATAGAAATCACCAAAGTCATGTTCATTTCAAGCATCATAACTTTGTGTTACAAAGATTAAATATATTAATAATGGTCATTCCCAGCATTGTTATATTTTGTTCTATATAGAAATTATCTTAGTCATGATATTTCTAGCACAATATTGTGTTCCAAATGGAAGTAACCTGAGTCTCAGCATTTATTATCACTGTGACTTTAATACTCCATAGAAGATCTAATGATACACAAAAATCATAACATCAAGCCAAAGCTATGACTTTCAACTGAGAGCACTATAAGATTTTCCCAAAGTATTAAGTAATACTTAATAGAAAACTTAAAAAGTGATGAGAGGAATTGAATTTTCAAGCCAATAGCTACCATTCACTAACAATCATATCAAAATCTTAGTATGACTTTGCTATGGTGATAAATTTTGTTGTGGTTTTGACACGAAATCAGAACTTCAATGGGCAATTCTTTCTAATTTAGCATAGTGTAAAAAGTATATGGGTTATCCAAGTAATATAATAAATATAAATCCATATATTGATATATAGGGATTGAGTTGGTAGTTCAAGTCATTAATATTAAATCAATTACTACTCAAGTTGAATTGATACTTAAACTCTAAGGCTGACTCACTTGATTGTGTGTGATGGATATAATACATTTATATAAATGATATTTGTGTTAATTTTGTATTATAAAATATTATTGGATGTGTAAGTTTTATAAAAACTAAAGATTAAGGTCTTTATTATATTATAATTTTATGAATGACAATTATGGTAGATAGTGACATGTATGTCATGTGATACACTTATCCGATATGATAAGAAAGAAGTAAAAATCCTTCTAACCTTAATTTGTTAAATAAATGTATGTGAAAAAACCTAAGATTTAGGTAAGCTTAATTATTGTATGTATAATACTTTTAAAGTCGAAAGCACAGATGGACATGTGACTAATCTATTATGCATATTCTAGAAAAATTAACCTTGAGTAATATGAGAGTTATGTAAAATATCTAATCTAATAATTTCACCATTGTGTGGGAGTCATATATCGAACATAAAAATAGTGCATGTAAGTCACTAGACATATGCAAGAGGAGATGACCTATATGGTAGTGATAGTCCAATGAGTCAAATTCTCTTCAATTATTTCAAAGTTTGAGATTCATACGATGACATATGTTAATTTTTACTAGTATGATGCATATGAAGTCAGAAGTTCAAATGCATTTATAATCTTAATAACTTACATTTTCAAAATATTAGAGGTTGGAGAATATGAATACATATATGACGTAATCATCAAGAGAAGTTGATAATTTGTCTAAGAGGAGTAGACATGCGAATGACTCATGAAAAAAATAATGTATTACTTTAGTGATGAAATACTGATATGACAACATGAAGAGGTTCATCTTTGATAATAATAGTTTAAGTATGATTGTCAACTTGTATGCAAAGAAGCAACTTAATTATTTACCTACTAATCTTCTATTTGTTCAACAATCAAACATAATGTTAACTAAATACTAGAAAAATAGTCTCACACATAAGGAAGTGGGTCAATCCTAGAGTCTAATATTTTTTCAAGAAAAATGAGAAAAATTTCGATTTCAAGACAAAGAGCACACAAAATCCTTGGTAACATTAATTCCAAACCATAATTAGGGTTAAATTCAAGGCAAACATAAACAAAGATTGATTTAGAATAGGGTCTGAGACTTAGATCCATTAGGAACTCTCAATTCAACAAGATGAACTATGAAATATCTCATCTGAATTTTTCAATGATGTTAGGCTAAATATGAATGTAGGGTTGATTGATTATATTTGTGTATGATGATTGTGATTATATGATGTTTATTTATGGTACTATTATGGTTTAAATATTAATCAATATATGTTATTTAGAATAAATATTTAGGGTTCAACTCCAACATAGATTTATATATGTTAACCATGATGAAAAGTGATATGTAAGTCATAGGATACGCTCATGAGATTCAATCTGAAGGAGTGACAATCATTCTAATCTTATCCTATGAGATGAATCTATATGTCGAAACCCTAAATTTATGTAAGTTTAATTGATGTGAGTTTGATGCTCATAGGAAAATATATGTTAGAGAATAAAAATATATACTTGAATTAATCTTTAAGGGTAGTTGACATCTTGTCTAAAATGAGTCGATGTGTGGATGAATCATGAACAAAATAAGTATGCTTTCAGAGGTTAAATATCTAAGACACAACTATGAAAATACTATCCTTTGTAGTGAAAGTCTAAGTGTAATAATCACCTTATTTTCCAAGACACAATGGAATAACTCCATATCAATCCACCTTTTGTTTGATAATTGAGCATAAATTTGTCAAAATACTAAAAAAAATCTCATAATATATAAGAAAGTAATTCAATCCTAGAGTATAAGTATCTTTTTAAAACTCAAGTCTATCTATTTAACTTGAATAATATTTAATTCACATAATCTTTGTGTGATCGATATATATATATATAGGTCCATCTTTACCTACTATATGACTCATGTTCTTATAGATCACCACCATTAGAAAAAATCAATTGTCTAATGAGCATTTGAGATCATGTCGCAAACAATACATTTTGGCACTATAATAAAATCATTATATTTATTAATATATATAAATATAGACATAATATATTTATGAAACCCAAAAAATTATTTCGAATCTACTACATTTGGTAACTATTCAAAAGGGTAAAAAAGTAAAAGATTTAAATCATAAGAAATTAATTAATATTGTTTGAGCGAGAAGTAGTGCCAAAACAATCTTGATTTTTGGCCTCCATCTCAGTCGGTCCCAATAAATAGTATCAAAGTGTTACTTAATTTAGATATTTTTATTTTGTAGTGATTGAATTATTTTCTTCGGGATGTAAAAAAAAATAATTCTCTCATTATGACTAGGTTAGAACCATCTAACTATTCGACTTGAAAAATATAAAAAATAGATTTTTTAATGGCAATATACATACTCAAATTGGTTCTCAGTGAACTAGAATCAAAAAATGTAGAGGATAAATAATGGAAGAAATTATACAACAAGGCTAATACCATGATGCAATAATGGATTAGAAAGATGACTTTCCATCACATCTCTACATTCACTAAGGTAGATGAGATATGAAAAGAGAAAAAAATAATATAATAGAAGAATACATCAATAAATAAGACCATGTTAATATAATACTTGGTTAAAATGCAATATCAAAACAAATGTGATATGATAGCGCAACTCAATAGTTTCTAAGTATTGGTTACTAGACAGACATCCATAAAATTGATACTAGATGATAAACTACATGCATCTATGCTTCTCAGCTAGCTTCTCGATAATTAGGAATCCTCGTAATCTTTTTAAGTATCAACTTTGAAAAACAACCATATCATGGTTATCATTGTTGATAGCATAGGTATCAAATGGGTCGTGCCAGGCTGGCACGACCCATTATTTTTTAGCTCATACGAGACTTCATGTCGTGCTAGACATGACATGCTATAGTAGTAACTGTGTCATGTTTGGCACAACACGTTTCCCTACAAGGTAGCTCGGCATGGCTGCCGCTCGAAGTCAACCTAGTTTTGGGCTGGTTCGTGCTAAGATTTGGGGATATGGGTGCTCCCCAATGTCGAGCAGGGCACTTTCCTTGAATGCTCGACTCATCGCATCACATGTTGGGCATCATGCTAGGCATCAGGTCAAGCGTGGTCTTGAGTCCCGAAAAAATTCCGACGACACAGGGTAAGTGTCAAGTTGTGCTCGTGCCATGCCCACGTGCCAGACACTTGGGTCGTGCTGGCACGGCACACATGCCTAATTCTTTCGACACATCACAACATGAGTCATGCTGAGAGTCCACCCAGCACTGGCCTCGGAATGGTCCTGGAACATACTGTGTCGGGCCAAGCACAACTAAACCTTGGCTACTCAGTCCATTTGATACCTCTCATAAGTTATGAGACGGATGGAAAAAGAAACTCTTTAAGACATCTTTGTTTCTGAGGATAATGAAAAGAGAAGCAGAACAGATACTAAACTCGCACGTGAAAAGGAAAGTGAGTGTTCTTCTAAGAAAAAGTTCATAGGCAAACTCATTAAAAAGTGCTACTACACTGATCAAGTAGGACACTTCAATATGGACACTTCAATCAGGAGAATTACTCGATGATAGATTTGGTGGCCATCTAACATGTAACTTTGAATTCTAATTATTTTATGACAAACACTCTAAGAGTTAGGATGACCAATAACTAGACATTGAGAATATTAGGCATCTGAGATGTTTGTCTAGAGACAAACACAAGATGCTGACTGGTTCTCAAGGATGTTTGATATGTCTCAAATATTTGGATGAACTTGTTATCTATTTGGGATGTTGAACTGTATGGGTCATGTGAGAAGATTTAGAGAGAAACTCACAAAATTGATCAAATAGTTACTAACTATAGCGAGGGCTTGGCTCAATTCTCTTTATATTACCAAAGCTATGATTAGCTCAGATTGGCTCATTCCCTGTCATTTGTTTTGAGTTGTAACCTAAGTCATGGTTAGATATAACTATTCTGAGTTGTATAAACCCAAGCATCTTTATGTGGATGATTTGTTTTTCCTAGAAATATAGTCATACTCGCTATCCCAAAGTCACATAGTAATAGAAGGACAATCAATAAGATTAGCAAGAGTTGTATGACTATATTGTTTTTATGCCATTCTTCAAGATTGAAGATGATTGATCTAGATTCATCATGTACTTAAAGACAAATTTGATTCTCAGAGAAATCTCTCATAGTACAACTTTTATTCCAGTCACTCCTAGGAATCATACTGATCAATGTGTAGCTTATAAATTATAAATAAAATCTAAAAATTTTACTTTAGCTACTCTTAGGGATCAATCAGATCAAAGGTGAGATAATACTTGATACCTTATATAAAATGGTGAAAGTCTTGGTTTGTTATTTTGATACATTTAATTTATGGGAAACCCTTTCTCATATCAGGAACATGCAATAATTTTAGAGTCTAAAGAAGAAACTAAATTTTTTACGATGAGAACTTTTAAAATTTAAAACAAAAGCTTGTCTTAGTCTACTTAGAGAGGACATAAAAAAAATTATTTAGTTTGCCTGAGTTTTGAGACAAATCAATTTTATTTATGTTTAAGTTTGGTTTCATTTAAATTTAATGGGGTGTAATGTTTTTGTTTATGTGATTCTTTTTAATTAATATATATAACAATCAATTTTTAAATATGGACCAATTGAGAGGGTGCTAACATCAATAGAGAGTATGTTAATCATTATTTCAAATAAAAACAAAACCAAAAAACATTATTTATTTATATAAATACAAGGAATTTTTTTTGGACATGAGACACACATGAGGTTTGCATGATTTCCAAAATAAAATTTAAATATAACAAAGTCATTCGCTGCTATTTCTTGATGTGTGTAGTGTGAAAGATAAAAAACTAAGTTTTCTTTTTACGTACATCTTATGAAAAAACTATAAGAGTTTTCTAAAATCATTTTGTAACAAATTTTGAAGGGGAAGAAATTTATTATGATCTTCTTTTATAGACAAGGGACTTGTTTTAATCTCTCTAATATGCTTGGAGTACGTGTGGGACAATTGGTCATGACTCATGAGGACTACGTGTAGAGGAAATAACTCGTGGGTGCTCGAAATTCATCGAATTCAAGGAGAAGAAGTATATATATAATCTAAATTGATGTAATAAACATACATGGGCATATGAAAAAATATTTAGTATTTACTATATTTTTAAGAGAGCATAGAAATCAAAGAGGAAGAATGCATGGGTATTGGGGTACCCAAATTAAAAAAATGTGACATTTTTTATTTTATTTGTTTCTGGATTTTAGGTTTGGTTGAACCAAAATAAAACTCAACTTAATTGTGGTTATCTTGGTAAATCTAAACCAAAACTAAATCAACCAAAATATATAAAAAAAAGAAAGATTTGTGTTTTGATACTGCAAAACTAAATTAATTAAAAAAAATGACTTTAATTTTCAAACATAAAAAAAAAATAAATCAAACTTGAAAATAATTAAATTTTGATATATTAGAATGTATTAATCCAATATATATATATATATTATTTCTCATAGAATAAATACAATGTTGTGTTTTATGATGATCAAGGAATTTTTTGTGGTGAATGACATGTATTTGAATGTCTATCATGTCATTCTCTGTTTAAAGTATATCTTTGTTAAAAATTAAATGATTTTCAAGTGGGAAAATTGTTTTTTGTATTTAAAAATTGAGAATTATTTTTTAAAAAAATAATTGATAGGCAAAATTGGATTGATGCATTGTAATGAGCTAGAAATTAATTATTTTCTTATTTAGTTTTCTTTTTTTTTAATAAGTTTTTTTATTACTTTCTGGTTTTGGTGATTGCACAACATCAACATTCAACAAACATATATTTCACTAAAATAATGTGTTAAGAGCATCTCCAATCACACTCAACAAAATAACTAATTAAAATATATTTAAAAATTTAATTCAGTATTTTAGCTAGCAACATTTCAAAATTTACTTCAACCAAGCTCAACAATATACCGGAGGTGTGATATGAAGTTGAGTTTTTTTTGCTGCTAGTGTCGCTGAAACCAATGGATATTAAAGACGGCCAAGAATTTTTTAAGGACAAAAATGATTTGCTGAGCGATAAACGCTCGCTACATTTGTTGATGGGGGGGAAGGGGGCAAAAACGTGAGCTGGATAACGAGTATATCGGAGCCTTAATTTTCTAACTACAGTCAACAAAATATCGTATATACCATTTTTAGCGAGCCCGTTGGAGATGCTCTAAGACTCAAGACATCTTACAACACCAAGATAAAATCTCGGGATAAGAACAACTCCAATGGGAGTTGCTATTAAAGGTGGCAAAATGACATCCAAGATATTGGGGTGCCATATTTGACAACCTTGAAGAGAGAGAAAAGAGAATATGCAAAATATCAGTTATGGCTACTATGCATCTCAACGAATCTATCTAATATGTTGAAAAAAAAAAGTTTAATTAAAAAAATATTTAATTATTAAAATAGCACATTATTTTGGCACCTATAATTGGAGCAAAAATACTGTTTAGGAGTACCAAAATAATGTTTGTCATCCTTTTTTGCATGGAGTTGCTCTAAGTGAGTTACAAAATCATAGCGCCCTAAGTAAGGGTAACACCATGGGTGATGGGACAAGAAGTTGAAGAGGAATCCCACGTGTGATGTGACATCAAGAGTAAATTTATGTTTTCAAAAAGTAACATCATGTGAGAGTGTGACAGTAAGGATAACATCATGTGAAAGTGTGACAGTAAGGGTAACACCATGTCAGACTGTTTGAAGTAAAAATTTGTGGCAAAAGCATATCGCGCCCGAATAAATTTATGTTTTATAAAATTCCATTTCTTTTTTCATATAAACTTTAAAGTATTATTTGTTAATCGACTGAAATAAATAATTTCGTAAATTATTTAGATGTGAAATTAGTGCTGCTCGGATGTCCATCTTCTCCATAAAATTAATTGTTGAGTTTGACAATAAGTTGTTAATTTTTCCTTCAAATTCTATTTAGTAAATACGAATTATTTTAACTGTTATTTACTGCTGCCTAGTTTCTTGTATTTAATTGTTGGGCATCTATATTTTATTATTATACAAAGGAAAATCTGGTTGAATAATGTTAATTGTTTGTAAAAGTAAAACCTAAACTACAGTTACATCTGCTATTAGGTCTAGTGTAAAGTTGTTTAGATAGAGAGCAAATTTATGCAAAATCGTATTTACTAAACAAAATAATCAATTTATAATTAAGTTTTCATCTAGTTTTCACTTATACTCTTATTTTAAGTAGAACAATGATTATTACAATGTTAAGATGATAATTCTTTTTATATCACAAGATATTTTACAACTTATTTGTAAAAATTATTGAACCTATAGATCTCTATTCTGCTAAATAAAAAGAGATACTAAATACAAGTCAACTAAAAAATTTGTCTTTATTATTATTCATCCAATAGGATGTTAGTTATACTAATTTCCCTATGACATCGGAATCAATTAAGACATGATGCTTGTCTTTATTTCAAAATGAATTCTAAAAAAAAAAAACCCCATGGTGCTTTTGCTATATTCGTTGGGAAAGGATTTTGATAATCTAAAAATAAAAAATATTTCTTTTAATAATTACTCTACCATGTTTATAGACATAGTTAACTAATTAAAAATGCATGGTGAAGTCTAATAGATTGAAAAGCCTATTGTATTATTGTTAGAACAATTGTGTGTATTAACTGAATCCTATATATATGGGTAACAAACTAACTACATATGCAATTTAAACTTAAATCAAAGATAGGACTCAGGTTGAGAATAATTAACTATTTCTATTACAAACATCTTTGAAACTAAGTTGTTTGAAAACTATTTATAAGTTCATGACAGTTCTTTATAATTATAATTATTGAAGAATCTAAAGATCTATCTCATATTACTGTCAAGTAGGTGCTTAGCTCATTAAAATATTATAATCAAAGTCTGCTCAAAAGAATTGAATTGTTTGTTGAGGTAGCTCTACAAAAAAAAAAGTGGTTGGCATAGTCTAAGGAAGTAAGACATTAAATCAATACAAGTGAAATACAACATGACATACAAATGACAACTAGATATGTGAATAAAAACAAACTAAGAGGTAAGAATAAAAATCTTACCCCATCAATAAAAACAAGACTACTTTTTTTAGATTTCAATCTTACACATTAATGTGTGTAAAAAGAATAGTCATACAAAAAAAAAAGATTATTGATTCAAGTCCAAGAATCAAAGTCTAAATTATAGAAAAATCGGGACACCTCTCTAAGGATTGTATATTAAGATATACACTATGCATATACACTATGCTAGTTTGTTGAAAAAAAAAAAATCTTTGGTAGAACATATATTCTATGTGCCAAATACTAAAAATATCATGTTTTCTAATATATGATGTATGGACATTGGTTGCTCAAATCATATATCTAGAAATAGTGACATATTTGTGAACTTAGAGCAACTCCAATGGGAGTTAGCAAAAAATGAGTGCCAAATATTATTTTGCATACTTGAATAGTATTTTTGCACCCCTAAACAGTATATTTGCTCCAATTGTAAGTGCCAAAATGGAGTGCTATTTTAATAATTAAATAATTTTTTATTTAAAGTTTTTTTTCAACCCTTGTGAGAGTTTCATTGAGATGCATAGTAATCATAACTGTTATTTTGCAGAGTTTTGTACGGAAATAATATGTTTGAAATAAAAAATATAAATATAATACGCATTTCAAAAATATGTCCAGACTAGTGCGTCTGGAAACAGCGTAGCAATGGCCGTCATTGTGAACGGCAGTCATTGCCATGCTACTGATTTTTTTAAAATCATAGGCCGGCATTGTGAATGTCGGCTATTAAAAATATTATAGGTATCCCATTATGCCCCTCGCCCCACGCCCCTACCCCCTCGCCCACGCCTTTCGCCCCATGCCCCTACTCCTCGCCCACCCCCCTCGCCCTTCACAAGCTCCTTGAGCTCAACGAAGGAGCGAGGGGCATGGGGTGAAGGACGTAGTGGGATTCCTACTATGTTTTCAATATCCGGTGTTCACAACACCGACCTATGATTTTAAAAAATCAGCAGCATGGCAATGGCCACCATTCACAACGATAACCATTGCCACGCTGTTTCTAGAAGCACTAGTTTGGACATATTTTTGATATGCATATTATATTTTATATTCCAAACGCATTATTTAGGTAAGAAACTCTATTTTGTATCTTACCGTTTCTCTCTTCAAGGTTTCCTATTTATAACAATCCAATTTCATGGATGCCATTTTTACCCCCCGATGCCATCCCCGTTGCAGCAAACAAAATTATTATTTGGGTGTCATTTTGGCAGTTACGAGGATGGCACCCCAAACAGTTCCTCTCATTGGAGCTGCTCTTACAATCATCAGTAATATAACAAATAAAAATGAGAAATAATAACTTTGTTAAAGTAAAATAAAAGAGCAGCATCAGAATTTTCAATCCCATAGGAGAGAAAATCATTGATAATGTGTTATTTGTTCATGAGTTGGATCAAAACCTTTTAAGTATAAGACAACTCATGCAGAAATAATTTAAACTAGTATTTGAAAATAATCAATGTACTGTACATAACCAAGAGTTGAAATATATTCTATGTATTATTGAAATGTCTAGAGGTATAAGCTTTCCTCTAACTCTTGATCACAATATATACATGTTTTTACCTATGCATATCATCCAAGAAACAAACTTATAGTATAGACAGATGGAGAAGTTAAATTATAAAAGTTTAAAGCTTCTTAGTTAAAAGAAATTGACAAGTAGTCTTCCCTCTAGCCTTACACCACATCCATTTGTGAGAAGTGTGTCTCAAGCAAGGGTGAGCACATTTTGATTTAAATCAAAAAACTAAACCAAACCAAACAAAAATTTATGGTTTTGTTTGGTTTTTTGATAATTTTTTTTGGAAAAAACTGAACCAAAATTAGACCAGTTTTTGGTCTTTGGTCCGGTTGTAAAAAAATTTAAACCGATTTGAACCAAAAATTAGAATGAAATTATTTTTTTAAAAAAAAATTACAAATCGTGCATGATGCATCTGCCTGGCCTAGGGGTGAAAGCATGCTTTATAATATTTTTTTCAACCATGCTCCGCCCATGCCCATACATCATGGTCATGTGTCCATGCCTTTGCATGGCTTTGGCTATTTTTTATTTTTTTCAACTCCAATCATGTCCCTGCCTGTGACCTCGGCCTTTGCCTTTGCCTGCATGGTTGCCTCACAGGCCACAACCTCTCCATCTCGATATCTCCTCACTGAAAGCCATTTGTATTCTACCCTTGCCCCCTACCTCTTGCTCTCTTTCATTCTTTGTATAATGAATTATTTGATGTTTTTATTTTTAACATATGTTGTAGTATGGTTTAAATATGTTGATTGTTGAATATGTTAGTACAAACCACAGAGATAGAAGAGTTTTGATATACTTTTATTGAAGTTCCTGCTTATTTCAAAACTCTACAAAAAATAATAAAAGGAGGGATTCAAAAACCTTTTTTCAGGGCATTCAAAAAGAGGGGCTTTATTACCCACTCTTTCCATCATCTTTTATTCTTATATTTCTCAGTTCAATGGTTTAGAATGCAAACTTCATGAAGTTTTCATTAAGAATTTAGATAGAAATGCTTTTCTTGTATCCAAAAAATATAAGTGTTGAGTTGAAAAATCCTTTTCAAATCATTTTCAAATTTTAATCAATTTGAAGAATAATAACCTAAAGAATGAGACATAAAAATATTCAACATTTCCATCTAGAATCCCAGGTTTATGTAATTTGTTTTAGAATTTCTATTTTGTAGGGTTCTATATTTTAGAAATTAAAATCCTTGGCATAATACTTAATTTTAGTGTGTCTGTGTGTGAAATTATATATATAGACATTTATGTGCATAAGTAAGTCTTCAGTATCCATTATATTTTGGTGGGCATGTCAGTCCCATAGTCAAAGTAGAATCTTCATCTCCCTCTTCTTTCTCTTTGTAATATGTTTGAAGTATTTATTTTTCAAATATGTTGTAGTATGTTTTAAATATGTTGAGGATATTAGTCCCAAAGCCCAAGCACAAGCAGAATCTCCACTTTCCTTTTATTTTTATTTGTCATATGTTTGAAGTTTTTATTTTTTAAATATGTTATCGTAATAGTCACAAATTAATTTCTACCATTATATTTTGATGCATATGCCATTTCATCACAATTCAGACCCCAAACTACTAATATTGAAGATGTTTATTCAACTAATTCATTAATTTCAAGTGTGGCTTTAAGCAGCACAATAAATGGTGGTAGGACATCGAAAAGGAAAGCAATGAAGCCATGATCCACTGTGTGAGATCATTTTATCAAATTTATAGATCAAATTGGTGAAGCAAAAGTGTGGAGACTTCACAAACATAGTTAAACTTAAACCTTCATTCAAATGTTCAAAACATGCTTAGCACATAGATGTTTGATCAAATTACTTGTAAAATGCTTTATCTTACATGATAATTATAGATAAACTTTCATTCAAATTTGTAGAGAGTTTGGGGTTTGAAAAGTTTATATCTTTATTACAACCTTGATTTGAAATTCCATCTAAGTTACTATTTCAAAAGATTGCTATGATTTTTGTTTGATGAGAGGGTGAAGTTGAAGTAATTCTTGAAAGTAACTTCTCAAATAGTTTGTCTTACTATGAACATATGGACATCTATACAAAGAATTAATTACATGTATTTAACAGCTCATTTTATTGATGATGATTGGAATGTACATAAAAATATCTTGAAATTTTGTCCAGTTGTAGTAATAAGGTAAAGATTTAAGCATTGTTATCGAGAAGTGTTTGCTTGATTGAGAAATTGAAAAAGGTTTTACTATGATAACTGACAATGCAAGTTTGAATTATGTGATGATTAGACACTTATAAAATGCTATTAATAATTGCAGTCATAGTATCTCGAGCAAAACAATACAAACAACTCTTTCCAAAAGAGGTTGCCTAGAGATCATCCACACTTTTTGAACTAATCAATTCAAATATCTGTGATCGAATGTCTATTCAATTCTTGGAAAATAATATTTATTTTATATTGTTTATTGATGATTGCATAAGAATGTTGTGGGTATACTTTATAAGACACAAACTAAAGCCTTTGACATATTTGAAAAGTTTTTGTAAATGATTGAAAGATGGTCTAGGATGAAAAAGACACTAAGAACTAATAAAAAAAATAATTTTCTTTCCCAAAAGTTCAATAACTTTTGTGATATGAAAAGATTTCAATGACACATAACAATGTTATACTCACCACAATAAATGTATTGTGGAGAGGAAAAATAGAATTATAGTGGAAATAGCAAGGACATTAATGACAGAAAAATATGCCTAAGTTTTTTTAGGTAGAGACAATAATCATGACTATTTACTTGCTAAATATATGCCCCACTTATAAACTACATAATCTCACTTCATTGCAAGCTAGGAGTGGGAGAAAACTAATTGTACATCACTTGAGAGTTTTTGGGAGTATCTATTATATTTCAAGGGATGTGTCATGGTTTGATACAATTTATATTTCAAGGGATATAGATTATATTTACCAGAAACAAATACATTCTTAGTAAGTAGGAATGCATTATTTGATGAGGAAGCATGTTGGAAGGATAATAAGAAAATTATAAGTAAGCAATACTCTTACATATAGAATATTCAAACTCAATAGGTAATATAAGTGGTAAACATTGAATCTACTAATCAGCCCATGTGTACATCTTTTCCCTCAGAATCTAATTTAGTTATTAATAATAATTCGAATGCCTCTAATAATATTTTAGACACTGCTATTAAAAATAGAATATTATTTGATATATATCAAAGATGTAACTACTATTTAGTTGAGCCACTAAACTTTGAAGAGGCTGGACAACACCAAGTAGGGGTCCTAACCATGAAAAAAAGAATTAGATACTATAGAATAAAATAATATTTGGACACTAGTAAACCTTCATCTAAATAAAAACAATATAGGGATTAAATGGTTATAAAAATTAAAGACTCCAATACCAAGATACTCATATAAAAAGCTAGATTAGTAGTCAAAGGGTTCTCTCAAAAGGTTGTATTCTATTACTTTGATACATTTGCTCTAATAGCTCATTTAGAAATTATAAGACATATACTAGCTCTAGCTGGACAAAAGGATTAACCATTATTCCAACTAAACATTAAGTATGTCTTCCTGATGGTATATTAAAAGAAAAATTTATGTTGACTAATCCCTTATAATCACTAAGAAACGATCTAAATACTATGTTTTAAATTAAATAAGACTTTCTATGGATTGAAACAAATACCCCGTGCTTAGTATAATCAAATCAACTCATATTTGTTGAACCAAGGCTTCAATAAAAGCATGAATGAGCTTATATTGTACATTAAAAAAATCATGATTCTGGAATAATGATTATGTCTATTTATGTTGATGATATTATATTTATTAGTAATAAGATTGAAATGATAGACTCTTTTAAGAAAGAGATGATGGAAAGATATGAGATGTCAAACATGGGATCTCTCCATCATTTTTTGGGATTTGAAATACTTGAAGACTTTACTAGAGTAATTATAAACCAATTCAAATATATAATTTTTATTTTAAGTAAGTATGGGTTAGAAAACTATAAACTAGTTTCCACACACCTAATAACCAACCAGAAACAATCATCTAGTCTACTCAAGGTAGCCTAGTTAATTGAGATTCTTTTAGAAGTTTCATAGGAAGCTTTATGTATGCTTAAACTTCTCGACCATATAATGTCTATGTAGTACATTTATTTTCTATACCCATACACTCACCAAATTACTTACATTTTAGTGTTGTATAAGATTACTAAAATATTTTAAAGGAACTCTTTATTTTGGTTTGAGATATCCAGAGAACTACAAAAGTACCTTTGGATAGTAATTGTTGTAGTCTATAGGTTATCTAAAAATTAATCTACTATTTCCTTGTCTACTATTGAAGTAGATTATATTTCTAGCTCAGTAACTTCTTCACAAACTGTATGGTTATGAAAATTATAATGCTGTATATGTAATTTGTTTTTTTTAATAATCTTTTTATATAACCAAATATTTTTTATATTTTAATATTTTCATGTAAGTGCAGGAAAGGAAATATTAAAGGGCCGGGAATGCAGCAGTAGCACAATAACGGAGGTCCCGCTGTCTAGTCAGCGGGCCGAAATTTTTGGAGCAGAGCCTGACTCATCCCATGATCCAATCCGCTCCAGTTAAATGAATCGAGAAAATTTTTAATATAAAATGTTTTGTAATTTTATTTTTGGGTGGCTATTTTTGGACATGTGGAACTATTCATCGTCTCTCTCTCTTCTCTATGCACGATTTATCGCGACTGTTCTGTGTGCTGCATACTGTAAGACAATTTTCTGTTAGTTTAATCTGTAACGCATAAGCATTTTCTAGTGGATGTAGCTAGTCATACTAAGCGACTAGCGAACCATGTTATTTTCTGTGTTTATTTCTTGTTTTTTGATTCTGTCATGGATGGTTGCTGGATTGGATATATATATATATTGTTTGTTTTCTGTTGTTTCTGTATCTTAATCTCACTACCGTGGAAGCACAATTGCCCAACATATAAATTGACTTGAATGAAACAATAAGTGAATTCATTGTTATTTTATGTGACAATCAATCAACTATTGTCATAGTTAAGGATGTTGTGTTATGTAGTCGAACCAAGCATATAGGATTGAAATATCATTTTATTAAAGTTGCTTATAGAAACAAATGAAGTGAAGGTAGTTTTTTTGTAGGTCTAAAGATCAAGCTGCAGACATATTCACAAAGCCCCTACTGAAAGAAAAGCATATACACTTTCAAGAAATGGGAAAGAATGTTGACCAAGCCTCCGTTTGGTTAAATAAAGTGGACTTGGATCAATGGAGACCTTAGTGCTCTCTCATAAAAATAGCCCAAATTCAACCAGCACCAAAATAATAAATTAGCATGTTTCTACACCATAGGACCATTCTGTTGCATATATTTATTATTGATTTACCATACATCAAAGGTTTAAGTATATATACCATGAATCTTTATAATTACTATTGATTTATTAACTTCTATTAGTTTTTTCCATGGATATGCTCCTTTTGATATGTGATTGTTCAGCTTCCTCCTCTGCTATTCTTCATCTTCTTCCTTATGTCTATCATAAATCCTTAAGAATTCATGGTTTTTAATATCATTAAATCAAACAAAGAGTTTCATTAGCATGTGCAAAAGAATTTAAGTAGGTTTTATTAGTGAAAATGTGTGCTTTTTTTTCCTGAAGCCATTGTGGCATGAACATCACCATCATATCATGTCATGCAACATGACTCATCTATTTGGCAAGTCAAGAGGGCATAACTATGAAATAGTCGACACTTTTTTTTCAAAATTGATTTTTAGTCTGCACCATGAAATGTAACAACAAAGAATATATAATAAAATACATTTATTATTCTTATGTAATTTCAATGTGAAAATTATGTTTAGCTACTCAAAATCAAAAATAATTATGAATTCATACTAAAAAGACTTTATTTTTTGTTTTTATCCACTAAACCAAAAAATATTTATGTTTTGACACAATAAAAGATATCAAACTGAAAATGTCTTTCCTCAATTCACTTTGGCCATTTAAAAAGATCAAATCACATTCATAAAAGAAATACATGAGTCTTCTTCACATAATGAAAAGACAACTTGGGTGTATTGATTGTGGATTCATGAGCTTTCGATGAGCAAATATGGGTTAGCCGTTAGCGACATAATATTTTGCAATAATATATATATATATATGTGTGTGTGTGTGTGTGTGTGTCATACATAATATATATGACTCTTCTTCACAATTTTATATACATACAATTTGTCATGCATTATATTTCATACCACATTATATGGATATACTATTATGTGTATCTATATCTATATAGCTTTATAGATAGTAGTGTTCACACACACACACACACACTTAGAAAGACATACATATATATGTATATTTGTATATATGAATATATAAATACACTAGCTAGTGTGTGTGTGTGTATTTATATACAAATATATCATTTTTTATAGATATAGTTTTGCGACCCCTAGGTGCTCATATTTGAAATTTAGACTCACCTCGCGTGGGGAGCAATTGAATGGAGGAGGGAAAAGAATATGAATAAAGTTTTATATCATGTAATACACACACACAAAAACACAGAAAGACAGTTAGACACACACACATACAGATTCATATGTGTGTGTGTCTGTGTATACATCTCTTTTTCAAAGTATAATATACATGAAATTTGTCACGAATTAATATATGCGTACCAAATTATGTGGGCATACATTTGTGTGTATCTATATAGATACATATACATGTATATATATATATACATGTATATATATATATATATATATGTATCTATGTATTTATAAATATATTAATAAGTGTGTGTGTATTTATATATGAAGACATGAGTTTATAAATATATATGTATATATAATATTGCAACGCCCGATAATCTCATTTTAAATCCAAATTTATTACATCTAGGGATTTAGGAAAAGGTGGAGAGAAATAATATGAATCATGAATTTAAATATTTCTAAGCATAGAAATGATTTAAAATACTTACATAAACCAATGTGAGGGACAAAGAGGTTTCAACTAGGTTGGGTTGCTCGGGCATGACACATGACACGACATGGTTCAAAACCCTACTAGAACATGTTGTGGGTTGGCCACCGTATTGCACGAGCAATGCCGAGCTAAATTTTTTCACATAGAAGACATGACATGGCATGACCTAGCATGATAGTTTTTTTGGGCTAGTTTTGGCTCATTTGGCATGTAACACATAGTTCCAGGCTAGCTTGGCCAGCCTTGACCCAAATTGGCATGACCCAATATGACTTAGCCAAATTGTGTGCCAATGAGATATACTGGGTTACCCATTTTCAGAGCCATGCCAACATGGCATGACCCATGTTAAAGATTATATTTTTCATGGAATGACATGTTTGACACCTCTAGATGTACATCATACCCTTAAGTCATATAATTAAATCCGATACTGTGTCTCTAATAGAAAGGGTACATTCATAACTTCTAAAGTTATATCTAAACTTCTAAAATACATATAATCATCCAATATTAGCACTAAGTGTGTCTCAACAAGTTACAAATGTATTAAAATATGTTTTCATTAACATATACAAGTTTTTCAAATACTTACAAACTTTTCTCTTATGGGCTAAAACAAAAACATCTCAATATGCCATGACCATTCATTAAGTGGTCAAAATATTTCAAAATAGCCACTAACATCTAACTTTATTGAAATTTTCTACCATTGTCTTTACCTGACAAAAAATATAGGCAAGCACTGCCTCACATGAAAAGCTAAAGAAAACAAAAATGTATGTTTTACATTTATTGCTATACAAATTTTAGAATACATATTGAAATATCCATACACATACACACACACACACACACACACACATATATATATCTAGCAAAAAGATGATTAGTGTATTAAAAGGATTACTAGTGAAAAAGTTTGATATGATAAATCCTGCATCAGTAAACTTTATAATAGGCATGCAGGTTCAAAAAGATTGAGAAAAGATAATACCACATGTTGTGGGAGTACTAAGCATGTACATATCCAATCCTGGGAAGGAGCATAGAAATATTATTAAAAAGGAGCTCAAGTATTTCATGGTACTCTTAATTTTGTATTTAACTTTAGTAGTAATAATAACAAGAAGAATTTTAAGGTTAATGGAGTTATTGATGCTGACTGGGAAGAGATATGGATATCAAAAGATTAATTAGTGGGTATGTATTCAACATGGATGATAGATGTGTGAGTTGGATAAGTAAGAGACAAGTTGTTTTTACTCCTCTCTTTGTATTACTCATGCAAGAAAAGAAGCTTTCTAGATTAGAAGACTTTGTGCATAGCTTGGCTTTGAGTAAAAGAAATTGAGGCTCAAAAGTAAGAATAATAGTGTTATTCATTTAGTAAGAAATCTAGCATTTCATGCTTGAATAAAATATATCAACATCCATAACACTTTATTTGAGAGCAAGTTGATCAGAGATTGATTCAATTGGTGAAAAAAAACATTGAGAAGAACTATATTGTTTATTTGACAAAAGCTGTGGGTTTAAAAATTCTCTAGTGATGTATAGTTAAGACTATGATAAAGAAAAAAATATTCACCATATGAGAAAATATTAGGATTATCTCATACATCTGAAGCTACATGTACTCAATGTTAGAACCTAAGTTGTAAAGTCCAAATTTGAATACAGTTTTCACCTATTTTGCATTGTGATTGAATGTCTTAAGGATTCAATCACAACTTTTTTTCTTTGGTGTTGCAACATGAATGAATGAAGTTGCCACATTTTTTATTTTGTTGAGATTGGAAATCTCAAATATTCAAGTCACGACATTGTTTTTTAGTATCACAACATGAATTAATGAAGTTGTAACATATATAAGATGTCATGACTTAGGTCTGAAGTCATAAAAGATTTTTAATTTACCATAAAAGTTCTTATAAATGTAAATATATAAGTTGCTAAAAATTTAAGTGAAATTTTCTTCCTCTTACATGTGTTTTTATTTTCTTTCCCATTTTATTTCATCCTTTGTGTGTCTCATCGTTGAGATCTTTCTACTCCCTTACTGAAATCCTAAATCACCATCTCCATTTCTAATATTTGGTATCAAAAAAATTATACCTAATACCTTTGGTTCCTAATTTTGGTATTATAACAATTTCAATGATATGTGAGATCCTAACATCAAGAATATGTGAAGTATCATTCATCTCTTATTCTACCAATAGAATCCTTTATACAAGCTCATTATACCCACAAAAGTGTAAAGGAACTACTTTTGAGTGTAGAGAACATTTTAGCAGCACTAACTTGAAATATTTGACTTGCTTATCCTTAGTATCAATCATATAAAGAATAAAATATATGGCCTCATGAAACTTGGTCTCATGCCCATTCACACTAATATTATAATGTATCAGCTTTATGATCTCATAAGCATTTGATCATTTAGCAACCTCATAGAATTACTTTTCGTTTAAGAGGTCTTCAAACTCAACTTAGATCAAATTAGCTATATCTAGAAACCTAGTGTCACTTTCCCACCAAAAGTCTATCACCCCAATGAATAGGGAAATTATTACGAGAATCTTGTGGTCTACCAAGACTCCTAAATTCTCAATCTTCTAATTTACCAAATATAGCTAAGACTCGGATACTGAAGGATTGAGCTCATCACTAAAATGAGTGTTTTGCTTTGAAAATATATTTAAACACCATATCCTTCGATACATTTCCTCCTGTGCTGGTAACAACTGAGGATCAATTGGTACAATTCTCATAGGAACAACAACATTTCTCAATGTCCCTCTCTCCTCAATTCCCCCATCTCTCCTTCCCATTTCTCATGATCTCCGCTTCTAAAGTGACATTTTGACTAAGGTTCTAGTTATAAAATAGTTTTAATCCTTGGAACTAAAGTTGTGATTGCTGCCAACACATAAAATACCAACTTTGGGGTAGCCCAAGGGACTTTTATTATTGAAGCCATGTGAAAACCTAAAGTTGCAATAGATAACCTTGATTATTAAGTGCTCGATAAGTGATTTGAGAGAATAAAGGGCAACTTCCCAATACTTAATTGCAAGAATATATTATTTGTTCGGAGCATGATATGGAAGCCACTAGGTTCATATTTGTTGAATGAGATTTTTAAAGATCAATTTATGATAAGATCTAGCTTGACTTCCTTAATATTCCTTCTAACCAAGCTTTTATTGATTTGCAGCCTCAAGAAGCATCATCATAGGATTCTTGATAGATTTCTAAGATGAAGAACCATATAAATGGAGCAGATTCAAACAATTCTGAACTAAACATCCCACTCCCAATAGGTTGTAATGAACATTGAGACAAGTGGTAGAAAATCTCAAAATTTTATACTTTTTTTTGAAAAAAAAAGATGTTGAGTTCTCAATCATGAATTACAGATTGTTCATGAAAATAATCAACCCGATTTACCTTCCAATATTGGGAAAGAAGATTCTTCACCCCCCACCTCCTCCATACTAGAAAGACCTTTGAGAAAAATACAATTTCATGAAATATTCTTTTCTCCATGAACAAAATTTTGGCAAATATCACAAAGCTCTCATTTTACCCATCGGTTTTGCCCCACAATACTTTCTATGAGAGTAAAGATTTGAATCAAAATATTGAATGTTGGAAATTATACCTAATTGGATATTATTTCACTAGGAATATGAGACAAATATGACTCAAAAATTTCATGGATGAGTAATTAAAATTCAATACCCAAGCCACCCAACACCCAAGTGGATAGATTTTTTTAAATTCAAAAAGTTGGAAGATATGTAGGAAATATTAAAATTTGGTCCTTGCTCAATCTTCGGAAGCCACCCAACATCTCATATAAATAAGATGTGCTCAAAGAGATATAAGACTTAAAAAAAATACCTACATTATATCCTCGGTTCAACTCCCACTTCCATGTAACATAGAATTACTTGGAGTCAAAGCTATGAGGAAAAAGCCATGTTCTTGAGGGATTAGTCAAGGTACTTGGACTAATGAGAATATACATGGGTACAAAAAAAGGAGTCCCAATAGGCTAGAGAAGAAATATCTTGACATATATATTATATATATTCATATATGATAGTATGTCAAATTTTCCAAATAAATATATAGATATTATTATGTATACATATACATAATATATAGTAGTGTGTATCTGTATCCACTATAGTGGATATTTATATATAGTAAAACACATGTCTAAATATATACTTTATAGTGGATATATGTGTGTGTGTGTGTGTGTGTGCATGTGTGTGTATGTGTATGTGTGTATTTTAGTAAATATATATATGCACTATAGCGAATATATATATGCAGTGCATAGTATATACACTATAAGCCTGCTAAACCTTATATATATATATATTTGTGTGTGTAATGTCTAATTATGACTTATGTTATATTTAATTATCAGCACATAATTGCACATGCCTTATAATTTGTAATATATATGCACACATACACACTTATACATACGTATTAATATATATATATATATATATATATATATATATATATATATATATATATATATATATATATATATATATATATCAATACATCATGAAAAATCTAAATTGATAGATATCTATATATAGATATGAAGCGCACACACACACACACGCCTATATATATATAGATCAATACTTATGAAAAATCTAAATTGATATAAAAAATATACATGGGCTTTAGCATACCAAACATTATTTAGTATTTACTATATTTTTATTAGTACTATAAAAGTAAGTGAGGAAGTGAGTGGGTATTTGGGTGCCCAAATTTAAAAAATGTGGTTTTTGTATTGGGTTTGTTTCTTTAATTTGAGTTTATTTCAAGATGTTGTGACATAATCTGGAACCCAACTCAATTGTGGTCACGTTGACAAATATAAAACCCAAACCAAACCAACCCAAATATGGACAATTGGGTGGTCAAGACTCAAGATAGCTTTAATCTCAGATTAAATTACAATTATGGGGTTGGGTTAACCAAAAAGGCATTAAGGTGATAGTAAAAGTTTTTCAAAAGCATAGTGTGCCCAAATAAATTTTTGTTTTATAAAATATATCCTTCACTAATTAAAAATTCAACTACATTCTGAAATAAAATACTTTATAAAATATTAGGATGCTATATCTGATCTAATATCCATATTCATCAAAAAATGTATCTTTGAGCTTGATGACAAGTTTTGATATTTTTGTTAAAATCTTTTACAAAATGCAATAATGTTGATTTTAATTTAATGTCTTTGATATTTATTGTTTCTACTTAATTTTTACATGAGTAATTTCTTCTAGTTGTAATCATTTAATATGCACAAATTATATAAAAATTATGTATATTTTAATATTAGACAAGCAAAGTGGGAACAAAGCAAAATAAAATGGGGGAATTATGTTTTGGGGTGCTTCTCCAAAAAATTTTTTTATCATTTTAGGTTTGAAAAAAAGGCACCAAAATCTTAAAATATTTAAATTTAATGCACTTTATTATGTTTATTATAAACTACCCTCTCCCATCGAGCTTGATGGAGCTCGACCACGAGCACCATCGATCTCCTAGAGCTCGTTGTTGCTCTCTTGGAGTTCGATCGAGAGCTTTTTCGAGCTCCAGGAGCTTGGCGTCATCCTCCATTGAGCTCCTTCGAGCTCTAGTAGCACGATCGAGAGCAACACTGACCCCCTGGAGCTCAAATGACGATCTCGATGGAGCTCTCGGTCTAGCTCCGAGAGCTCGGCATCGAGCTACATTGAGCTCCAGGAGCTCGACCGAGTGCTCGATGACGACTCCATGAAAGAGCTCGTGGAGACGAGCGGGGGAGAGGGGTGGGGAGAGAGCGTGGGCGAGGGCGTGGGGCGGGCGAGAAGGTAGTTTAGGACTTTCGAATTTGGGTGCACTTATTTTTATTTTATTTTTAGTTTTGTGACTTTTTTAAAAATATTAAAATTTTAGTTTCTAAATCTTAAAAATTTCTGTGGAAATACCACAAAACATAATTCTCCCAAATAAAATTGTCCACTAAGTATCCATTTTCATGGGCTTGCTAGGTCAGCCATAATATTGTTGGGATAGGATGCTTATATGCTCTGACCCTAGGAAAGGCAAGCAGTATGCTAGAAGATAGAAATATAAAAACATGGAGATTTATATTTTATGAATTTATAAATTAATAACAGAATTAATTATAGAATAATGAAATTTAAGTATCATTTAAATATAAGTCCGTGTTTGTATTTTCGGTAGAAAGCAGAAGTAAATTATTCTTAGAAGCTATTTGTGTTTTTTTTTACTTTCTCTTATTTTTGAATTTATAAATTCAAAATTTATTTTTTTCTATTCAAAAAAATCTTCTGACTATTATCTTTGGATCTAAAATCTACTCCCTTCATTAATATAGATAAAATATTAAAAAAAACAAACTTAATACTTTAAATACAATTAATTATTAAGCTAAAAAAATTTTTATTCAACATTAATTTAAAAAAAAAACACCACTTAGTTGTCATTAATTATAAATTTTCAAAAAAGAGTTTAAAAAATGTTTGAGAAAATATAAAATCATTAAAATAATAACTGAATTTTCAAAATAAAAAATTTGTAATAAATAATTCATTGGATACCGTCTCCACGTGGAGCAGGATTATTGATTTTCAAGTTTTGTTGATTTTAATATAAAATAAAAGGATTGGTTTATTTGAAATATGAAAATTGATTTGTGTTTATTTGAAACAATAAAGTATGGAATGATTAGTCAGCTGAAGTAAACAATTCAATTAAAAAAAATCTATATAAAAAGTTGTTAAAATATATATGTAGATTTTTTTTATATTTTAATTTTTATATTAAAGTAACAATATTTCTAATTTCAAGTTTTGGACCAAACTGTGTTTTCTATGATATTAAACTTATAGATCAAAAATGTAGTATAAATATGTAAATTTGAAATGCTAATTTTTTTTTTTCATTTTTTACATCTCAAAATTCACAATGTGATGATAGTTATTTTTAGACCGAAGAAGAGATTTATCAATAATATTTAATTTTTTAAAATCAACATTATCCACATTACACAATGAAATTATAAATATGATGTAATTATATATATAATCTGTATGCATAATACACAGAAATAATTTTACATCAATGTGCATATTGAATACATATATTATAATTTAATTACAATCACATAAATAAATAAATATAATATTAAATTCAATGTATGGAAGAGAAAAAGAGGAACCTTGTGGTCAAAACTAGAAATGAAAATGATAGAATTATTGACTCTAAAAAAATTATGCCTAAAAATATTGTGTAGTTTTTGTAAAAAAATATTTTTGAATAAATGCACAGATATACATGTCCATTTCTAAAAAAATCACACTTGCTTCTCTCGCACGCTACTGGATAAAAAAAACATGCACATTATCCACAAATTTCCTTTCTTCCTATTTTCATTAAGTTTTAAAAACAACTTTTTTTTTGTTATTTTAGAATATAATAAAACAATGAATTTTATCCCGTCTACCATAATTAATATAAGTATCCCAGACATAATTCATTCCCATTCTATCCTAGCTAGTTGAGCAAGATAATTCTAAAAAAATTTATTAATCACATAATAAATGGGACATACACGAGAAGTAATGTCAGCAGATACATGTTATTGCTTAATATATAAAATAAAACTAAGGTGTTAGTTTGTTTTTTTTACTTAAAGTTAAATAGAAATTTTTTTTTGAATTAATACTAAATAATACTTAACAACATTAAGTTATAAGTCATTTATTTTTTTAACTTAATATTGAATAGATAAGCAGAGAGTGAAGAAGGATTTTGATTGAGTGAGATGAGGTTTTTATGAATGGAAAAAAATCAAATTTTTTGGATTTTTTATTTCAACTATTTTTTCAAAAAATTCTGTGATAAGTTAGTAAAAAATAAAAAAAAACAAATTGATGAATACTAAAATCAAATTGATTTTAGCATTCAGCCAAAAAATACAAACAAGCCCTAAATCATTTGAAGATTATGACCAACAACTCGTGCACAATATAAGTATAGATTGCTACCCATTTTCACCATGATAAATTCATACAAAAATAATTTGTAAGATGAATAAAAAAAAATATTTCTAGACATCATTCATCATGGTAGTTTGATCATCTAAAAATAAAAAATAAAAAGAAAAGAATGGATGCTCCAAGCTTGAGGATATGCATTTGATCAGAAAAAGGATGCCAAATATGTTTTCAAGTACTTACTAGATCACATATCATGCGATTGAGATGGATGATCTTAATTTTAGTCACCATAGTACACATCTAATAGTCCTCTAGTAATGCTCATTCTTATTTTTTTACAATTTTTTGGAATTGTGTACATTGTATTTGTTTAGAGGTTCTAATGGTGATGTAGGCGATAACTTTTGAAAAATTCTCCTCTAAAAATGGTGATTTGTCGGATGAAAGAAGAGGTTTTGGCATGAAGAACACAATGCATATTTTACAAAAAGTTTATATTTATTATAAGGTGATTAAAGCATCTCCAATCACACTTGACAACAAAATAGCTAATAAAATATATTTAATATTAAATTTACTATTTCAGACAATAATTTTTTAAATAACCCTCCAATCACACTCTCTATTTTTTACTTAAATTCTAATATTTTTTAAAAAGTCAAACATATATATATATATATATAGATAAAAAGGGAAATAAAATTTAGAGATCTCAAATAGTTATCCACATTTGTTGAGATATTTGAATAAACTAGGAAATATAGAGTGGGTTCGAGGTAACTTATCTTGTTTGGATAACTAAAATAACTAAAATTGAAAAATAGAGAGTGAGTTGGAGATTGTATTAAAATAAAAAATAAAAAAAACATATATTCATTGGGTTTTTGAAATTGTGTTCAAATTAAAAAATAGGGAAAGATAGTGCGCCATGATAAATTTATATCTTATAAAAATGATCCGTGACGACCGAAATATCAAGTGAATGGTCAATTAATAATATTTTTTTTTCTGCATATAAATGTTTATTTTAATCGTTAGGTGTTAAATTTGGCTTTTCGTTTTCTCCATAATCTACGGAAATTTATTGTTATTGCGTTATATGTGAAATTTATGCATTATTTTTCAATAAATTATTCACGACTCTTTTGTTTTCAAAATGATCGTTGTTGGTTGTATGTTTTCAAGTCTCGTCCCATATTCAATTTCTCGCCTACTTGAGTCACTGTCTTCTCTAGCATTAAGTGATTTAGCAATAATTTTCTCGGCGTTTGTGTAATTTTTTAAATATCATTAAGCTGTGTCATTTTTTCTAATCCATTTAGTTCCCTGTTTTGGGTGCTTCTCTATTGTAGTCGTCGTTCTCTCGGCTTTGAGATTTTGGCCAGAGCATATTCACATTAAGGAATCCTCACGGCATAATGCCAATTTAGTTAAAGTTAGTTTATTTATGTGGTGAACACGCATTACAGAGACTTGAAATGGTGCAATTTTAATGTCCAGAATTGTACATCAGAAGATTACGGTATCTGATTGTGCCAAATTTATTGTAATAACATCTAAATTAATTGCCCCTTGCATCAAAATTATAATCTGATATCTAATTGTTATGATTGTATTTTTTGCAAAGATTCAAGTTGCAAAATGAATCATGGAGCAATCATACTTGTTTTGGGGGATGTGAGTCATGACAGTTCAACATGACAACTTTAGACCATTATTTAAAAGATTCTGGCAATTATATTTTCAAAAAAAAAAGTGGTGGAGGGTGTATTGGATTGTTTAGGCAAGTTTGATTTCTATGTGGATTGCGTGGAAAACCAAACTGGGTGAAATTCAAATCCACACTCATTAGATCAATAGCAATGCTGGATTTAATTCAAGTGCCTTGTTTCGAGATACACTAAAGTATCACTTGGGAGATGATACAATGAATTATTCATGAATGATTTCTTCAATCATACGAGTTTCTCATTTTTAAGAAATTGGTAGAGAGCTAATTCAACAAGTATTCTCTACGTGAATGATAGAATATTTGCTAATTGATTAATTCTATGTTAAGTAGGATATTATCAGGCAGAACATAATCAAGATATCATAATAGAATAACATAGCTAAAAGACTAAATAGAATTTTATTGGAGAGATGTGTATGAGGAGCTAAAGTTTTGGGTTGAAGCATTTGCTACAATATGCTACTTAAAATCAAACTCTATTAGTAGAAAGGACTTGACATCTTTTGAGGTGTTATATGGAATGAAGTCATGTTTTTAGCACATTTGGGTGTTAGGCTATGATGCACGTCCATGTGTCAAAGAAAAAGTAAACAGGTCTTACTTCCAAGTCAGAAGTGCAAGTTCATCAGGTACAAGAAAAATATCAAATGATATAACTTTATAAATTTGAGATGAGAAAAACTATCTCTAGTAGAGATATCTAGTTTGGGAGTGAAATAATGGGGAAGTGAGTCACAACATCTTCTACTCACGAAATCTTCCAAGCATGACATTACAAAGTGAATTGTGATATCTTCTGGTTCCTGCATTACAAAGTGAGTAATACTATCTTTCAATTGCAATTTTACAAAACATATAATTGCTTTATTTTATTAGTGGCATAGATGCTCTTGAGTAATAAGCACATAGTTTGAAAATTCAATGGAGGAAGGCAATAATCAAGATAACACCCATATTCAGAAGAACTACATGAGTTAGAAATCCACTTATAAGATATCTTAATGTTACATATCATACAAGATGAACCTAATACTGTGATGGAGGCAACGTCCTCTGGAAAGTCAAATTAAAATGACAAATCATGTAAGATGAGCTACAATCTTCAGAAAAAAATAACACTTAGGCATGTGAAGTTGCTCTCGAATCAGAAGAGAATCAGATGTAAATGTGTATTTTAACAAAACTAAAAGTTGATGGAATGATTGATAAATACAAGGAAATATTGGTTGCTTAAGGATATACATGGTTTTTGACTGTGTCGTGTTGGGCCCGAGCTGCCCAGCCAACTTGATACGTGTGTGTGGTGCATTTTAGGATAAAAGTAACGAGTGCCTCAAATTTCAATTTGTTAGAATTTAGTGACTTTTTTTTCCAATTTAAAAATTTAAGTTTCAAATTCTTAAATATTTTTGGGAGTACCCCCAAAATATAATTTTCCCTTTTTTTTTTGAGAAATGGTATTGGAGGCACAAATTATAAAAAAGCAAAATTTATGCTTTGGTATACCATACACAAAAATAATTAAAAAATAAATAAATAATGACCAATTTTTTTAATTTGGATGTTTTTTTGAGAGTGGTATTGGGGTACCAAAAATTAAAAAAAACTCTTTTAAATAATTTTTTTTTTATTTTGTAAGTTGATGACTTGTTAGTTGTGGAGCAAAATTTATTTTTAATTTTAATTGCAACAAAACATAATTATTTTACTTGCATATTTTTTTTAATTTTTTAAAAAATGATTTTTTTTTTTGTAATTGTTTTTTGTTGAGTGCAGAAAAGCACAAATCTTCAAATGTGATTTTTTTTTCCTTTTTTTTTGTGTTTTTTTGTACCCCCCTTGGGTTTGTTTCTTAAGCTTGGGTTCCTCTAGGTTTTTGCACCCATAGGCACTAACCCAACTGAATTGTGTTCAAGCTAATAAATATAAACTCAAACCAAATCAAGCCAAATATAAAAATTGGCATGGTTAAGAGTCAAGAATGCCCAAATCTTGGGATAAGTTATTGTAATTTATAATAGCACAATTTGATACACATTTAAGGGGGAAATTATGTTTTGGGATTTTCTCAAAAATTTTTAACATTTAAACTTTTGATATTTTTAAAATAAGGGCTCATGAATTCTTTAGTCCTAAACTACTCGTGCCCATTGCCCTCTCCCATTTGCCATCACCTCTTGTCCCTCTCTCCCCCCACCTGTCTCCATGAGCTCCTTCGCGGAGCTCATGGAGCTCGGCAAAACTCCACAAGCCCCACGAAGGAGCTCGGCAAAACTCCACAAGCCCCACGAAGGAGCTCGTCGAGCTCCATGATCGAGCTCACTGGAGCTCGTCGAGTTTTGTCGATCTCCATGATAGAGCTTGAGGAGCTCTGTCGAGCTCCATGAAGGAGCTCACTGGAGCTCGACGGAGCTCCACAAAGAAGCTCGTGGAGACGGGCATGGGAAGTGGGGTGGGGAGAGAGGGACGAGAGGTGAGTGCAGACATGTGAGGATGATGAGTGTGGGCGTGGGCGAGAGCGAGGGGCAGGGGCGAGGGCGTGGGAGGGGTGAGGGGCAGAAGAGATGGGTGAGAGTATTTTAGGACTTATGAATTTGGGTATCCTTATTTTTAATTTATTTTTAGAGTTGTGATTTTTTTAAAAAATTTCAAAAGTTAAGTTTATAAATATTAAAAATTTCTGGGGAAATACCCCAAAACATAATTCCCCCTTATTTAATTTATAGTATAAAGTTGTCTTTATTATTATTAAAGTGTTATTTTGTTTGAATGTTGGATAATATATAGAAAGTAGATTTTATTTATTTATTTTTGGCATACAAGGTTTTTGTCGACCTTGGACTATTATTATAAATGATAGTCTTTGTTATGAAATACATGAATTAATATATTATATTCAATGTACTTATTATGACATATTCATAATCTATATTCTACAAATGAATGCCAATCTTCCTATTTAATTTATATATTCAATTCATTGATATTAATGATATGTGTATTATTATTTTCTTATAAATAGAAGCTTAGTTTCAGTCATTGAATAGATGAAAAAGATACTTGCAATAAAATTTTTCCTCTGACTTCCTCTATTATCTTTGGTATTTATCTATTTTATCTTCATAATTTCTCTCTATTATCTCTATTATATTTTTATAACATAATATTTTATAATATGTTATTAACACAAAGATCTATCAATTGAGCAAATAATTTTTGGTATTAATCAACTTATATTTCATCTTCTTCTATCAATTTTTTTTTTATTTCTTGGCTTAAATATGAATTTTCAACCTAAAAGTATCCTTCTGCTCATGAAGTGCCGGTGGATATTTGAAAATCTTACTAATTAATCTAATGATTCATTTGTTTTGCAAGAATTATGGAAAATATTGAAAAGCTCAAATTCCACATGCTTTAAGTGAGTGAAAATAATTATCTATCATGATGACTTACATGGAAATGCACCTCAAGGGGTAAGATCTTACTAATGCAATTACAAAAGACGAAATCTCAAATAGAAAAGATAGAACAAATACACTGATTTTTATTCGTCGTCATTCCCACGAGAGACTGCAAACTCAATATTTTTCCATTCGAGATCCTCAAATCTTGTGGAAGAGGTTGAAGGGTATGTATGATCATACCAAGATTGTTATCCTTCCTCAAGCACAATATGACTAGCAAAATCTCAGATGCATATATATTGTGTGTCATGCAATATATATGCATCTTCAAAGTATAGTAGTATACATATATTTTGTTGTAAAATATATGAATATACTATTATGTGTATCTACACACACACATAGTTGTGTTCATATATATATATATATATATATATATATAAGCATATGCACACATAGATACACACACACATCTATGTACATATGAATATATATATTGATGTGTGTGTGTATATTTATATTCAAAGACATTAGTTTATAAATATATATACTATCCTAATGTCCAAGCACTCTCATTTGAAATGTAGAATCATTCCGCCTAGGGATCAAGACAAAGGAGGAGAGGAAAGATATGAATTGGGAATTTAAATATTAATAAACATAAAAATGAATTAAATCAATTTTATAAACTGATTTGTGGGACATAATATTCTCAGATCAAATAATTAAACCTTATCATATTTTTTTTGATAGCAATAGTATATGCACAATTGCTAAGGTCACATCCAAAGTTATAAAAATACATACAATTTTTTAAAAATAAAATAAAGTGTCTCAACAAGTCACACATATATTAAAAAATGTCTTCAATGACTTATACAAATTTTCAAATATTTTTACAAAATTTGCTCTCATAAACCAAAACAACAATATCCTAATATGCCATGACCAATCATTAAGTGGTCCAAAACTTTATAAAGAATTTACTAATACCTAATTTCAGATGAATTTTCTACCATTACCTATGCTTGGGAAAAAAAATAGGGGCCACCATTACCCCACATGAAAAGCTAAAGAAAACATAGGAAGATCTATGTTTTACATCAAAAAGCACCCAACTTTGAGAATATATTTTGAAGCATCCTTACAGATATAATATATATATATATATATATATATATATATATATATATATATATATATATATATATATAATTTGTGTAATTTTTCAAAATTTATATTTTTCAATTTAATCTTATTTTCACAAATATATATGGTTTATCCATTCCATGACTCTACAAGGCCACAATGATTCATCTATATATATATATGCAAAAACAAATATACTAGCTTCTAGTCCAGCAGTTACCCCCATAAGAGAACATACATTCCCACTCCTATGATCAAAAGACCCACACAAAATACTAACTTCTGGCTTGATGACCATGGCCTCTACATAGCAAAATTTACTACAAGTATGCAAGGGTTTTTAAGTTCATTCTACCCAAGCAATCAGTTGCCCTTCTTTTTTGTGCGTTCTTGGAATCCTAGTCCTACATGACTTGATCATAATAAAAGTTAATTCAAGATCTCCTATCTAAAACATGTATTTTTTAAAAATTATTCATGTAGAGTCCAAAATTTTATATAGTTCATATGGCTTTAAAATATTTCACATGAAATTTTATATATGCATGTCAATATTTTTCTATTTCAAAGTCAGTCAAATAATTCATCAATATGGATTTGGTATCATTTACACATAGCCAAATACCAATTTCTTATTTTTATCAAATTACTTTTCTCCTTAAAATGCATGATTAAATGAGTTTCTAAATTTATCAATTTTTTTTATTTCTAAATTCATGCATTTCCATAAATTTATCACATATATTAATCAAATCATGTTAAATTTCTGTATATCATTTTTTTAAAAAAAATAAATTAAAGTTTATAACAAAATACATAGCACTATACAACACAAAATATATTATAAGTACCTACAAATATAAAGTATGAAATTGTCACAAGAATTTCTAGAGATTTCTTGTTTCAACCATGCTTTTCTTAGCTAAAACCCTCAAACTCTAGTTTAAAAATATCATATTAAACTTTATAATCTCAATTGTACCTCTAACTAAAAGAATAGAAAAATGGAGATGAACATTTTAATAAGTTCAAGAATGATTTAATAAAACAAACATGAAAATAAAAAAAAATATAAACTCAGTTAAACATTAACCTTTCTTATCTTGATTACACCTCTTCTTTGGCAATTTTGCGTAGGAAAGATGAATTCTTGAGCTTGATCACTTTCTAAAAAATAATTTCACCAAAAAGCATAAATTTAAAGCTTGATTTGAATGATTTTGATGAAAAAATTGGAGATAAAAGAGAATCGAGAGATTGCAAGAAAAACAAAAAATAAATAATGAAAGAGAGAAAAATGAAAATTATATTTTTTATTTATAGGCAACAAAGTAAATTTCCCTTAGATTTTGAACTTAGCTAACTTTTTCTTAAAAACTTCAATATTAGTACATTTATTATTATTCAGGACTCAATGGACTGCCTTATTTGTGGGTTGAAGTATATTTATTAGTTTATTTGTATATATTTATTTTTTCATTGGAAATATTTTACTAATTTTATGTTTTGAGAAATTTTAATGAATATTAGTAAAATCATAGCTATTTACGTAGAAATTAATAGACTTTGTGGAGCGAAAGCTCGAGGAGAGAGAGACATGATGAAGGATCATGATATTTTCCATATCATGATTTGAGTTTATCTTCTACTATCTTATCAAGTAGTTATGACATTATTTCTTAGTCATACTACTACAAAACTAATTATGACAATCTTTACATTTCATGACTATTACCATCAAGTTGACATAATTTTTCTACAAAGCAAAACAATTTGCATGGCTATGTTATTTCCCTAAATTCATGACCACCCTATTTTTAAAATCTTTAATAGCCATAATATTATTTTCATATCATATCAGTCAAGTACCTTATTGGTACAATTAGTCACCATAAATTATAGCATTATGATTTATTTATTAAAGATTTAAAACACCATTTGTTTTTAGTTGTAAAATTATTTTATACTATGAATTTTATTTTAGAGAATATTTACTTTTTGTCATGGCATTTTCTAGTGCATTGACTTTATGCCTTAGAGAGAAATCACTAAAGTCACATATATTTCTAGAGTCACTACTTCGTGTTATAGAGAATAAATATATTAGTCATGATTTTTTTCTAGCACTATGATATTTTGTTTCAGAGAAAAATTATGACACTCACATCTTTTCATAAGACAATGACATTGTGTTTTAGATAAGAACCGACATACACCAAAATCATGACCTCTAGCCAGCACCATGTATTTTAACTAAAAATATCACACTTAATTCCAAACACTTAATTGACCTCAAGCAAAACTTAGAAGAAAAAAAAAGATGAGAAGGGGAATTAGATTTCAAGCCAATAGCCACTACAAACCCTAGGTGGCATGACTCTAACCCCTAATTGGGGGAAAATTCAAGGCAAACATGGCCAACACTTGATTTAGTTTAGGTTTTGACAATTACATTCATGTTTAAGCTTGCATTGGGAACCTTTAATTCACACAAGATGCCTCTTAACATATCTCACATGAAATCTTCTTGAATGTTAGGTGAAGTTAATATCTAGGGTTGGATTATATACTTGTATCTGATGGGTATGTTACTTTTATATTATTGATATTTATGTTAATGTTGTATTGTAGAATATTAATAGATATGGATGTATTATAGAATCAAAATTTAGAAATTTCACTATATCATAGATTTATATATGTCGGTAATAATAGATAGTGATGGGTATGTCAGAAATACACTCACATGGTATGGTAAGAAGAAAATGATACCTATTATAACCTTAATGCTTGCAATAAATCTATATGTAAAAATCTGAGATTGAGGTAAGTTTAATCAGTATAAGTATGGTATACACAAAGTTGAAAGCACACACCTACTTATGATTTAGGACCAATTTAATGTGCATATTCTAAAAAAACTAGTGTCGAGTAATATGGGGTCTAAGTAGAATATCTAACCTAACATTTTCAACATAGTGTATGAGTCATGTGCCGGTTGTGCTGAATGGTGACATGTAAGTCAATGGGGCACATACAAGAGGATGTGACCCATATGGTGGTGATAGTATTATGTGTCAAATTCTTTTATACGATTTTCATAAGTGAGATTAATAAAAAAATATATGTTAATTTTCATGAGTATGATAATTATGAAGTTCAAAACACAAACATATTTATTATCAAATATTTCACATTTCTAAGACATAAGAGGTCATAGAATAGGACTGTATATTCAAATAAATCATCAAGGATAATTAATGATATGCCTAAAATGAATAAACGTGTGCATAATTAATGATATGCCTAAAATGAATAGATGTGTGCATAACTTATGAATGAAAAAATATATTACTTAGGCAGTGAAATATTGAGTGAAAAACTATGAAAGGATCATTCTTGATAGTGACAATCACCTTGTAAGCTAAAAAGCTACTTGGGCATTTTTAATCTAAGCTAGCATTCGTTCAACAATTAAACATAATATTGAGCAAATACTAGATAAATAACCTCACACATAATGAAGTAAGTTAACCCTAGAATCTAAGTATCTTATCAAAAATTCAAGTTTGTCAACTTAACTCAAGTAGTAATTGATTCACTATTAATTGCTTGAACAACCAAGTCAATTCCTATATGATTGATATCTAGACTTACATCAATTTTAATACTTATATGACCCATATATTTGTGAAGCTACATTAGATGATAAATAATTATCCAATGAGAATTTAAGATAGTGTCAATCCAAAATAAGATTTGACACACTCTCAAAGTCATAACAATTATCTTTCTTTACTATTTTTTATCTCAAATTTATTTTTGAACATAAAAATATGTTTTTCCAATTATATCTTCCTTAATTAGCCATGTTGGTCAAACTAGTTAATTTGGGTTAGATTGTTAAATTAGAGTGAAATATTTTCTTGGCTTTTGGCCTCACAACTTTACATCTCTTAAAATAATGTCATCCTCAAAAATAGAAATATACGATTCAAAATGAAAATGATAATCCTACTGTAGCTCATTTGTTTTTTTTTCTAATTTGTTCTTCCACTCCATGTTGATGTCAAAGGAATTTTACCAAGTTGATCAACTTATTTCTTAGCTATTTTTTCTAGTTTAAGATTTGAACAAGTATATCTTCACATGTCATATCCTTTCACAAGAGTAATATAGTATAATACAATATATGATTAGGGTCTAGGTGGTACTTTTGCATCATCAAGACATGGAATATAATACAATATAAGTAACCAATCCCATTCTTTCTAGTTTCACAAATGGACCCACATATCATGATGTAAAATTTTCTTTCTTGTTGAAATGATATACATTTTAATGAGATGATACTTTTAGAAAAACCCAATATTTAATCTCAAATTCTAGCATTTTTCTTCTTTGATCAATGTAGCTCTTTATTACTTTGCATAGTAAGTAATTTTTAATGGATCACTTTTAATTTTTTTAATTGTTTCCTAGATTATTCTATAATCATACAACTCACTCAACTCATCCCAACATACCAAAAACCTATATGGCCTACCATAAAGCAATTCAAAATATGTCATGTCAATAATAGATTGATAACTATTAGCATGATTATTAAGGCTCTCCTTTGAACCATGTTAGATTTTTTCTTATCCCTCTTGGGTTGTTTTGTAACTTATTATACTACCAAAGCTTATAAGTTGATCCACCTAGTAATGATGTGACTCACATACTAAAGGTGAACTTCTTAGAAGAATATTATATATAACATCAATTTAATTGATAACTAATCTTTCTAAGATGTGTATAATGGATTGGTGTATAAATGGACTCAATCTTTTAGTTTCATAAGTATCATACTTGCAAAGATTAACATACTCAAACTTTAAGGTTTGATGTATAAGTTTATCTAATCCATCACAATTAGAAGGGCTATCATTATTTTTTTATTGTATGATCTTCTGAGTCTCATAGCTTACCTATTATCATCCACCATGATAACACCATACAAACTCATCATTCTTCAAAACTTTAATTCAGGTTCTATTTAGTAACTATTTTTTAATATCCATAATATAAAATATAATCAAACCATAAATATATAAATCATCTAAATCAATTATATCACATAATCCAAATAATACAAATCCTGAACCATAATAATTTCATCAAAATTGCCAATTTAATCACTAGAAGATGTGGCTTTGAGAGTTTCATCCCTCACCTTTAGAAATTAGTATAATTCATGCATCACTTGCTTGCTAATCCCCTAGGGAATGCAAATTTTCCCCTAGGGTTTTTTTTTCCATGAATTTTGCTTATTTCATGAGGGAAGAGAATAAATACGAGCTACTTTGAAAATTCTCTAACTTCTACTTTTATACCTATGTGATTTTGAATTTCTCTAACTAATAAGCCACTACTTTCAAATGGAAGTCATGAATATGGCCTTCTTCTCTTCAACATGATGTTGTAACTCTAGAAAATAATAATGACTATTTTCAATATATTAATTCTCTCTAACATAATGTCATGGAACTGTCAATGACTGCAACTTGAGCCTAATCTTTTTATAAAATAATATCATGACACTAAAAAATGGTATCTGTGCCTTCATTATTTGTAGTCCATAGATAACTACAATGCAATGTAGAGACCACAACATTAGCAATTTATCTTTCTTAATATGTATGTTGCCACGACAATAGGAACTAGCCATGCTACTCCCACTTAGCTTTCACATATAAGTCATGAGTATGCTTTTCTTTGAGGTTAAGAGTTATGGTATTGGAAATAGTCATCCTCAAATAATATCTTCTATAATATTTAGTGACCCAAAACACATGACTATGAATAGTTACCATGGCTTTGGCTTGAGAACTTGTGGCCCTTTTAAGTTTTTGTAACTCAAAAATTATGACTTTATAGAAAATTTAGGGCTTTAACTTGAGACTACCAAGTCATATAAAGATAAAGTCATGAATATATAAAATTAATCATGATCTTGAGCACTAATGGTGTACTTGATTGATATGATGAAGAATTAATATCATTATTATTAAAATTTTACGAACTAGGTATGATTGTGACTCTCTGTTAATATTTCATCCATTGAGATTATGCTAATAATAGGATATGGTAGTGACGTGTAAGATTTTGCTAGTGATATTTTAGATAGAATTTTAATTAATAATGAATACTAAAACTATGAAATACTTATAGTACAAGATTTTCTATTAAATACCTCCAAAAACATTTTGATTTCACATCTATTCATCAAATTTATCCAAAATACCAAAATTTCTAAAATCAACATATATTCACCCTATTACACATATACACATCATCCTCAACTACTAATATGCAGTAGAATATTTGATAAATTGGATACCAAACAAACTTACTTACTAAAATGATTGCTCATTCTCGAGCAATAACTTCTCCCACTAAAAAAATAAATAAGAAAAATAAATACAACACCCAACATTTCATTCCATACAATGGGTACATCATTACAACATAAGAAAGAAAGATAATGATAGTGCAAGCAACATCAGTGGTGGGGGTGGTTAGTATGATTTTACATTAGGATCATATTTGTGAAAAGGGAATGCCATTGACGCATGCTCAAAAGGTGGACGAGGATTGAAAGACCCTTCTAAATCTCCACTTAGTGTAGATAACTCATCCTATATCTTTGCCAAGATGCAATACATAGCTTTCAAATTTTGTCTCATATAATTTAGTGCAACATCAAAGCTTCTCATTGCATAATATTTTTTTTTGGTTAACACTCTTTTTTTTTATTTCATCCATCTACAAGTGTTCTCTAAATATGATTCCCTTGGCATTCTTGATGTCTCTTTCCTTCATTCTTCTTTTCCAATTTGTCATAGTCATTTGACATAGAATTCCAAATGATTCAATGCTTCTCATCAATCCAACTTCCATGCATCCATTCCTTCCTTCAAGAGTTTATAAATCGGGTCTTCAAACTTTCCAACCTCTTCCACCACTCATGTGCATAGGGAATATATCTCTATTTTTAGTTTTTTCTTAGTTTGCTCAACATTTCACTACATATTTTAAAATTTATGAAAATATCTATATATACTACTATGTGAAGTTAATAAATGCTCAATATGGGATAACCATCTTCTTGAATTTCTCACCTTCTTTCCATTTTCTTGTATATCACCCATGGCAAAGTATTGACATTCTTCCTAAATTTCTATTGGTACTTCTCTTTCAAGCATCGGCTTATTTCTTTTTTTATCTCCTTCAAGCATCAGTGTATATCCTTTTTTATCTCCTTCAAGCATCAGCTTATATCCTTTTTTATCTCCTTCAATTTTCCTCTTCATGCCTAACAATGTTAAGGGGGACACCAACCGACATAATGCATCCACTTGTTCATCCATGGGAACTTCCTCGACTAAACACAACAAAGTAATAAGGGAATAAGAAATTAGTTGACCAAAAAATTCACTCTCAAGGAATCTGAGAATTAATTTCTCTAAAATCTTTTTCACTTCAAAGTGATTTCTAATAAGAATTGGCATACAGCAATAATAGTCTCTCTATATTAATTGTAGAAACATAGAGAATAGATAACAAAAATGAGCATATAAAATACAACCATAATTTACTCACCTTTGTGAATTATCCCTTCATCAAATAACCATACATAATCTTTGTTGTCACCCTCCATGTGCCTTAACCATACATAAATTGATTAGTGATAACAAGAAAATATGTCCCCATAGAGTGATTTGAAATTCATACTATTTTTTGTCTCATAGAATCCAATAAACTCATTGATGATTACTCATTCAAATCAAATTCAAATACATCTTACATAGCATGTCATCTCTTTCCTATCCTCCAAATTTAAATATAAAAGCTTTACGACCAAAGCAATTTTTTGGTCTTTATACATATGAAATATGAAACATCATCCACTTTCACTTTTTGATAACATCACCAAAAGAGGAATAAACTTGCTTAATATCCTCTAGCTGAATATCGACTTTCACTTTTTTATAGCTTTCACTTTTAAAGGCATAGAATCCATCAATCTCTATCTAATTTCTATATTAAAATTTTCTTTCGGTGCTATGACTTTAGGAAACATATCTATAGTGCTAAGTCTCTATCTCTTCCATTTCTCCTTGTAGCTAATCTCCACAATATATTTCTTTGACAATCTTCTTCCATACATCATTGAATTAATAAGAAATGAGAGTTTCGGTGGTTCATTTTAGCATTGGTGGGAGATTAGGATTTTATTATTGAGGGGATTTGGAGGTTAAGTAATTATTGTTGCGACATGGAAGTTGAAAGTCAAGACTATGCAAGTTTATTTTTCTTCTTTATTTGAAAAGTCACAACTTTAGGGCAAGTAGTATTCTCGAACTTGTGACATTGCATCAAAGTCTCATATATCCCATATAGCTCCTATATTTCTCTTCCTTCTATAACACAAAAGTTGTAGCCATGAAAAACTACCATGACTTAGTCATTCATCTTTTATGATGCCATTTCTTTTTGTGATACCAAAATTATGCCTTAATAAAACTTTTGTAACCTTGTCAAAAGGCTTTTGATGGGATTTATATTTAAGTAACACCGAAGTCATTATTGTATAAAAATTAATGTGCCTTTGCATAAAAAAATATGAATAGCTATTGATTTGAAGATGTTATTTTTTTTTGTATGTGATAAGAAGTATATGTTTTTTTTGTAACCTTGTAATTTTTATTGTCACGATATCAGAATTTATAACTCAAAACAAAAAAAAATCTTATGTTGCTTCCCAAGTAGCACTATATTTTATGTCCATAGATATATTTTCAAAACATCCTTTTACATGTCAGAAATATTTGTTATCCAAGCAAGCTTTTTAGTATACTATTTTACTTTCTTTTTCTTTATTCTTTCAGTATTAATTATGGATGATGGACAAATGATTATCTCTATTATTTTATTCACATGATTGAGTTTCATATTTTTTTTCCATTCTTTACTCCTTATCATTGGTATTACAACAAAACTTGAATTTTTCAATTGGACACACAAAAAACTCATTAACCTTATTCAATTTAGCTACCAAAGCTTTATAATCAACTTATATTTCATTCTCTTAAATATTTGAGGCCATATCTTCAAATTTATCATCATGATTTTTTGATCACCATTTTTCTTTGTTTTAGTTATGAAGATTGTGACTTTTCTTTAATCGTTTCCTGAGATAGTTGAGGTTACAACTTCTATGTCTTATTCTAAAGTTTCATCCATAACTATTTATGCCTTCTCTAAAGGGATTTTAAATGAAGTATTTTCTTTAGACTTTAATAACCTGTAACTTCTTCTATCTCTCTATATCTCTATATCTATCTCTCTCTCTCTATGGTCTCATCATTTCCTCTTCATGATCATTGACTCTCTTCAAGTCTCCCAGCAACTCTTTGAGTTTAGTTGTTCAACAAGATACTAAAAATATTTGAGACTCATAATCTATCATCTTTTCATACCTTCTACCACCCAAATTCTTATGATTCTCTTCTTACAGATAATATGATTGATAATGGTTGCCATAAGGTTCAAAATAGAAATAATTTCTTTCAACATAATAAGTCTCATTGTAATTATTGTTTGGAACATTTTTGCTCTTTGATGTTATTTTCCCAAAATAAAATTTATATGCTTAATCATCTTTTCGAAGCTCTTTAAGATAACTTGTATGGAAGCCTTGGAAAGAATGATTATAAATTCATATTTGATATATAGGTGGATAAAAAAGAATGAAAAAGAAAAAAAGAAAACCAAAAGATATGAATTCAAATCCAAATGGTAACTATCCATATTCAAACAAGAAAACATATTTTAGCCTTTAGATTTAAGAATATTTATCAGTTACAATGTTATCTAATTTACTAAAAAATAATTATTCTTTTACATGAATAATAATATTAACTCATATTGACTAACCAAATTAAATAATCTTAATAACGATGCTAGAAGAATGCTATGACTTTATTACCACATATAATTTAATTAGTTAGGTGATATCATAAAAACTCATTAATGAGAGTATCTTGTCAACTAAAATTACAAATACATGGGTCGTACAAGTAATATAATAGTCTTTCATCTAGATATCAATCCCATTAAAATTATATCAGTAATTTTGCAATTCAATAAGTGACATTAGATTGTTAAATAATCTAAGTCAATAGTCTATTTATCTAATTTATATAAAGTTGTTAATTCATTCGATACATATTGTGTTAGACACATAATGAAGGTTAGAATATTATGTAATAACCCATTGTCCTAATATAGAGATGTCCAATTGGGCATGTCGTGCTATCACAACCCATTTTTACGTGGCATGGATGTGCCACCGTGTCATGCCTAGCATGACATGACATCCATTTGATTATTCCCAACATGCTCCATTTTGCCTACAACCAAGCATATTCATGTTGAGTCATTCTGTGTCATAGGAAGCCATGTTAGATCATGCCAGGTTTTGCTAGTTTTGGGTAAGGAAACAGGCAGCATGAATTGGATATGCATATTTAAAATATTTTAAAATTTTTATTTTATATTTATGCAAAATCAAAATAATAATCACCCAAATAAAAAAAATAATCTATAAATATAATATCAATATGATACAAAATATAACATGAAGCTTCACAAGTAAAAATCTAGAAATAAACAAATATTATATTATAAGAAAAAAAAATCAATCCAAAATACTATGATTATCAAGTTATCATCATCAATCCATGTCTGTAGTGTGCTAGTATGATTTTATAAGTAGATTATCATCATCTTGTATGTATCTGAATGTATCGATTAAGGTGGCCCCAATATTCATGATCTTGATGTCCTATGAGTCATCATCCACAAGTAAAAATCAATCCAAAAATCAATATTCATGATCTTGATATTGATTAAGGTGGCCTCAATTAAAAGTTTTCCAAACTTTTAAGTATGCAAGCATATTAATGATAACTAGTTGTGGTCTTAATCTTCTATCTAAATAATATTACCTACCATAGAAAAAAGTGATTCCAAAGCTATGCTAGATACTAGAAGGGATCAATAGATCATGTGTCATCTTAGATAGTATGAGATAGGTGGATTTATATGATTTCCACCAATTCAAAATATCTAAAGTCTTATTATTATCATATGAAATGATAAAGTAGTAATCAATATCAAAGTATCAAGAGAGCTAACTTTTATTTGATGGACCACCTCATTGTTTGTCTCTAGCTACCTGAATTAAAAATTCATAATCTTCAAATATAATATCTATGTCCATACTAGAGCCTCTCTATAACTATCATACCTAGCATCATAATATATAAATATGTAACTTAATTTTTCATGAATAAAACATTTACATTAATATTCTTGGTTCATGTAAGTGGATATGTATCTTAATATATTTTTTACCTTTTTCACCTTAACCATAGGTTCCATATAGGTAGCCAAGCAATACAAAGTTGGAATAGAGGACTAAGATTTTTATTAAGTAGTTTCTATCTCAATAGCCATAGTCTAAATATTAGGTGTCATATATACTTGCTAAATATTCTATTAATGTCACACATGCATCCAAACGCAATACAAGTGGTGGGGATATATTTAGAAAAACACATATTTATTGTATCATAAAAAAACTTTAAATATTATATAAAAGAAATTCATGTATAATAGTCTGAATCAATAATAATAAGTTTATTACTCTTAATATTAACATAGTCAGATATTATATGTTGGTATTCAACACATAACTCTAATATAAGATAAGTATAATTTCAATTGCATCTTACAAATATTTGGAATTATTTCATTTAAAGCTCCAATAATAAATAAAGACTACTCAACTCTTGTTATCTACTTTGTGTCCTAAGGTATTTTATTATATTTTTTATTTTTTTCTAAAGCAAGTTAAACAATTTTCATTCATGCCTGCACTATTAGGACAATTATGTGACACATATACCTAATAAAAAAATTTAACCTAATAGTCAGTCTCTAATGGTTCAAATAAATATACTAATAACTACTTGATTATTAGAAGTATTATCAAAAGAAATACTAAATATTTTATTTTGAATATTATATTCTTTAAAAATTCTCATCATACACTCAAATAAGACTTTGTCATCATAAGGATGTATGATCTCAAAAAATCCTAAAAGTTTTTTAGTATGTTTCTATTTTGAATGTACATAGTGGGCTGAGGCATACAAATAATGCATTATCATGACTAGTCCAAATATTAGACATCATGGATACCACTCTACTATATTTCATAAATTTATTAATTATTAATTATTTTTCTAACTTATAATATTTTATTATATCATTCCTACTAGTGAATATAGGAATCTCATGATATGTAGGCTGGAAGCAGGTCTATAAAATATAGAATATCTTAGGATCCTCCAAAAATTAAATCTGAAGATGACTGATCATAATCAGTTTGGTTATGCCTTTTCGTCCAAAGTCATTGTGGTATATGAAGGGGGTTGATAAAGCTAAATTGATCCACGTTCAAAGACCTTACTAGATAATTGAGTTTGCTTGAGATTTAATATACTATATTTATTGGTGCAATGATTAACATTCCTCTTAAGGTGGTTAGTACTACATGCACTCCTACAAATATATATATATATATATATTCTACATTATATATATTATGCTAATTCTTCTTTGAAATCATTGTTATTTTTTTTTATTATCTTAAAGTGAGTTCATACAACTAAAATTTACATAGTTTTAAGTTTTATGCAAATGAATTTGAGTTGAGGCCATTGAGATTTGGGAAGAACTTAACTTTAGCCACAAACCTTTCTGTCAAGATATCATTATTATCTAAATCTAAATCAAATTCGTTATCATTAAACTAAATATTTGTTATTTTTTATATTTATATTTTGAATTTCATATTATTTAATAATAAAATATAAAAAAAAAATTAAAGAAGTTGTATGCCATAATCATAACCATGTTAATATATTTGAGTCGAAGCTCATGCCTCATAATTATATTCTACTTTTTACCATATCTATTTTTTTTCAAAATTTATTAGGCAAGATCATTAATCAACATAAATAATTAATAAAGAAAATTAATAATTTTATATTGGAAAAGATGACTAAACTCAAAATAGGAAAGCAAAGAGAGGAAAGGAAGAAAATAAGAGAGGATAGATTGAAATTTAAATAATTTCCTATTCTATATGTATAAATTTTATAATATTAAAATAAATTATATTTTAAATTTTTTTTAATTTTAAATGGGCAAAAATTTAACTGTCATTGGATTTCTTCTATAACCATTGAAAACAAATTTGATGATCATAGATTTAAAAAAAATTATTTTATTAACCAAGACTTAAAGCGAAAGGTTGTGCATATAACTTTTCATGTTTAGGCTCTTTATGTGAAAACATAATATGCATTACCACAGTCATGAGTCATAGTTCATGTCTTTGGATCATGCCTAATGAGCCATGCACGTGGGTCATGTCTAGCCTGACAAGAGACATGAGCTATGCATTATGCCGGCATCACTCTAGTCTAGGCATGGTTATGGACTATGTCGAGATGAGCTATTCACAACTATTTTGGGCCATGCTTAGGCTGCCTAACCTCCTTGACACCTCTACTCTAATAGTATACAAGATACTTATAATAATTGAGTCATTCCTAATGGTGATCTTCTCATAGGTATCTTCTCAGTACATCATCACTGAGACACCAATTCATTTCTTTGCGAGGTTCACTCACAATCTCATACATTTTAGGAAACTTTATCAATTACTATCACTATCCTCTTTGAAAATAATGTGAATCTTACATTAAAGGTGAACCCCTTGGTAGAATGTTTTATATAACATTCATCCCAACTAAGAATAAGTCACTCTAAGATATGTGCAATGGATTAGTATATAAAAATATTCATACTTTCAGCTTCATAAGTATCATACTAATGATAATTAATATATCCAAACTTCGAGATTCAATATATAAGTTCATCACGTGCATCATAATTAGAAGGGTTTTCACCACTTTTCTATCATATTATCAGTGAGTCTCATGATTTACATGTCACCATCCATCATTATAACCTTGCACACATCCATGATTAGTCAAAATGCTAATTTAAGTTCTATTGAGTTACATTCCATTAATATTCATAACATAAAATTTAATTGAACCATAAATACATCAATCATCCAAATCAATTAAATCTTATAATCTAATTAATGCAAACCTTAAACTATGTTAATCTCATAAAAATTCTCAAATTAATTTTTTGAGGAGGAAGTTTTGGTGCCATGCCCTCAATCTCTAAGGATTGACATATTTCATGCATCCTTTCCTTGTGAATCCCTATGGAGTGAGAAATTCACTTCTATGGTTCATTGTTTATATGGCTTTTTCTTGTTTCATGAGGGAGAAAGAGAAGAAATAAGAGTTGTTTTGACAATTTTCTAACTTTTACTTTTATATTTGGGTCACTTTTCATTTCTCTAAGTTGGAAGTTGTAATTTTCTAATGAAAATTTTAACTTTAGAATTTATCTCATTAGCTTGAGATAATGATTTTAGAAAATAACCATTATTCTCTTTGATATGTAACACAATATCACAATGTTGGCAATGGCCATGACTAAGGCTCCTAATCTCTTTATAATACAAAGTTGTAGTTAAATGAAATAACCATGGCTTCGTGCATTTATCATTTGTAATCCATAGATGGGCAAGACATTATGAAGTGCCCATGGAGTATAGATGCCATCCAACATTGTTATATAACATGGTGCTATTTGGATGCCACATTAATCATTTATTTTTCTTGATATGTATATGGTCATGGCTTAGGAATTAACTATGGCACTCTTGTTAGCTTGCATATATAAGTCACAATTATGTCTTCCTTTAAGTACACGAGTCATAAGCTTGAAAACTATTATACTCGAGTAATATCCTCTATAATATTTAGTGACCTAAAAGTAATGAATTTGAATAATTGTCATGGATTTAGCTTGAGTACTTGTGGCTCTTTAAGTTTTTCATAAATTCAAATGTCATAGTTTTATAAAAAGTTTATGGCTCTAACTTGAGACTATCGAGTCATATAAAGATAAAATTATAGCTAAATGAAATTAGTAGTGATGTTAAGCACCAATGGAATACTTGGTTGCTATGAAAAATAATTATTATCATGGCCATTAAAAATTTATGAGCTAGATATGTCTATAATTCCATAATAATATCACGATCATTGAGAATATATCTCATAGTGGAAAGATTCTGTTAACAAGAGGATAAGGTCATGGCACACAAGATTTTACTAATGAATATTTAGATAAAGGTTCGGCCAATAACAGATCTCAAAACTATGAAATACTTATAGATCTATCTTTTCCTTTTACATACCTTCAAAAACTCATTAATTTCACAACTATTCTTCAAAGTTCTTCAAAATATCAAAATTTATAAAATCAACACATATTCAGCCCATTTTCATATATGCCATACGTAATCAACACCTTCAACCCTCAAGTTTTTACTAGTGGGAACTATATAGGTATTAGTAGCTCACAAGGACTATTGATACCTTATGAGTCATAACATACTCATGTATATCTTGATGATTGGTTCACCATCCTTTTGGTAATGATGCAATTCTTACAGTAAAGATGAATCTCATTGAAGAATATTCTCTATAACATCTATCCCAATTGAGAACTAATTACTTTAAAATATGTACAATGGATTGGTATAGAATAATATTCACACTTTTAACTTCATAAGCACCATACTCATAATGATAAATATATCCAAATTCTGAGATTTGATATATAGGTTTATCTTATGTATCATAATTAGAAGGGTTATTAGTACCTACTATCAGATGCACAATTGAGTCCCATGGTTATTAGTACCTTCTATCAGATGCATCATGGTTTATGTATCTTGCAAAGACCTATCATTAGTTTAAATTCTAATTAAAATTCTATTTATTTATCATCTATCAATCCATAAAAAAAAATAAATTAAATAATTAAAGCATATACAATCCAAACTAATTACAACCACAAATCCTAGACCATGCTAATTTCATACAAAATTTCGAATTTATCCCTAGAGGAGATGGGTTTGAAAGTCGTGCCCCCAACTCCAAGGATTAGCATAAGTCAAGCATCACTTGCTATTTTGTGGAACTTCTAGATAATGTGAAATTTTTTCATAGGATTTATAGTTGTATAACTTTTCTTGTTGCTTGAGGAAGAATAATAAGAAATAGAGACATTTTATGAAAATTTTTTAACTGAAACTTTATGCCTGGGTGGCTTTACATTATTATAAATAGGAAGGCATGACTTTAGAAGAAAGTCACCACTTCAACCTTCATCTCTTTAGTTTGAGGTTATGACTCTTGAAAATAGGTATTACTCTATTTAATATTTTAATCTTTCTATAACATAAAGTCATGATATTGTTTTTAACTATGACTTGAGCCTGGTCTCTCTATAAGATAAAGTTGTCGCACTTTGAAAATGGCACCAGCTTTATGCCTTTTTCATTCATAGTCCATAGATGATCACAACACTTTGAAATGGTCATAAAGTGGAGATGACTTCATAAATTGTTATATAGCAGTGATGTTATGTGGAGGCGATGATATTGCCAATTGGTCTTTCTTAATATGTATGTGGCTATGGTGTTGTGAAGTGGCCATAATGTGACAATAACCCTTTATATCTCATAAGCATTCATGGTGTTGTGAGTGGCCACGACACTGACCTTTTATTCTCTCGTATAACATATTGTCACGGTACTATTAGGGTGATACAATATTTGTGTTTGACTTGTATGTACAAGTCATGATTATGTATTCCTTTAAAGACAAGAGTCGTGACTCTTATCTAGTTTCCTAAAAATATTTGGTGTCCCAATATAAAGAAAAAGAAAAAGCCATAGTTATTCTTTGAATAATTATTATGGCTTTGGCATGAGTAGTTGTATCTATGTAATTTAATGTACCTCAAAAGTTGTAACTTTGTAAAACTATCACAACTCAAGCTTGAGACTACTGAGCTATAAAAAGATAAAGTCAAGGCTCTGTGAAATTGGCCGTGACCTTGAGAACTAGCAAGGTAGTTGATTGCTACAAAAGTAAATTAATGTCATAGCTTTAAAAATTTAATGAGCTAAGTATGGCTATGACTCCATGATAATGTCATAATTATTAAGAATATTTCACATAATAAAAATAATATATTTACAAGAATTTCAATCAACTATTTAGGTTGAGTTTTTTCCAAAAATAAACACAAAAACTATGTGAGTCTTTATAATCTATCTCATCTGCTAAATACTTCCAAAAACTAAATGATTTTATAATTATTAATCAAAGTTCTTCAAAATATCAAAAATTATAAAGTAAATATATATTAGACTCGTTTTCATCTTTACACCTCATTATCAATCACCAAATATGCAAGAATGTTTAGTAAATTAAACACCAAATACTTATCCTAGATATTAATCATATAATGAGAAAAATTTCAGCATAGAAAATTTGGGATTTGCAACATGGAACTTGGGAGTTAGCCTCAATGAATGAAGTTAGCCCCAGTACAATGGAAGGACATTGGAAGACCCTAATACACATGTCACAATATTTTTGGAGTTATGTGGCAATATAAAATTGAATGGAAGTAACCCTAATGCAATAATGTTATATCTATTTTTATTTTCATTAAGTGATAAGTCATAGAGTTGGTTCACATATTTACTGCATGACTCCACTAAGAGTTGGTATGAATTAGTGAGACCTCATTAAATCTCTCCCACCTCAAATTATCTATCAATTATAAAAAAAAATAATTCAATTTCAAATAGGTGAACATAAAAACTTATACAATACTTGGGACAATTTTAAGGATTTTTTGAGGAAATATCCTCAACATAAATTTGAGTGGTAGTTCCATGCCCAAATATTTTACAAGTAAATAAACTCAATGATGAGATGCATGGTTAATACAACCATAAGAGGGTCAGTTATGAAGAAATCATCAGATGAGACATATTATTTGTTTGAGATGCTAGTAAAAAATAATAATTAAACTCTAATGAATTGTTCATTTGGGAGAAGATATGTCAGAATTAGAGCTAGACCAGTTCACTACCATTGAAGTAAAGATGGAAGCTTCTTAAAGGAAGCTTGGTATCTAAGAAAAAAAAAGAATATCATATGAAATTGATAGTTTACATCCGTATGAATTTGTTGACTCGAACCCCATTTACCAAATAAAAGAAGCCAATTAAATTCAAAGAAAAGGATATGTATTTTAACTTAACAACAATGTCACTATGCATTACCATTTGAACATGAGAAATAATGAGAATTTTTATATAGAGACTATGGGACTGGGTTGTAGTATATTGAGCAATCTTCTAGAAATATTAAGAATAATGTATTGAGCTACACTAACCAATGAGACTAAAGTTATAATTGTCAATTATCATGAAGATAAGATAAGCTTTGTTTGGATGGAAGGATGTAAATTATCATAGTAGAGTTGGAAAAAAAAGAATGATGCCCAAGATATTTAGATGGGGTTCTCGAAGCAAGGATGGATCAAATGAGTTTGATGATGATGAATATTGAGCACCATATTGAACAATGAGTATTATTAATGAATAAAAGAGGAGTAAATGAGTTTTCAAGTGATAATGAAGTAAATTTGAAGAATTGCTTTACAATATTATATAGAAGTAGGAAAGAGTTATCAAGACAATTTGAATAGAAAGATTTTGGAACTTTTGGGGGTGATTATGCCATGAATTTCCTAAAATTCATATCTCCAAAGCTACCAAAGTATTTTGAATAAAAGAATTCTACAATTTTTGGGGATGATAATGTCATGACCTTATGAAAAGTCAAAGCTCAGCCAAAAAATTTCCAAGAATCCATTACCTTGACTAAAGAGAATAAGTGATATTTGGAAGATTTGATGTTGTAGCCTTTAACAAGGCTACAGATTTAAAATAAGTGCAAGCCTAAGTTTCATCTGAAGATGAGGAAAATGGAAACAAAAAAAAAGAGTGAATGGATGTTATCCAAAGCTATGGATAGAAAGGAAGCAAAATGAAGTTAAGAACAATTTTCTAATGAATTTTTATTTTCTCAAAGATTTAGAAAAGAGATATTGGATAAACACTTCAAAAAGTTCCTTAATATATTCTTAAGTTAGAAGTAAACATATAATTTGTTAAAACTCAAACCCAAATGCCAAACTACATAAAATTTATGAATGATATTGTGAGTAGTAAGAAGAAGTTAAAGATGTATATGACCATGAATATCATCGAAAAATGTAGTGAAATCATCCAAAGAAAACTTCTGAGTTTTGCTATGCGTTGAACAGTTGGAGATCATATCTTTGAAAATGTATTGTGTGACTTGAGATCAAGTCTCAACTTGATGCCCTTATTAATTATACAAAATTTAAATCACTTCAAAATTACTTTAATATCTTTCTCACTATAAATGGTAGATCAGACTATCCAACTCTCAGTTAGAATTATCAAAGACATATTGGTCAAGGTGTATATATTTATTTTTTCAATAGATTTTATTGTATTGCATATGTGGGAAGATAACTATACACATTTAATATTGTGATAACTATTTTTGGCCATGAAAAAAGCCCTTATAGATGCCAAAAAATAAGAGTTCACTTTCTATATCAATGAGGAAGAAATAAAGTTCAAATTTTATAATGACTTATGGGCTTAAGAAGATGATAAAATAGAGTATTTTGAGAATCATCAATTTTTTATATATAATAATGCAATAAAAAGTAGATTTCTAATGGAATAATTTTATCCAAAATTATTGACCAGATGAAGACAAAGAATATCAAGGAGAAGAATAACTTTAAAACTATGATAGTGATGAAAATAAAAAAATATGATGAGGTACAAAAATAATGGAGCTGAAAAAAATGAGAAAATAAAAGAAGATGACTTTTATGAGATTGTGATATTTTTTGAAGTTTTGATATCAGAAGAGTCTTATGTAGAAAACTTAAAGGAAGCTAAAAGTTAAATGGAAAAAGACGAGGCTATAAAAAATAATGGTGGAATGACTCAAAGCAACAAGACTTTGATATTAGAGAAAAAAAATGACTTAGGAAAGAATGAAGACAAAACAATAGTTGTGCTTACTATCACAAATTTTGTGATACAAAATGAATTTGTTCATCAGAAGTTTAAAGACAAATCCATAGCTATACACATCACCGTGCCTTGGGAGTTATACAATGAAAAGGCCAAGGAAACACTTTAACAAAAAGTATTGACTTCACTAAGCACTACAACCTTGAAGTTATAGGATAAAATGAGCAAAGAAAAGCTTAAAGGCAAAGATAAGGTCATACTCGGTGTTGCAACTTTGGGGATTGATGAAGAAAATTGACAAATCTGTTGCATATAATTTGTTTTGATTATCTATTTGTATAATTGAATATGTTTCTGTTTTAATATTTTCATGTAAGGGCAATAAAGAAAATATTAAGAGGCTAGGAATGTTGCAATAGCACAATAATAGAGGTCATGCTGTCCGGTCAGTGGGTTGAAGAATTTTTGGAGTAAAACCCAGTCTGTCTGAGTGATCTGGCCCACTCTGGTTAATTAAATCGAGAAATTCTATTGATATAAATTATTTTTTTTTATTTCTATTTTCGGCTGCTATAATTTTGCGTGTGGAACTGTTCATCTCTATTCTCTCCTCTCTTCATGATTTTTTCATCATGACTATTTCTGCTCACAAACTATAATAAATTTCTGATTTGGTTATAATTTTTAAATACATCGGCATATTTCTGGTGGATGTAGCTATTGTATATAGTTTGTTTTGATAATCTGTTTGTATAACCATATATTTCTATTTTAATATTTTCATGTAAGTGCAGGAAATAAAATATTAAGAGGCCAGGAATATAGTAGTAGCATAATAATGAAAGTCCTGATGTCCGGTCAGCGGGCCGAAGAAATATTTGGAGCAAAGCTTGACTAGTACAATGATCCGACCCACTCTAGTTAATTAAACCGAGAAAGTTTTAATATAAAATATTTTGTATTTTATTTTCTGGGTTATTGTTTTCACAATCTGGAACTATTCATCATATATCTCTCTCTCTCTCTCTGCGTGATTTATCACGACTATTTCTGTGCTGCACATACTGTAAGACTTCTGATTTGGTTTAATCCATAATGAATAAACATTTTCTAGTGGATGTAGTTAGTCTTAGTGAGCGACTAGTAAACCACATTATTTCGTATATTTTTGTTGTGGTTTCTATTTTGTTTTTATACTCTCGTGCTTGGATTGTGGATTGAATATATATTGTTTGTTGTTCTTTCTTCTTTTGTATCTTAAAATAAAAATATAGAAGTGCAATTGTCCAACAATTGATATCAGAATGAGTTTTAGAGTTTTTCAAGCAATTGCACCGTTGGATTTTTTTGTGATTTTTCTATACAAATAATATTCTGTTGAAATGGCTTGAACCCTAAACACCATGATCAAGATATTCAATGGTAGAAATGGGTTTAGTATGTGGCAGATCAAAATGCAGATGCATTTGAAGAATTTTGATATTTGGAGTCCTCTTGTTCAATGTTTTGATCCTCACACTATTGCTGCTCTCAGAATAACAGAGGTAGAGGCATGGAGACATGAAGAAAGGGCTCACTCCACCATTCTGTTAAGCTTGTTGAATGAAGTCATTACTGAGGTAGCATATGAGAAATGTACTACAAGACTATGACCCAAGTTTGAGTCACTATATATGACTAAATCACTGACGAACAAGCTTCTGTTGAAGAGGAGGCTATTAACACTAAAAATGCAAGAGGGAACCTCTTTGAAGAAGCATCTGAATGATTTAAACAACATCCTCATGGACCTTAAATGTGTGGATGCTAAGGTGGAAGATGAGGATGCCACACTTCTACTCTTAGTCTCTCTTCCTCTTTCCTATGAGAATTTTGTCGAATCTCTCATAGTGGGAAAAAATGAGATTACACTAGAGGATATTCAGTCTGCCCTACACTTCAGAGAGATGAGGCAAAAGGTTGTGGTTGAACGAATTGAACAATATCATGCTAGATTGGTGGTGACAAAAAGGAGGCCACAACCTGTTCCATTCAAGAAGGGAAATAAGCTTCAGAAAAGGTCAAAAAAGGGTGACACTTATCACTACTATAAATAGAAAGGGGATTGGAAAACTGAATGCCCTACACTTGCTGCTACAGTGGCCTTTGATAATTTAGATGATGGAGAAGACCTTGTGTTGGTAACGTCCACAATGATCGCAAGATTAGATTCTTGGATCCTGGGCACTGGGGCTCCTTCCATATAATTGGAATCGGCACCGTAAGACTGTGAACTTATGATGACCGAATAATCTCACTTTTAAATATATGATATGTCCCTAAGATGACAATGAATCTAATTTCTCTTGGTGTTCTAGATGATCAGCAATATTCATTCAGTAGTGGAGAGGGAACACTGAATGTTGACCGAGGAGATGATATTGTATCGAAGGGGTAGAAGACTATAATGCTATACACACTAATAGGTTCCAAAGTGATAGGGGCTATTGCTGTCACATCCGGAGAACTAGTATCTGAAGATAGCTGAACTTATCAGATTGTGGCATATGCGGCTCGCACATATGAAAGAGAAAGATATGAAAATTTTTTCTGATCTTAATCTTCTTATTGGTCATAGAATCAAAAACTTAAATTTCTGTGATCATTATGTTTTTGGTAAGAAACATAGAACTAAGTTCGGTAAGGCCATACATTATACAAACAGTATTTTGGATTATATCCATGCTGACTGTTGGGGCCCTTCTAGAGTCATATCTCTTGGGGGTGCTTGATTTTATTTATGTTTAGTTGATGATTACTCCAGGATGTCCTGGGTATTCATGATGAAACATAAATATTAGACTTTTATAAAGTTTGAGCAATGAGCTAACTTAGTGGAAAACCAAACACAAAAAAACGTTAAATTGTTACGAACAGATAATGGTCTAGAATTTTGTTCGTCTGAATTTGAGGAATTTTGTAAGGACAAAGGTATAGTGAGACACAAAACTATTAGGAACACTCCTCGATAGAATGTCATTGCTGAAAGAATAAACCAAATGCTTTTTGAGAGAACTATATGTATGCTCTCTCAATTAGGCTTAGGCATGGAGTTTTGGTTTAAATCTGTTAATACAGCATGCCATCTAATAAATAGATCGCCATATAGTGGAATTAATTTAAAATTTTCATTTGAGGTGTAGACTGGTAACATGTGGATCATTCTAATCTGAAAGTGTTTGGGTGTGTTGCCAACTATCATGTAAATGATGGTAAGCTTGAACCATGAGCAAGAAAATGAATATTTGTAGGATTTGATGATGGAGTCTAGGAATTTCGTATCTGGTCACCATCAGAAAAAGAGTGATTCTTTCTAGGAGTGTCACCTTTGATGAAAGTGTCATCTTAAGACAAGTCCCTTGTCCTATCCAGTTATCAGATGTTCCTCAAGCTGAACTTAAGATGGAGCTAAAATTTGAATCTATAGCTCCATGAAGGATGTCTGTTGTCTCTAGACAAACATAGCTAATCATGAAAATGATGTTAAGTTTATTACTGAACCTGATCCTGAACTTACACCTAAAGAGTCTATTCCTTACTGCATTACAAGGGATAGTCAAAGGAGGATGAATGTACGTCCTCCTTTGAGATTCAGCTTTGATAAATTTGTAGAAATTTCCCTACAAGTTGCCGAAGAGATTGATATTTTTGAACCATCCTCCTTTAGGAATGTTGTTAGATGTCCTAAATTTGAGTCATGGTTACTTGCCATGAATGAAGAGATAGAATCTCTTCATAAGAATGGCACTTGGCTTATTGTACCTAAACCTAAAGGGAGAAAGATAGTTTCTTACAAATAGATTTTCAAGAAGAAAAATGATGCCAATATAGCTGGTGGTGTAAAGTTTAAGGCATGTTTAGTTGCAAGAGGGTTCAATCAGAAAAAGGGTGTTGATTATAATGAGATATTTTTCTTGTAGTTAGACATACCTCAATCAGGATGCTTATAGCATTAGTGGCACAACATGACCTTGAACTTGAGCAACTAGATGTTAAAACTATATTTCTTCAAAAAGAACTTAATGAAGAAATTTACATGAGCCAACCTGAGAGTTTTGAAGTATCTGGTAAGGAAACCCATGTGTGCAAGCTTCTGAAGTTCCTTTATGGACTTAAGTAGTCTCCCTGTCAGTGATACAAGAGATTTGACTATTTCATGACTAGTCATAAATACATTAGGTATGACCATGACTATTGTGTTTATTTCAAATGGCACAAAAATGAGTCATTTATCTACTTGCTATTGTATGTAGATGATATGCTTATTGCTGCCAGAAATAAATCTGATATTCAAAAACTGAAAGATCTCATTTCTGAATTTGATATGAAAGGTCTTAGAGGAGCAAAACAAATTTTGGGTATGGAAATATTCAGAGATAGAATTAAAAGAAAGTTATTTCTTTCACAGAAACAATATATTTAGAAACTTCTATCTAGATTTGGAATGACTTCTTGTAAGCATCTATCCACATCATTTTCTTCCAACCTCTATCTAACATTAGAATATTGTTCCCAATCTGAATCTGACAAGGAACAAATGTCTAAGGTTCCTTATTCTAGTGTAGTCGGGAGCCTTGTGTATCTTATGGTGTGCACCTAACCTGATATTGCTCATGCAGTAAGTATAGTGAGTAGGTTTATGATAAACCCTAGTCAAGAGCACTGGAAAGCTGTTAAAAGGATACTTAGGTACCTCAAGGGGACTTTTGATGTTGGTCTGATATTTGGTAATGAATCTGAACTCATGCTGGCAAGATATTTTGATTCAGACTATGCAAGAGATTTTGATAGTAGATTGTGTATGACTGGTTATGTCTTCACTATATATAGTTCTGTAGTTAGCTGGAAAGCCATACTATAATCTTATGTTACTTTATCTTCTACTGAAGCTGCGAAGGAAGAGATATGGCTGAAAGGTTTTCTCAAGGACCTTGGTGTTTATGAAGAAGTTGCAATAGTTTTCTGTGTCGACCACAGTGCTATCTGTTTAGCAAAAGACCAAGTGCACCATGAGAGGACAAAACACATTGATGTGTGATATCATTTCCTTCGATCTAAGAAGATGGTACAAGTAAAGAATATTGCAACTTCTGATAATTCAGCTAACATGTTTACCAAACCTGTTACTCTGAATAAGTTAATACACTATCTTGACTTACTGAACATATCAAATCAAATGTAGTCTTTTTGGACTAAATGTTTATAGAGAGTATCTCTCTATCTGTATGCAAAACAAATTAAGATAGAGATTATTGTATATAGTTTCTTTTGATAATCTATTTGTATAACCAAATATTTTTGTTTTAATATTTTCATGCAAGTGTAGGAAAGAAAATTTTAAGAGACCGGGAATGCAGCAGTAGCATAATAATGGAGGTCTCACTATCCAGCCAGCGAACCATTGAAAATTTTGGAGCAAAACCTGACGCGTCTGATGATCTGACCCGCTTTGGTTAATTGAATCGAGAAAGTTTTAATATAAAATATTTTGTATTTTATTTTTTGGGTTAATATTTTCGAAATCTGGAACTATTCGTATTCTCTCTCTCTCTCTACATGATTAATCATGACTATTTCTGTACTGCACATACTGTAAGACTTCTAATTTGGTTTAATCTGTAATGCATAAGCATTTTTTGGTAGTTGTAGCTTATCGTACTGAGCAACTAGTGAACCATATTATTTCATACGTTTCTGATGTGGTTTTTGTTTTGTTTTTATTCTCTCATGCTTGGATTGTGGATTGGATATATATTGTTTGTTGTTTTTGTTGTTCTTTCTTCTTCTTTATCTTAAAATCACAACTGTGGAAGCACAATTGTCCAACAATAGCTAGTCATGTTGAATGACTAGTGAACCACGTTATTTCATATTTTCTATTGTGGGTAAAATTCTATCATGGCTTTGTTGGATTTTGGTTGTGGATATATATCATTTGCTGTGTTTTGTTTTTTTCTTCTTCTAAATCTATGAAATCATAAACATGAAAGCAAAATTGACTAACAAAATCAATACCAAAAAAGGAGGCATAATATTTACTAAGTCATGGCATCTAATGATGAGAAATCCTAAGGAACAAGTATATCTGAAGCTAGACTAAAAAATAAAATAAATAAGAAGGTAAAATAATATACAGAGAAGATGGTATGGATTTCAATGGTTTCTAATTGATGAAAAGAGATTTTGACAATCTAATTATGAATGTTAACCATAGCACTATTTGCGAGACAATCAAAATAGTTTTTGCATGTTTGATATAATAAATACCTGTCTATTGCATAAATGAATGTGTACATCCAATGACATTTAAGTATAGGTGTATAACTCATACCCTACCATGATTGTTAACTTACTTGAAATTTCTCCACTAATTTCCAGACTTTACAAGAATCAAACCTAGTCATAGTAAATTAATGATGACGATGAAGACTTTTTATGGAGCGTAAAGTTATTACTTAGGGATGAGTAAATATTTTAGTGAGTTTTTTCAGTATTCAATAACTTATCTACCATATAAATGAATGGGTACAATTAATAACATATAAGTATGGTCATTGAACTCCACCATGACTGTCAACATGCCTACTTGAAGTTGCTCAACTAATTTTTAGATCCTACGAGACTCAACCCTAGTCATAGTAAATTTTTGGAGATGATGAAGACTTTTTATGGAGGGTAGAGTTATTATTTGGGGATGAGCAAATATTTTAGTGTGTGGGTTTTTTTAGTATTCAAACTATCAAATATTCATAATTATTTTTGTGTTTTATGCTATTGTGTAGGCATGAAATAAAAAAAATTTTAGATTGATTTCATTACTTTTGAGTTTTAGCAAGTTTTGATAAATAATCATGAAATTAAAAGGCTTTTGGAAATGTTTAGTATATGAGGTAGAATAATAAATCTTTCATAGTTATGACATATATTTTTGGTCAAAACTTTATCTAATTGGACATAATTATCCAATATGCCACAAACTTATCATCACTTTAGCATAGTCTTTCAGCTGTGTAATATTTTCCTAGTAGCTTCATTATTATCATGAAGTTTAAATTTCTATGACAATAAATCTATGTTGTAGCAACCAAGTATCACACTATTACTCATGGTTGCAACCAAGTACAACCACTATGACTTTAGCTTTAAAATGGTTATATAGTCTCGAATCAGAGTCTTGATATTTTTACAAAGCCATTAATTTTAAGCTATCAAAGTTGTAGAGTCAAAATTTCTCAAGCCAAAGTAATGGTTATAATTTAGAATCACGAATTTTGGGACACTAAAAGTTATATAAGACATTACATGATTATAAACATTTCCCAAGACTATGCCTCTGATCCATAAAAGTAGGTAAAGTAAAGACTTTTTCACTCGGGCTAATTGTTAGTGATATGGCATACTTATAGCACCATGGAAACATGATATATGATAAAAAAGAAGACCAATGTCATAGCCACATATAGTGTTGCAGATACTTGAAGATATATGAAGTACAAAATTTATGTTATGACTATTTTTTAGTACTGCGGTCATAGGATACACATAACATTCTTAGTGTCATAGCTTTACCACAATGTCCCGATCATATAATAATCAATAAGGATCAATTGCAATGACATGGCTTTATCATAGTACCACAACTATATATTAGTATGAAAAGCCCTTCACTATGACAATGTCATGTCCTAGTATTGTGACTTTTTATTAAAAATAGTAAGATAAATGCACAAAGCCATGACCACTTTATAGTGTCATGGCTTTGTGTTAGACATACATTCACCTCAAGTTATGGTTATTGCAATGTCATGACTCTGTGTTACAGAAAGATTGCGATACAATCTATAGTCATGATTATTATTGAGAGCGTTGACCTCAATTTTAAGAGATAAAGACTAAAATTATGATTATCTTCTAAAAGTTTTGATTTTCTACTTGGAGTAATGAAAAATTACCTAAGTTTAAAAGTGAAAGATAAAGAAATTCAAAGGATCTCTCTCATTCTTCTCTCTCTCTCTATCTCTCTCTCTCCCCCTCCATGCAACTAGTAAAACTAAGAAAACTACCAAACCTTTAGAAATAATTTCACTCTTCCTAGAGATGCAAGATATATTGTAGTCTCTAAAGTTGGGTGGCATTATTCTCAAATCCTCCATCTTGAGGGTAGATTTGAGAATTTATACCAAAATAGTATGGGTCTAGTATTTATGTATTTTGAATATATGTGATTGAAATGATTTATATTTAAGAATGAATGTGGTTAGGTCTCAAACCCTTCATCCCCACTTATACTATTAGGTTAATAATGCGACACATGCAACTAATGTGAAAAATCTCTACTAATTACTCATCTATAATGGTCCTAACATACATGTTAATGGCTACTCAATTATTAGATGATTTATCAAATATTATACTATATATTTTATTTTAAATAATATATTTTTGAAAGATTCTCATCATGCACTTATATATGGTCGGGCCATCATGATGATGAAGAATCTCTAAAAATCTTATTATCTTTTTATTTAGTATTCATTTAGAATCTACATAGTGGGTGCTAAGACATGCATAAGTGATTGAGTCTAGCGCCATGTGTTGCACCTCCACGTGGGCCTGGACTATCCCATACGAACGTCATCAGCCAAACACGTGGTGGAAATTAAAAAAAAACTATCATGTTTAAAATGCAGGGTAAATTTTTTTTTGTTGGGAATATATTTTTTTAAATAAAAGTAGGTGGGTTGGGTGCGGTTTGATTGGACCTCACCCTAAACCCAACCCGAGTTCCAGGGCATGGTACCCGACCATGTCACTAGACCATGCCTTCGGGCTAGGTAACCGGGTCATGCCTTGTCCGTCACAAGGCCCGATCTCCATGGCCTAGCATAACACGAGCCATGACTCAAGCCTGTAAGGCAGGGTCCAAGCATGGTTTTGGATCATACCATACCAGGCCAAAGCTGCCCAACCCACTTGACACACACACACACACGCACACACATTTTATTTATTTATATTTGTGAAGATGCCCATACTAATGAGGATACACATGGATACAAAAAAAAGAGACCAACATGCTAAAGAAGAAATATCATCACACACATATATCCAATATATGATAGTGGGTCGAGTTGTCCATATAAATATATAGAAATTAAATACATTGTAGCACATATCTTTTTCCTCTATACTGGATATCTAAACACTACAACACATGTCAAAATAAGTATACTCAATACTTGATATATATATATATATATATCTAAACTTGTTGATATTTAATTAAATATTAATCCATAATTACATATGCCTTATTCTGTCTATTTATACATATATATCTATATATAGATAATAAAAAGTTTAATTAATATAATAAAAATACATAGATTGATAAATACCATGCTAAGGTTAGCGAGACATATATACATAATAAGGAACTAAGTTCATTTTACTATCAGGTTTGAAAGAAGAATATGGGAACAGAAGGCTAGTATTTACAAAGAAATAAAAACATTCGTTATAAAGTGATCACGCCACATCTAGAGATGAAGAGAATGATAAGTTCATTATAGGTGTTTGAGATATCATCCAAGCTAAGAACACTCGTTTACTTTGGGAACTTCTCTAATAATTAGTGACAAGAATTATATTATCAATCCAAAAATAAAAATAATAAAATAATTAGATATAATAATTTATTGAACAATGTAATGAATAGACTTAATTAATTATGCCCAAATTTGCTGGTAAGAGGTGTAGTCCATATCACTCCATTTAAAGTTCTTCAAGCATGCTTCAAAGTATCTCGGTAATTTCTTCAATTTCATTTTTGTTTAGCACACATAGTTAGCTATGAAAATCTTTATAAATACAGTCTATTATTTTAGCTTCAATTAGAACTTTTTGGATTATGCTATTAAATATATCTTTGAATTATCCTACTTTTGCTCTCTTAATAGATACAGAATAAACAATCATGAATTTTAAGTATCTTAAACTAGTTGAGAGTCGAGAATCACATCTTATTTTTTTTTAAGAGTGTTTACTATTTTTAGTTAAGAGTAGATGCATACCAAAAATTGTTAAGTATTTACTATATTTTTAAATGTTGAAACAAAAACATAGTGCAGTAAAGAGGTGAGGAAAGTTATAATACACGAAGCAAAAAGGAGGATAGAGTTTGGTTGATTTGGACTTTTATTTTTGTTTTTTTTTTGAGAATGGGTATTGGGTGCACAAATTAAAAAAAAGGAAAATTTATGTTTTGGTAGACCATACCCAAAAAATAATTAAAAAATGACCATTTTTTTTAATTTTGGATGTCCAGCCCTAGCAACATTTTTTTGAGAGTGGGTAACGGGGTGCCTAAAATTAAAAAAAAAAAACTTTTTAATAATTTTTTTTTATTTTTTAATGTTGATGACTTGTTAGTCGTGGAGCAAAATTTGATTTTTAATTTTAATTGCAACAAAACATAATTATTTTACTTGGCATATTTATATTAATTTTTTTAAAAATGATTTTTTTTTTTTGGTAATTGTTTTGTGTTGAGTGCAGAAAAACACAAATCTTCAAATGTGATTTTTTTCCTTTTTTTTTTTGTTTTTGTCCCCCCTTGAGTTTGTTTCTTAAGCATGGATTGCTCCGGGTTGTCCTACCCATAGTATAGGCACGAACCCAACAGAATTGTGTTCAAGTGATAAATATAAACCCAAACCAAACCAAGCCGGGTGGTCAAGAGTTAAGGATGCCCAAATCTTGGGATAATAACTTGGCGCGCCCCAATAAATTTCTATTTATAAAACACACACATTACGATCTCATCAAATAAATAAGCATTAAAATGTTTCAATTTATAAAAACATGTATTTTCTATGTTGTTCGTCTTCATGTAAAAATGTACTATTGAGTTTGGCAATAAGTATTTATCAGTTTTTGTTTATATTAATTAACTTTTGTTTCCTCTAAACAAACGATACATGCTTGGAAATGCAAATTTTTGATTGTCATCTTTCTGCAGTTTTTGTTTCCCCTTTCCCCCCTTTACTAGCCCAAACGTTTCAGTCTATTGTCCAGAAGGATGAATTGTCGTAAGTTATCAGTTCATCTTACGAATATCCAAGTGCATGTGTAATGTAACTTGTTATTATGATGAAATGCTTTGGCTTCAAGTTTTAATATTTGATTAATTTTTCCAAAATATATAAAATGAAATAATTAAAGTAGTTTGTGCTTTTGATTTAGAATCATACCTCCTAAATTTTGGATTTTCATATTACATTAGAAAAGATAATTCTTAATGAAAGATGGCATGAGACAAGATTAAAAAAACTATGTTGGGTTGAACCCTAATCTTTTCTTCTAATATTTATATTTTATCAAGATGAAAGATACAATAATGTCATTATGTATTACAAATTCATTGTTATTTCTACTTTCATAAAACCAACCTTGAATTCCTAATTAGTCTGATAAGATTTTTCATGAGAATTAGAGCCAACTCCTATAGTTTAAAGTGATAGCGAACATGATTGATGGTGATAATTCATAGCTTTTTAGGTTATACATTCTTAGCTTTAACTTCCAATCCCCGTGGCCCTGCTCTCTTTTATCATTCGCGTCCATATGATTTAAAATGAGTCAAGGCTTTAGGTTGAGGTCAAAGCTCTTTGAATCACATATCTAGTATAAAGTTATGGCAAAGAAATATTAACAAATTGATTCCTTTCTAGAATATGTTTGTGGTGTAAGTATCACAATCAAGGAAATTACTATGTGAAAAATAGAATCATGGTCATAAATGTGTTTTGGCTCATTTCATATATAGTATTATATGTTTGCCATTTTAATGAATGTCAGGTTGCTAGTTGTGATTTTTAATATCCATTTGACACTTATAACATGACATAATAATAATGTATGGCTGAATTTTTATATTACAACTTATCTAGTAAATATCACTACCTGCAAAGAATATGGTATATAATGAAATATTATGATAATTGAAAGATTGTACAAAAATAACTAAACTTGTTTGTAAAGTCTACCAAGAAAAACAATCATGACTTCTCAACATGAAACTAATATTTCATTTATACCTAATTTATATTCAATTGTATTACTATTCAAGAAATTCTGTAAAAATAATATTTCAATGAATATTTTGTATTTAAATCCCAAATTTAGTACAAATCACATGAAAATAATATAAAACAACTCAAAAAACTGAGTGTCAAACAAACTGATATTAAAATAATTACTCAACCAGTAAATATTCTCTCTCAAGCTCTCTCAATCATATGAATGAGGAAGAATAAAATAGCAATATTAAGAGCAATTTCATGACTTAGTATGAGTGTAGCATCTTTTGTTAGATAGGATCCTCAAATCTATGTGATTTTGTGTATGAATTAATCTGATTCAGTGATTTTATTTTCTATCAAAAGTAAAAAATAACTACTTGTTGTCTCTCAAGAAGTGATATATTTAATATCTTTAGTGTTGTATATATAATATTATATAATCAAATGTTTATGTTTTAATATTTTCGTGTAAGTGCAGGTAATGAAATATTAAGAAGCTGGGGATGCAGCAGTAGCACAATAACGGAGGTCTCGCTATCTGGGCAGTGGGCTGAAATTTTTGGAGTAGAGCCTGACCTATTTGATGATCCGACCTGCTCCGGTTAATTTGGAGGTGAAAAATGGGACGGCCGGGTTGGCCCGGTCCTTTTTTTAGCCGGCCTAACTGTGCTTTCATGCCTGATAAGCATGACATGGTTATTGTACCGTGCCGTGCATGGTCAGGCACGATTTTGTAGAGGTCAGCCCGGCAAGGGCCACTGGCACAAATCAACGGGCTAAACCCCTAATTTTAAAAAAAATTAGGGTTTCAGCACAAGATGTCATGCCGCCGCACAATCGAACCCCCAATTTAAAAAAAAATAGGGTTTTGGCATGCAATGTTGTGCTACCACATAGTTGAAATCCTAATTTTTTTTAAAAAATTAGGGTTTCTCAGCTCATGCCGAGGTATTGTACCAATGAGCCATGGTACCGTGCCAGGCCAGGCACGACACGAGGCCCAGTTGGCCTTGGCACAGTATGGGCATGGGCACGGAAAATTCTCGTGCCATGCTGGCCCATGCACGGCCGAATCGTGTCGTGATTCATGCGGAACCGGGCCAGCCCTACTCGGTTGACACCTCTAGGTTAATTGAACCGAGAGTTTTTATTATAAATGTTTTTGTATTTTATTTTCAAGTTGCTGTTTTTCGGATTCAAAATTGTTCTTCTCTTTGCGCGATTTATCACGACTGTCTCTATGCTACACATACTGTAAGATATTTTTGGTTTAATCTGTAATGCATAAGTGTTTTCTGGTGGATATAACTAGTCTTACTGAGCGACTAGTGAACCACGTTATTTCTGGTTTTTTGTTTTTATTTTTTATTTGATTCTGCCGTGGTTGGATTGTGGATTGAATATATATATATATAGATTGTTGTTTTTTTGTTCTTTCTACTTTTGAATCACAACTGTAAAAGCGCAATTGAACAACATTTAGCTAGATAAATATTATGATCTTTATTCTTAATTGATAACTTTAGCAATCAATGTTTTCCTCATATAATTCTTCTCCTCTGTATATCTTTTGAACTTCTCATTCAATATCGAGCTATTTATCTTCATTCCCCTTCACTTTTCAGCAGATGTCATGGCATTATTAATTGTCATGGAATTATTGATTAATATACCCTTCAATAAAAGAATGATTTTATGTGAAGTCACAAAATCAGCTTTATTTTCTAATGTAATTATGTCTAGATTGTGTCATTTATTAGCACTCCACGTACTTACTTTTTTTGATCATTTATCAGTATATTTACTTGGATTTACACTTATTTTAGTATTTGTTATATAGATTTTACTCAATTCTTATTTTAAAAAAAGTTGACTCATATTAGTAAAATTAGTGTGATTTTGAGTTGGACTTTATAGAGCAAAGACTTGAAAGAGAGAAAAGTGATTGAGAATCATGCAAATTTCCTTATCATGACTCGTGGAAGCCTTTTATATTATTCTTGAATAGTTAAGACATCCTTTATTAGCCATAACTCTACAAATAATAGTTATGGCTTTCTTTGTATGTCTCAACTTTATAACCAAGTTGACCCAAGTATTTAATTGTGAATCATAATCATGGTGGCCATGATATTTTCTTAAGTCATAGCTAGACTATTTGTAAATCACTTATAGACAATTACATTGTTTTCCTATCATAGAAGCCAAATATCTCATAGATATAAAAAATTTTCTATAATATCTAGAGCCATAATTTATTTGATGTAGAGCTAAAATACCAAATGTTTTGAGTTGAATCATTATTTTTCTATTGTGATTTTTTGTTCACGAGAATATTTACTATAGTCATGACATTTCCAATGTCACAACTTTATGCACCTGAGAGAACACCAAAGGTATATCTAATACTAAGCTCTGATTTTTTGTTATAAAGAGTAATTGTCTTAGATTTAATTATTTCATCACCCCAATACTTTGCTTAGAAAGCCAAGACCAAAGTCACAAATAATTTATGCACTATATTTTTGTATTATAGAGAGTAACTATCTTAATTATGATAAATCAAACACAATGACACTTTTCTCAAAAAGCCAAAACCAAAGTCATGATTAATTTTAGTGTCATGATTTTATGTTACACATATTAAATATATCATTCACAATCCTTTAGAATACTTTAACATCATTGCTCCAAATAAGATCCAAAGTGATAAAAAGTCATAACATCAACTTTATTTCATGACTTATAACTTAAAATATTGCTTGTATCCAAGAAGTATAAAGATAATACTTAGAAAAATAGATAATGAGAGAAACAAAAGAGAGAAGGTGAGAAAAAAAAAGATAGATAAGGAGAGATAGAAAAAAGAAGAAAATATGAATCATGCATGTCAAGAATCCTATGTGATATAACTTTAACCCCCATTTAGGATAAATTCAAGGCGAGCCCATGCAATTATCAATTAGAATTAGGACTAAATAATTAGATTTTTACACGAGTATTCATTAGAAACCCTTGAATCCCCAAAATATCTTTCAATACATAACAGATGATTTACTCCATAATATCTATCTAAATTGAGATCAAGAGTTAATGAATATACTTGTCATAGATTAATAATTATATGAGCTTATGTTGTATGTATATTATTGTCTAAATATTGATGAATATAGTTGTCAATTAGAATCAAATCATAAGATTCTTTTGAATATGTAAATGTATGTATATTGAACATGATAGATGGTGACATGTATGTCATAAGACACACTAATATGATATAGTAAGAAGAAATTAACGATCCTTCAAATATTAACGTGTGAGATAAAATAATATATGAAGATCTGAAGTTGGGTAAAGTTTAATAAATGTGAGTATGGTGCTTACTAAGCTGAAAGCATGCATGTATAATGTAAGATAAAAAAATTATATGAGTATGGTGCTTAAGACAAATCTATCGAGTAATATAGAGGTTAAGTAGAAAATCTAATATAGAAGTTTCATTATAGTATGAAAGTCATGTATAAGTTATGAAAAATATTGATAGATATGTCATGGGATACATACAAGTTGGAGAAACTAATATGATGCTAACAAATATATATGGCATTATCTCTTGTATGAATTTCATATGTGAGGTTCATGGGAAGGTGTTGTGATTGTATTATGCTGCCTAATTTTATTGGTTATCCAGTATCCCAAAAGTTCATTGTCAAGAGTATATCGTTAATAATGATCAATAAATATATGGTTCATACATATAGTAAAAAGGATTTTCATTTCCATATTGATCCTATAAAAATTATATCAGTAATTTGATCATTCAAAATTAAGACAACGCAATTCTATTAAAATAGATATTTTGAATAATGGTATCAATCTAAGATCCATGAATTTGTTTTTCATTCATATGTTATATGTTTAAATAGTTTGAATTATATTAGATCTGGATACATAATAAATATTGGGTTGTTTTATAATAACTTTTCTCCTAATAACATACAAAGTAATTATTACTATTGAGTCTATCCCACTTGATGATTTTCTTGCAACTATCATTTTATTATGTCACAATGAAAATATTAAATTATCTCTTTTAAAGAATCATTCATTATTTCATATCTCTTAGGCAACTTGTTAATTATTCTTGATAGTTACGTCATATGTACACTCTTATTTTCTAGCCTTAACTATCATAAAGATTAAGAAATAAGAAGTGACATGGTTGGTAAGATTTACTTTTAACTTCATAAGTACTATTCTCATATAATTAACATATGATTTTATTGAGTTTTACTAGTAAGAATGATACTAGTGAAATAAATTCAAAGGATTGTTACCAACATATGAGTCATAATATACTCACACACATAACGAGGAACACCTATTACCATCATCGGTGATGATGCAACTCGTATATGCATTATATTCGTAATGACTAATATACTCAAATTTCAAGTTTTAACATATAAGTTTATCTCATGCATCATAGTCGGAAGGGATATCACTTTCTTTCTATCATATGTGCAAGTAGCCTCATAGTTTACCTTTCACCATCCATCATGATAAATTGCACAAAACCACAAATAAACAAATCATTAATTCAAGTTTTATTTAATTACTGATCCATCAATTTTCACAATAAAACATAATCCAAAACATATTTATTATAATAAAAATACTTTATACTTAATACAAATAAAGGTAAACAAATCCTAGACCATATGCTATTTGATATAAATTTACAAATTTCTTAATGTCATGCTACCAACTTTAGAGTTTACCTCATGTTTTAAATCGCTTGCTTACTTGTGGAGTCGCTAGAGAGTATAAAAATTATCTTTAAAGTTTGGTTAAAGCACTTTGACTTATCCTTGGTATATGGAAGAATAAGAAGATTAGAAATATTTCTTAATTTTTCTCTCTTTTTTTAATATTCGAGCATTTCTATTTTACTTTAAGTAGAAATTCATAGCTTTCAGAAAAAAGCTGCCACTTTAGTCTTTATTTCTTGAGCTCGAGGTCGTGACTCTAAAAAGTAGCCTAACTCGAGAATATATTTTAATCTTTTTGTAACACAGAGTCACGATGCTAGTAATGTCTATGAATTAGGCATGATGTATATGTAACACAAATTTATGATGCTAAAAATGATTATGGTTTCTAGCATTTGACTCTATCATTCATCACATAGATATGGTGTTGGGAATGAATATGACATTATGAATGGCTTCTCATATGCATAAGATGGTCTTGGTATTGGTTATCGCCTCGACTCTAGCATTAGTCTTTCTTAATCTACATATAGCCATGACACTGGAAATGGTTATGGTATTAGAAATCACCTATCATATACATTATATTGTTATGACACTAAGAAATAACAATGACACAAAAAATGATCTTTATTATGTATAAAGTTTTCATGACACTATGAATGATAATGATACTAGCCTTGACTTTTCTCATATATTTTATGGTTGTGATGCAACAAAAATGTTATGACACCAATAATTATCCTGATATAAAAGACATAATTTTAACTTCTTTCGAGGACAATAGTTATCGCCTTAAAGAATGGTTGCAATCAAGTATATGCTCGTTATAATATTTTATGTCTAAAAGTGATTGAGTTTGAATAATTATTATGCATTTGGCTTGATTATTTTTGGCTCTATAATTTTTTTAGCTCAAAAGTCATGGCTTTGTAAAATGGCCACAACCCTAACTTGAGACTACAAAGTCTTATTAAAAATAAAAAATTATGGTACTTTGAAATAGTTGTGACTTTTAGTTTTAGCACTAGTGGGGTACTTGATTACTGTGATATAAAATTAATATCATAACCATTTAATTATTATGAGATAAGTATAATTAGGACTTCATAAAAATATCATAGTCACGAAGAATTTGTTGTACATTAATGGATTATGCTAACGAGGTGTTAGAGTTGTGATATGTAAAAATTATCACAACTAATTAGGTAGAGTTTTGACTAAAAATTGATGCTAAATTTATATGATGCTCCATAGTCTACCCTTTAGCCAAAAGTCTCTACAAACCTATTGATGTCATGCCTATTCATCAAAATCAATCAAAACTTGAAAGTAATAAAATTGATCTATTTTTGTTTCATTCATATACTTATACATCATCTAAAATTACCAAAATACTCAAAAATATTCAATATTTTAAATACTAAATAGAAGACATGTTAATTTTTGTGAGTCTGTTGCTTACGAAGCTGAAAATACAAACATATTTAATACCATATTTTCTTATATATTTAAGATACTTAGAGGTTAGATAATATAAGTATATATTCAAAGTAATCATCAAGTGTAGTTAACACATTTCCTAAAATAAGTAGATGTGCAAATGACCCTTGCACATAATGATATATAGCTTTGGTATTGAAATACTAAGAGAACAACTAAGAGAAAATTTTTTTTGGTGGAAACACATTAATGATGATGACCACCTGATATGCCAAGAGGGTACATGGGCATTTTTATAGTTATTTACTCTTCGTCCAACTTAAAATATGATATTGACCAATTATAAGAGAAGTATAATAATGCATAAGAATATGAGTCAACCCTAAAATTTGAGTATCTTTTTAAAGAACAAGTAACTCTAATCAACTTAAGTAGCTATTAGTTAATTATTAAGTGATCAAAGTACCTGCATAATTTATATGAGATTGATATGTAGATATATACTTGCTTTATTATTTATATAACTTATTTATTTACAAAGTTATATTGTATGAGAGATCCTTGTTCAATAAGATTTTGGTATCATGTCAATTAATAATAGTAATGTCACCCTCAAAAAGTTTCAACAATCATACCTCTAGAATATGCCATGACATCCTCTTATAGTTTATATTTCATCAAAGTTGCATCTTTTTATCTCATGACTTATTCATTTATCGATTTCACTTGTATAGTCATGACTTTTCAAAAGTAGTGATTTTATTCTACATATCAATTTTTTCCTCTTTTTCATTATGATCATCACTGATAGTGGTCTTTGTTTCATCTTTTTGATCTGGTACATCATCAATCAGCAATACAATTTCAAAAGTCCTCTTAGTGGCTTCTCCATATTCTACACTTGGAAATTTTGTTTTTTTAGTCACTTATTTCTTAAGTTCAAATAGCTTGTCTATGGTTCTTCTTATGTTGAGACTTTTAAAAATATCACAACTTCAAAATTCTTTATCATTTTTCATGACCTTTTTTCTAATTCATCAACTTCCGCATCTTCTTTGGGCTAGCAATCATCTGAGAAATCTTTCCATTAAAAATCCATTTTATATTTTTTTAGTTGTGTGTATTAAGCTAATTATTGCCGAATAAATGTTGACCTTTACTTTCTATTCAACCACATGATGTATAAATTATTACTTCTTCACATCAATCAATATCTATTTATTCACCAAGAATGATCATCCCAAGATCAATGAGATATATGAGTCTTCCTTCATGTCCATTAACATAAAATCAGTAGGGAAAGTAAATTTCTAACTTTGACAAGTACATCTTTGATAATTCCTTTTGGAAACTTGATTGATCAGGTTGTTATCTATAGCAAGAAATAACTGGGAGTTAAAGTTATCTCACTAAGATTTAACCTTTCATATTATGGATAATACCTACCAATAGGTATTCCCCCAATAATGCTTGGAATAATAAAACTTTTTAGATCTTTGAGTTTTTTTTGGCATTTATGTCAAATGATCGTGCTGCACATCTCAATCATGATCATTATTCTATACATCTTTAATTTCTTCTAATCATGAAATTCTTCATAAACCTTATGTAGGCATATGTTATAATGCTTAAGTGAACTGTATATTGACTTCTTCCTTTTTGAAGATATTAAGAAATCAATTGAATTGCTTATTCAACTTTTCCTTTTTAGACTACTATAGAAAAAAAGATTATAATGAACAATATGTTTACTATCTACAAAATTATTATTTGACACATCATCCTTTTATTCATTTATTTGATTTATTTATATCTTCTCCTCCAATTTTACTTCTCCATGTGTGACATCTAGTGGCATAAGTTGGGTAGTAGGATTTGCTTTGTACTGTGACTTTGGAAAATGTCATGGTATTGGAATTCATGACACCATATGTCCTCGTACTAGGTAGCATGACTTGAATGTCACAACTTTATTAGTCAAAATTTTATTTTTTTGCTTCAGTCTCCTCTTTAGATATCTCTTCTATTTTTTGACCTTATAATACTATATATTTTATTTTTTGATAAGTAATAAAACAAAGGTTCAAGTAATCTTTTATAGTGACAGGCCCCACTGCTTGTGCAACCGCCAGCCCCATACCCCAGAAAATCCTTATTTGGCATGGCCCTACGGGTTAGTATACACCGCCTGGCCCAACCACTTGAAAGGTTATTTTTGGGAGGCATAGTTCCACTTAAGCAGAGTGGGACTCGAACTCGAGTCCTCTTCTCTAGAATACCTCTGCCTTTGCCACTAGGACAAGACTTCATTGGTCTTATAATACTATATTACTTCTATGGGTTATGGACATTCATCTTAGATTCACCTCGGTATCACTTGATAATCCATTAATACTTTTCTCATTCATAATTAGTGCTAATTACCTAATTTAATTCTCACAAGTCTTCATCATGGAATCCATGTGATCTAATATTATTTACATCCATTCCATTCAGTTCTCTTGTGTATTATTCATACTCTTTATGTTAGTAAGTAACAAAAGAATGCTGTTTTTTAAAATGATAGCTTTTCTAATCAATTCGGATTATTCTAATTTGAACTCAAAGCTTCTTGTATTTAGTATCTCATTGAGTCTCTTCCAAAAACTTTTTAGTATTATCTCATATTCTACTATACATTCCCATGACTTCTATACAATAAACTTTAATAAATTCTCATGCTTAGATGATAATGTATCGGGGCATTATTGTTGAGTCTAAATACATACCCTCTATTCTATAGAATGTTTGTTTTCTCAACTTGATAAATTGGCTCAAAATTGATAATTTCTTTACTATTTCAAATTAGCTATTTCTTTCACACTTAGCCTTTTTCATGTCAAATTTACAAAAAAAAAAATATCAAGTTTTGCCTTCATCACTATTACTCTTTCCAACCCTAATATTTAAGCTTGTTTCTTTCTACTTGTTCTTTTATTCCAAGTTTGATAGTTATTGTCGGCAAGTTCTTAAAATAGAAAATGAGTCTCCTTAGATATCTTATTCATGATATAACCATCTGAGACTATAAATTGTGCACCTCATCATGTAGTACACATCATTATAGAAAATCTAGACTTACAACAATTATAGAACATATAGACTTACAACCATTAGAACATCCAGACTTACAACTATTGCCAGGAAAGATTCTTCCTCATAATAGGAATTAATCTTTGCCTTGAAGAATTTTCTTTATTGCTCTATCTATTGCTTAGGTAGAATCCTAATCACTAGGTAATTCAACATGTGTGCATACCGTAGGGTCACACCCATAATAATAAGTGATTCATCCGAAGTTTCTCTTCTTATAGAGGAGCTATAAGAACTGTATTTCATATTGATTCTTGATCAGTAGTTGGCTACCAAAATATCAGCCCCTTTTTTTTTATTTTCAATTTTCAAGTGAAATTTTTGAAGTAAAAGAATCTAAATTAGCATATTTCTATTACATTTTGCTTGATAAAGAGATATTTAAGTCCATGGAATCCAAAAGTATAATTATGGATGATTCCAACTAATTTGATTTGAATTTTTCAAGGGTGTACACCATAGTAAAAAGTTCCTTTTCCATAGTATTTTAGTTTTTTTGTGTGCTCCATTAAGTGAGTTACTTGTATAATAAATAACACAAGAATTTCCTCCATCTCATTGTTTGAGAACAACCTCCAGTGCAAGTTTACTTACATCAATATTTCAAATAGAAGGTACTGACTTGGTTCTTTCACAATAAAAACACTATTAAACAAATGTTACATCTCTTTAAAACTTTTTTGGCATTCATAATCTCATGAAAAGTTTGTATCTTTTATAAGATATTCATATACAAATCTTTAAAAACCTTCTTATAAAATATGATATGGTTAAAAAATTATCCTGGGAGTAAGTTCTATTTTTTTTTTGTGCACTCCATTCCCATTTTTAGTCATAATATGACCGAAAACTACACTAATAAGTTTACTAATTAAACACCTCATTCATTTTTGTACATCTTTTCAACACTTATATTAAATAAGTCATTTTAATATTCATCTTTATATTTGATTAAATCATTCATCAATACTTCCATTCTAATATCAACCATGTTGTAAAAGATAATAAGCATACACATCTGGAAAGAGGTCAGTGTATTAAATAAATCAAAAGTCGTATTCCTATAAGCATAGATCTTATATGGGTCCGACTATAGGTTTTTTTTTATCTTCAAGAGTTATCTCAATTTGCAAGTTACCCAAATACTCATCCAAAGAGCAAATTATTTCTGATCCAAAATTGTCTCAAGTATTTAATCAATAAATGATGAAGGAAATTGACCTCTATTTGTCACCAACTAGATTGTGGTAGTTAATATGCACTTCACCACATATTCAACTTTATATCATGAATTTCACCTTTTTTTTAGACCATCATAAGTTGAGATTTATTTGGCACCACTTGTGTGGAACTCACCCATGGAATTTCTAAGATTTGTGAAAAGTATTCTTGCTTGTGATCATTATGCACTTCATTAAGCATGGTGACTCGACTTCTATTTTTTATATGCCCCCACTTCTCCTTCCTCCAAATCCAACTCATATTTTCTCTCAGATCATACTTGGATTTGGGCCCCCAAAGTCTTGAGGTCAGAGCATATAAGACCTTCATCACAACAATATAATATAACATACTCATAGATATCTTGGTGAGCGAATCAAACATCTCTTGAGATCGAACTTATAATATTAGGATAAGAGCATTCATATAGTAGAATAATGACTTTGGGAATGGATATTAGAGCTGTTGAAGAAAGTGGTAATATGATAGTGTGCATAAAATTCAATAAAAGTTTAGTAGAAATGAATTTTAATTTTATATATCAATTATTTAAAAAATACTAATTCCTTGCATATTTCATATAGAATCAATATATATTGAATGAAGATAAAAGTACTATATCATTCATATTGTATTGTTTCAAAGTATCTAATTCAGTACAATTTAAATTAGCTAAAAAAAGAATTCCCATAATGATACACATATATTTGAGGCCCATGCAATTCCCCAATTTTTCCAATAAAATATTCATCTTTATACATTGAATTGTCATTACATAAGAAAAATGATAATTTGATTAGAATGTGGTCAAAAGCAAAATGTTATTATACAATATTAGAAGAACAAATATGTGTCACAAAAATGTGTTCCAACTCAATAGAAAGCTAATGGGGTGATACTATGTGGATGTGAAAATTTGGTATACATGTTTAAGTTTTGTAGGATGCAGGGAAAAAGAGACATATGTTTCATGGGTTAAAAACTATCACATGTGGCTAAAACTACCTCAATAAATAAAACTTTGCATACTGTTAATTATAGTAGAGTGAGTCTTGATATGAGTAAAACCTTTTGGAACAAGACAAGCCTTGTAGAATTCATTAGACCCATCAGAATGAGTCTTGATCTTACCTATGATAATGTATTCATTAGACAATACCTTACAACAAGACAAGTCTTGATTTTATAGATCCACTTACAACCAACCAATGACAAAATGGAATAGAGAGACCCAATCTCAAGTATGAAGTTTTGTTTAATGCATTAAGTTACTTTTTCAATGCAATCTACCATAAATGGTCAATGGAGGCCTCATAATAGCATGAGGCTCATGAAAAGTAGTAAGAGCAGTGTAATAATGATAATTAAGTAAATGTTAATGAATGGATCTTATCTAGGTCAAGTGGTGGGAATGTTTTATGGAGGATCAATAGGTGGAGCAGGGGTAGGGAATGCGGGGTTGTAGTGGGGTACCTATTTATCAACGTGGTTATCTTTGACTTGTCTAGGAAAGGTATCAAAAATATCTAAAGAGAAGCCCAAAAGAGGTTCAAAAGTATTTGTAGAAAATTAGGAGACTCATCTGGAAATATTTCTAAAACAAAAGAGGTAGTTAGTGAAGAACAAGAGTGACAAATTCCAATAAACATTCGATGTTATCAAAAGATAACATTATGAAAAACACAAAGAATCTGAGATATAGTATCATAACACATATCTTTTTTGAGTTTTGTCATGACCAATGAAAAAACAAAGTGTAGAGTGTAGACCAAGGCTCAAATTTAGTGTGCTCATGAGATTGAATTCAACACAAAAGAAGAGTAAAGGCAAAGTGAATCACTTGTCTTGATAATATTATTGGTAGGTCAATTACTTTATAGATCATTTTCTAGGTCACGCATCCCAAATTTATGACATTTTATAATTTTATATTAATTAGAATTTAGAAAATAGATAAAAATAGCTTTTTCAGTCACATAAAATCGAGAGATTAATTTTATAATATTGTTTTCTTATATCTTTCAGTAAAATGTTAAAATTATACGTGATTTTTTTATTTCTATTGTTCAATGATACTAATGAAGCAACCCAGCCCAACCCAACCCAACTAAACTAGACTAATCCAGACATATTCTGATTGAACCCGACCTAAATCGGCACAACCTAATTTGACTCGACCAAAGAAGTTGCAGCCCTAAAAAATGTATGAACATGTGCTTGAAATAAAGAAATATTTATATTTTGTTATAATACTTTTTTTGTATAATTTTGTATTAGCACAATCATATTCTTTCTTTTTTGTCATACCTACATAATAATTTCTTATTGTTGCATTTAATGAGAATAAGTATTGCTTGATATATTATGTAATAGTTGTCAAAATTGAAAATATTCAAATTTTAGGAAATCAAAATGTATAATTTTTTATGCACTTAATTTTATCCTCACCAAAATATGAAAAATATTTATATAAATAAATAAATAAATATCTATATATATGTGTGTGTGTGCGTGTGTGTGTATTATATATATATATATATATTTATTTATTTATTTATTTATTATATCCACAAAATGTATGTATAGATATATCATGTTTATGTATATATCTTGAAATTGTTGTTTGTGATATATACACTATAATTGCCATTGAATGCGATAATATTTTATGTTTTTATATTGTTTGGTACTTCATGTATCAAGTTTTTTGGGTAGTTTGATATATATTTATTAGTGTACATACATGTATTTGTGTTTTTATTAGAGGTATTTTACTAATTTTTATGTTTTGAGAGATTTTGATGAATATTAGTGAAAACATAACAATTTTGATAAAAATTGATAGACTTAGTGAATCAAAGGTTTGGAGGTGAGTGAGACGTGATAAGAACCATGATATTTTCCATGTAATGGTTTAAGTTCACCTTCTACTATCTTACCGAGTAGTTAAGGTACTCTTTCTTGGGCATAACATTACAAAACTAGTCATTATAATCTTTGTACACCACATCGAGTTTACACAATATTCCTACTATGCATCATAGTCTTTGCGGTTGTAATATTTTCCTGAAGTCATGACCATACTATCTAAAAAATATTTGATTGTCATGATATTATTTTTATATCGAAATAGCCGAATGCCTCACTAATTCAATAAGTCGTGATATTATTTTCTACTATGACATTTAGTTCCAGAGATCATTTACTCCAGTCACATCCTTTTTCAGCATTGCAACCTTGTGCTATAGAGTGAAATAACCAAAACTATTACAATTCCCAATGTCACGACTATGAGTTATACAGAATAAATATATCAATCATGGTCATTCTCAAAGTCATAATATTTTGCTAGAGAGCAAATATTAGTTGTGGTTATCCCTAGAGTTGTGATATTTTATTATCAAAAAAAAATAATAGTCTTTGTCATACATAGTATCGCAATATTATGTTCTATAGAGAAATTATCTTAGTTATTACCATTCCTAGTGGTGGGACATTATGTTCTAGATGCAAGTTATCTGAGTTATGATATTTATTTTCATCATAACTTTGGTACTCTAAATAAGATTTGATAAGATGCATAAGTTATAATCTCAAGCCAGCAACACAACTTCCTACTAAAAGTGTCACATGGATGTCTCAAAGTATTTAAGAAACATTTAGAAAAAAATCAAAGAAAAGAGAGAATAGAATTAGACTTTGAGCCAAGAACGACTACAAAATATAGGTGGTACATCTCCAGCCCCCAATTAGAATTAACTTCGGGTGAACACCGCAACATTTGATTGAGTTTTAAATTCTAACACTTAGATTAACAATTGGGCTTTCATTGTGATCCACCGATTCACACAAGATTCTTTTAACATATCTTATACGAAATATTTTCCAATATTAAGATAAAATAATATCTATGGATGGGTTATATACTTGTGTGTGATAAATATATAATTTTATATTGTTAAATATTTGTGTTAAAGTTATATTATGAAATATTGATGCATATAGATATATTATAAAATTGAGATTAAAGGTAATTGCTATATCATAGTTTTAAGCATGTCGCGTATAATGGATATCTGTAGGTATATCATGGGATACACTCATATTATATGGTAAGAAGAAAATGATAGTATTTCTAATCTTAACATGTGGTATAAAGCTATGTGAACGAACCTAAGATTAAGGTAAGTTTAATCTTTACATGTATTATGCTCATGAAACTAAAAGCACAAACACATTTATGATTAATTCATTATGCATATTCTAAAAGAACAGACCTTAAATAAAATATATGTGAGAGTCATTATTGGTCATAGGAGACACTAATAGGTAAGTAATGGGAAACACACAAGATGAGGTGATCCATATAGTGGTGACAATCCTATAAATCAAATTCTCTTATATTATTTTATGTTTTCATATGTGAGATTAGTACAAAGACACATAATAATTGACATGAATATTGCACTTATTAAGCCAAAAATATAAATTTATTTATTATCATATTATTTTTCACCTTTATGATATTAGGGAATGAGAATATTAGTACATATTTGAAGTTATTATTAAGAGAAGTTGATGATTTGTCGAAAAAAAGTAAATGCACGAATGACTCATGAATAGAATGATGTGTTACTTTAGTGATAAAATATTAAAGGAGCAACTACGAAATAATTATTCTTGGAATTAATAGTCCAAGGATAATAGTCATCTTGAATATCAAGAGGGTACTTGGGTATTTTAATATTAATCTACTTTTTATTCAACAATCAAATATAACATTAACCAATTATTAGAACACTTTTCTCACACACAAAGAAATGAGAATAACTCAAAAATCTAAGTATTTTACCTAGAACTCAAATTTATTGATTCAACTTTAGTAGTAGTTAATTTACTACCGATCACTCAAACTACCAACTCATTGCCAGTGGGATCAATATATGAACTTACATTCATTTTTTTATATATTTGTGGGTTCAGGTTAGATAATAGATAATCATCTAATGAGGTTTTGAGATCATATTAATTCGCAACAAGATTTGACAGTCTCATAATGTCACAACACACACACACACACACACACATATGTATGTGTGTGTGTGTGTGTCTTCAAATATAGACATACAATATAATTACAATTAAATAAAAAAACCTTATATATATAAACATATACATATATACATATATATACATAAAAATATATGTGTGTGTGTGTGTGCGTGTGTGTATATTATATAGCAATATATAACTAAATATATAGACACACACATATATGTATATATACCTATATATCAATATATATATATATATATATATATATGTTTGCGTATCTATATATATATATATATACATATTTACAAGCACAAATACATAATATATACAAAAATTTGTAGTTTGAACAAATATGCATTACTTAAAAATATTTACATTTTGATATATTTATTTTTTTGCCCACCAAAATATTTTAGTCTCTCTATGTCAACGTGACAAAAGAAAAAGTTAAAAACAAAAAAAAATCAAGACATAAAAAATAATTATATATATATAGTTATGGACATACACAATAAATGAAACTATGGCGCACACACACACATGCATATATATATGATAATTAACATATATATCATATATCACATGTATATAATCCTGAAAATGTTATTCACAATATATACAATACACTCTTAAATGCAATGTTATTTTCTATACCATATATATCATATATATATATATATATATATATATATAATATTTTTTGCATTGAAGGGTATTTATATTTTATATATCACTAATAAAGTTTTGGAGACACACACACACACACACATATATCATGAAAACATTATTTATAATATATATAATATTTTAGAAGAATGAATGATTATAAATCAATCTATTTCTAGCAAAATATACATTATTAATTAGAAGATACCCTTAATGGGATGAAACTTAATTTAGATGAAACCTGAATGTTGAAGGGAACATTTAGGAAATGTCAAAGTGGGAAGGTTCTTCGAGTACTCTAATGAAAATGTGATTGCTGGATTTTGTCATTTAATGCAGTAGAACAATGATTTTGGGAGTGGATATTAGAGGTTTTGAAGAAAGTTTAAACATTATAGTGTACATAAAATTCATTAAAATTTTAGTAGAAATGAAATCTAAATTTATATATCAATTATTAAAAAAAATACCAATTCCTTTGATATTTCATATAGAATCAATATAGATCGAATGAACATGAAAATACTATATTGTGCATATCACATTATTTCAAAGCAGCTAATTCAATACCATTTAAATTAGCTAAAAAAAGAATTCCCACAATGATCCACATATATTTGAGGCCCATGCAGTTCTCTAGTTAGTTCAATAAAATATTCATCTTTATATATTGAATTGTTCTTACATAAGAAAAATGAGAATTTGAATGGAATGTGGCCAAAAGCAAAATGTTGGTATACAATATTTGAAGAACAAACATGTGACATGAAAAATGTGTTCCAACTCAAAAGAAAGGTATATGAATGATGTTATGTGGATGTGAAATTGTGTTATACATGTGTAAAATTTGTAGATTGTAGGGTAAAAAAGACTTATGTTTCATGGGTTAACAACTACAACATATGTCTAAAACTTCATCGATAAATAAAACCTTAGACACTGTTAAATACATTAGAATGAATCTTGATATATGTAAAAACATTTGGAACAAGACAAGCCTTGTAACATTCAATAGACCAATCAGAATGAATCTTGATCGTATAGATCCACCTACATCCAACCATTAACAAAAAAAAAAGAGAGAGGGACCTGATCTCAAGTATGATTTTTTGGTTAATACATCAAGTTTCTCTTTCAATGCAATCTACCATAAAGGGTCACTGGTGGCCTCATGATAGTTTGAGGCTCATGAAAAGTAGTAAGGCAAGTGTAACGATGATAATTAAGTAAATGTTAATGAATGGATATTTTTTAGGTTGAGTGCGAGAATGTCTTATGGAGGATCATTAGGTAGAGCATGGGTAGGAAACTCAGGTTGGCGATGGGGTAGCTTATTATCAACATGTTCATCTTTGACTTGTCTAGGAGAAGATTCAAAATATCTGAAGAGTAGCCCAAAAAGATAACACATTATCTTTTTGAGTGTTCTCATGACCAATGAAATAATAAGTGTAGACTAATGCTCAAGTTTGGTGTGCTCTTGATGTTGAATAGGAACACAATAGAAAGATTCAAAATAATGAAGGTGATGTTAGTCACATGTTGATCCAAACAAATAATCATACGGCATCTAATTATGAATTATAATGCTTAGAATATGATTAATCACATGAACAACATAAAAAGTAAATCCCCCACAAAAAAAAGTGATAGGAATTCTAGCATAAAAATGAACACTATGTGGGAAGAGCATGATAAAGTTCTTTTGGCTCGATCATTTTCTTGAGAGTTACCTCGGCATGTTAAATAATATAGAATGTCATATAAATATAATAGAATTTATGATACATATGCAAGATATTCGGGATATTCCTAAGAGGTACCTAGAGCTATCCAATGACTAACCAAAAGCTAACTAAAAAGTGAAGGCTTAATATATTCGTTTGGGTTGGGATGGGTTGTATTATTTATTATAATATATATTAAATAATTTAAAATTTTCAAATTAATTATTAAAAAATTAAAAACATATTAGTTTTAGTATTTTTATGGAATTGAAAACTCATTATTTTACAATATTAAATTTATACTAAAATTTTAAATTAATAATATTCAGTTAGCATATGAATAGTATAACTTAGTCATTCAAGTCTCAAATATTATATTTATATGCATTAGATAAAATTTATTTTAAATTGGTCGATATGAGCATCTCAAATGGGAATTGCTAAAAATGGGGTGTTAAATACCATTTTGCAACTTATAATAGTGTTTTGGAACATCTAAATAATATTTTTGCTCCAATGGTATGTGCCAAAATGAGATATCATTTTAATATAATAATTTTTTTTTAATTAAAATATAATTAAATAGTATTTTGAGAGAGCTGTTGAGATGCACAGAAGCCATAAATAGCTATTTTGCATCCATTTGCATATCTCTCCAAAGTTTCCAAATATGACACCTTACTTTCATGGTTACAGATAGTATTTGTCACCTCTGATGTCATCTCCGTTGAAGCATTATTTTTTGTAATTTAGGTATCATTTTGACAGTTACGAGGATGGCACTCTTGATATCAATTCCTGTTGAAGTTGCTCTTAAACAAAACATAAGGTCACTATCAAAAAAATAAACTTGAGTTACCACGCCTTTGTTTTTTTTTTTTTTTGGATAAAAGGCGTATGCACGAATTTAGGTTTTAAATTTTTTTAATTTTTTTTTTTTGTTTTGATTTCTTGATTATTTTCTCAGGTTCGGGTTTGCTTTGAGTTGTTTGAGGTTCAACTGAAACCCAACACAAATTTAGGTCGTGTTGAAATTTTACTGCAGTCCAACCTGAACCCAAGTTGCAACCCTAATATTCTATTCAAATAGAAATATGTTGCTTTTTATTGTTATTTAATGAGAAAATGAGCACAAAATGATATCCCTAGATTATTCATGTTTCCTCATTGCATCAACTTCTAGATGCACCCGCCTATTCTCTTCATTGTGAGAAAGCATATCATAGGATTGCAGCAATTTGCACCAACCCATTAGTGTGTGTGTGTGTGTAACATTCAGCAATTCATTATTTAAAAATAGAAAATAATTGGTTGATTAATCTTTTTTTTAATTTCCAATTATTGTGTAAGTAATTTATTATAACATTTATATTTAAAATGGTTGTAATAAAAAATACAAAAAAAAAAGCATTGACTAATGGCATGGTGCTGAAATTATTTAATTTTTTTGAAAAAAAAAATAATTATATTCATTATTTTCATATATCTACAATTATTTGAAATAAAGTAAATTGTGCACCAATTGTTTTGCATGGTGCCCAAATATAGTTTTAATTTATAAAATGCATTTCTCGGCAAAGTAGTCATAATTAAGAAGTGTATCAGTAATTATCTAGATTTGAAATTTTCAATGGCATAGGTGTATGGTCTATGTTAAGTACATGATAATGAGTTTATGATTCTAAGTATTGCCATCTTGTTAATTGTTAATTAATACTTTTTTTTCTTCTAAATTTCCATGTCTTCTTCACAAACTAATTCCTTATTTCTACTTTCTTTCTTATATCTTTAATTTTCTTTTGAGACAATCTGTTTAATTTTCTTTGGCCATCTTACCATATAACCTACCTAGGTATATGACTGTCTTCAATATAGTTCTAAGAATACAGTATTAAAAAGGACACGTTCTGACACTACGTTCTATTGGTAAATATTAACAAAACTTGTCGATTTTTATTGTAAAATCCAGCAAAAAAAATTATCTCTATGGCAAATAAGGTTGCATTATCATTGTCAATTATTTCAATTTGCTTAACCTTTACTTTTTATTAGTGCATATCGGCTGTAAGCATATATAAATATTATCCTCATTTCGTATAATCATTTTTTCATTCGGCTCCCCATTTCTCTTTTTTTCATTTATATATTTAAGACTACAAATATACATTTACTAGTTACTCTGAACGGCTAAGACCTTGTATTATCCCCTATTAAAATAGGGGATAACTCGTCCCAAGCAAAATTGCTTATTAAATCTTTTCTAAGTGTCCTTGCACCCTTGTTATTTTCCGACTTTAGATTGCAGTCTTTGCAATTTTAGCAATTATTTGCTAATCATACTTTTATGATTTATAAATTAAAATTGATATTTAATTCATTAAAAATGCTCCACCCAATTTTCAAAGTTCTAAACTACGCTCATCTTGCCTGTCTCCCTTAGCTTGTCTGACCTCACCTCTTGCCCCCTCTTGCCACCTCTTACTCATCTCCACGGGCTCCTTGGTGGAGTAGTTATCAAGCTCCTTGGGCCACCAAGAGCTCCATTGAGCTTGAAACCTGAGCTCCTGGAGCTTTAAGTAGCTCTTTGTTGATCTCTAGGAGTGTGACCATGAGCCCTGAGATTGGAGCTTGTGGTCGAGCTTCATTAGAACTCAATGGGAGAGGCTGAGGCTAGTTTAGTAAAAACATAGAGTACTAAATTTAAATATTTTGATATTTTGGTGACTTAAATATTTTTAGTTTCAAATTCTTAAATTTTTATGGGGGGGACATACACAATTCTCCCTTTTATTTTAATTACTATCAAGTCATGCAATTTTACTTTTTGCGTTAACTTTTGGAACATAATATACATCCCAAAACTTTATCACATAAAGAAGAAATATGTTAAACTTAGTGATGGAATATATCATAGAGATTCCCAAAATAGCTAAATTACCAATTCTTTAACTTGACATTTAGAACTTTCATGAATTCACGCCATCGTTGATTAATTTATTTTTTCTATTATATTTTTCATGGTAGCGGGTGATGATATTCTATGTTTCACCCCCATATTTGATAACTGATTTGGGTGGCTTATTATAGAAGATTATCTCTCCATTGCTTGTAATAATCTTAGACATGACAAACCAAAAGAATATATTTTTTTCAACTTTTTCATCACACCCTCTTGGTCATCTTGTTTGTAAGGAATTACTTTCACTCACCTATGCACATAGATTCGACCCACCAAAATATAGTTATGGCTGAATGAACTGGACGAGTCTTGTCTTTTTTTTCAAACACCCAAGTCTTTTACAAGCTAGTTAAGATTAAGTGTTATCAATTGTCATTTAGATCATTAGATGGTTTATCAGGCATTCACTAATTACTTTGTACAAGGATTTGCCATTCTCAAACAATTGTGTCTACTAATATCCACCTTAGAGCATCATCAAAAAGTGTATCTATTGCTTAGGTAGATTCCTAGTCACCAGGTAATTTGTCATGTATGTGTACCATGGGGTCACCCAAAATAATCATTGAATCATCCAAAGTTTTTCTTCTTATACAGGAGCTAGAAGGAATGTAATTCATTCTGATTCTTGCCAACTAGTTGGCTACGAAATTATCAAGCCCCTTTTTTATTTTTGAATTGCAAGTGAAAATTTTGAAGTAAAATAATCCAAGTTAGTAATCTTTTTATTACATTTTGCTTGCTAAAGAGATAATTTAATTTTGTGGAATCCATGAGTATAATTATGGAATATTCCAACATATTTGATTTGAATTTTTCAAGGGTGTACTCCATATTAAGTAGTTTCTTTTTTATAGTATTTTAGTTTGTTTGTGCTTCATTAAGAAAGTTACTTGAATAATAACTAGTATTCTCATTGAGAACAACCCCCAATGCAAGTTAACTACATCACACTATTTCTAAAAGAAGGTATTGACTTGGTTGCTTCACAATGAGAATACTAGTTACCAAATATTCCATCTCTTTATAACATTTTTGGTATTGATAATCTCATGAAAATTTTTTTTTACAAGATTTTCATATAAAATTCTTTAAAAACCTTCTTATAAAATACAATATGGTTAGAAAATAATCATGGGAGCAAGTGCTGTCCTAGATTTGTGCACTCCATTCCTATTATTAGTCATATGACTTAGAACTACAGTAGTAATACGTTTATCAATTAAACATCTCATTTATTTTTATTATAAAAATACAACACAACAATGATTTGAAAATAAAAAATTTAATTTGTAAGATAATAAAATAAATAATACAATAAATGAAATTGAAAAGCTAACAGGGAATTGGGATTGGGATATGTTTCAAAGGAGGAGGAACCTCCTTTTATAGAAAAAAATTAAAAATCCCAAATGGATTTTTGACATGGGTAAAGTGGTGTTTCATCCTACCCCTTGCCTTGACATTCTACCACTTGAAAATTAGTTTTTTTATTCATGCTTGATTATGTCCTTGCTAAATCACAAGATGGTATAAACCATTCAAATTTATTAGTGTTGATTGATTTAGTCAAATCATCTGTTGTGTTCTTTTCAGTATTAATATTTTACATATACATATTTTATTCTTTTAACTTTATCTCATATAAAATGATATTGTATTCTGATATGTTTTGTCTTCAAGTGAAATATTAGATTTCTTTAGAAGTGTAGAACACTCTAACTATCACAAAATAAAGTAAATTTATTTTATTTGTGTCCAAGCTCTTCCAATAGATTAGATTGCCTTTTTATTAGCTTGTGTAGCTACAACATACTTTATTTCTATCATAGAATTAGACACAATAAATAGTAACTTTGAAATCTAACTTATAGTTATTTTAGCAAGAGAAAATATAGTCCATGGTAGACTTCATATTATCAATATCTACAACATAATCTCTATCAATATAACATATGATAATAAGGTTTGAATATTAAAAACATAATCACAAAATTTTGTTAAAGTAGTTTTCTTGAGAAATCCAAATCTTTTTGTTGTTTCTATCTCGGTAAATCTATATCATTTGAAACTTGTTTGTTAGTCTCAAGTCTTTCATATCAAATTTTTAGCCAATTGTGCCTTCAATTCTTGGATTCGATATTTGTTGAGGCTTGCTATCTATATATCATTCATGTATAAAAATAAAAGGATGAATTATTTTCATCATCAAACCATTTATAATACATACAAAGATCATAATTGAGTTTATTATACATAAAACTAATGATGAAAGAATCAAATTTTTTATATCATCTCAGTGCTTATTTCAAATCATATAGATACTTGCTAAACTTATAGACCAAGTTCTCCTTATCTATTTCATCTTATCCTTCTAGCTAGAATATATAAATTTCTTCTTCAATTTGTCCATGAAGAAATATATCTTTGATATCTAATTGCTCCAAATATAAATTAAATGTAATATACAAAGGCATTACTACTATAATTGTTGAAAGGCAAATCACATAGAAAAAAATCTCATTGAAACCAATGCCTTCTTTATGAGCATATCATTTTATCACCAATCGTGCATGATACTGTTCTGCTTGATCATTGTTATCCTGCTTGATCTTTTAAACTCATTAGTTACCAATAATTTTCTACTTATTGGCAAGGTACTAGCTTCTAAGTCTTATTCTTGGGTAGAACTTCAATTTATTTCTCTATTGCCATTATCCATAGAGATGCATCGGAACTATTTGAAGTTTCATGAAATGTTGATGTTCTCTATACTCTATTAGAAGACAATATGAAATAATACTCTCTTTAACATACTCTGATCACTAAACTGGCAGCCTCCTACACATTTTGGCTGACTAACTTCTTGAGTCTCAGACTCAACTTGTTTTTGTACTTTGTGCTCTAGTTCTTCCTTCATAGATATTGAAACATCTTGTCTCTAATTATTTTTTACTTGCACAATGGTATTTTTTGAAACTTCTTTAAACATGCTTTCATTATTATCAATTCTTTGTAGCTTATTTTCTACAAAGATTATATCTTTGCTTATAATTATATTGTTGTAATGGGATCCCACAAACTATCCCTTCACTCCTTCAACATATCCTAAGAATACATACTTTCTAGATTTTAGATCAAACTTTATTCTTTTTTGGGTTTTATACATCACATATATAGGACATCCAAAAAAGTATAAAGTAAAGTAATCTACTAGCTTACTAGTCCACAACTTAATTGTTGTCTTCAAATCAATTATATTTAATGGCAATAGATTTATGACATAACATGCAATATTAGGTGATTCACCTAAAAAGAGTTTGGTATACTTTTAATCTTCAACTTTGCTCTCATTCATTCTACAAAAGTTTGTTCAACTATTTTGTTAGTCCATTTTGTTGTGGCATGTATGTGACTATAAACTATTGTTTGATACTTTTTTGCTTATAAAGAGCAAGAAACTCATCATCTATATATTTTTTATTATTATATTGCCATAAGCACTTAATCTTTTTTCCAAATTCAAGTTCAACCCATGCTTTGAAGTCTTTAAAAATTAGAAATATATTTGACTTCTTCTTGATTGGATACACCCAACATCTCATTGAGTAATTTTTAATGAAAGATACAACATATTTTATTCCTCCTTGGGATATTTCTAGTGATTCCCATATATCAGAATGAATTAAGTCTAGAATGTATTTACTTATTATAATTGATCTACTAAATATAAATCTATTCTACTTACCTGTAACATAATACTTATAAAAAGGTAAATTTACTGATTTAATCCCAGAAATTAACTTTTTGTTAGAGACAATTTTCAAATGTTATTTTGATATGTGGCCTAGTTTGAGATGCCACATCATCTTTGACTATTCTCCCTTAATAATTGATACAAACTATTCATTAGTTTTCTCTACTATTTTTTCTTAGTCTGAATAAATTTGTTTTTATTTTTTCTCTACTATTGTCCCAGAGACAATAAAATTTTCTTCAAATTCATCACATGTCATACATTTTGAGGTATGACATGACATGTAATGGACTTTGAAGTAGAGTCCATGGTTCTACATACTATCTAATTCATATATTCTATGAGAGTTGTGACATGTGATGGCCTTGAAGAAAAAATTATTGCATATTATGAACTAGATAGTCTTGGGTTTTACACCCAAGACTATCTAGTTCAGACGCTTACTTGGGACATATTTTGTTGATATCACTCATATCACCATCAAAGTTTCTGCATACTATGAACTTGCATGTTCCTCCTCCTTTTTTTCCCATGCTTTCTTCTTCTAATATTGAAGCTAAAATTTTCATTGAATACTAGAAAGTCAGTAAGGATATATTTCATCATATTAATATTTAGTTGCTCATCAAAATTAGATAGACTTTGAAGTAGAGTCTCAATATGTTTAGCTTTTTTAATTTTATGACCCAACATAGTAAGTTGAGAAAATAAAATATTCAAGTTATTGATATGGTTAGTTACCTTATTAATTTTATCATTCAAAGAATGTTATGTTTCATCTTTAAAAGATCTTATTATGAAGTTACTTTACCTCATATAGTCTTGTGAGAGTATTTCAAATCTTTTTTGCCATTTTATTTTTGGTAATACTTGATAATACTCAATTAATTAGTATTAAATATATACTGATAATTATATTATCACCCATCTCATTGCACTAATCTTTATTAATCTCAATGAACTTTTTTTTAATTATAACTAAGTAATTATTCTTTCTCAAAATTATCTTAATCTTCATTTTCTTAATAAAAATTATTCATATTGATTTTTTCTACTTCAATTATCACTACTGTTTAATTCACATTTAGAGTAAATAGTATAGGATAATAATAGTAACTGTTTGTGTTAAATATATTAATAAAAAATTTCAACTAAGTGATTGAGGTGCAATCCCTTCATAAAAACTATTTGTCTTGAGGCCCTTATCACCTTTTGACAAAACTTTCTTAGATATACATTAATCATAAATGCTATTGTTTTAAACCTCGCCTCTAATACCATTGTTATAAAAATAAAACATGCAATAATACTTTGAAATAAAAAATATTAATATAATAATATGAAAAACTATTAAATAGAATGAAATACAAGCTAAAGATAATTGGGTTTGGGATGAATAATAAATAATGAGATATACTCCTTTTATAGAAGAAAAAAAATCAAAAATCCCGCAAGAATTTTTGACGTGAGCACGGTGAAGTCCACATACTCACTTTAATACTTTTGACATTACAAATAATATGTCTAATATTTATCGAACATAATAAAATTTTTGTAGTAATAGATATATTTTGCGCTGGCCAAATAAATGTGTTTCCCTAACCCTTAAATGTTCACCTTGATGTTTGATTATATATTCATTTGTAACTATTTCTCTAGGTGCACTAGGTCTAAATATTTAATAAACATAATGTACTTGTGATTTAAATGACAACTTCAATCTAGTCCTAACATTTATCTTGAGTTTGATGGGGGGCTATTAACATATGTTATGTTATGGTCTTTAGGGCTATGAGCTTTAGGGCTATTAACATTTATTCTTACCATACACATGTCTCATATATAAAGGCATTGATGTAAACTTTTGAAACACAATATAAGATACAATTATTTAGTATTTTTATTAACACTTGTTAATAAAAAGGTACACCATTTTTTGCTATTTCTTTAGTCTTAGGGGGCATCCCAAATGTCTGCAATATAAGGTAGGTGATAAGAGGGGAAATAGATCCTATAACATGTAGTAGATATCTCGTTCAATATATCATCGAGTTACCATAAGCATGGTTAGTACAATATCTAATAATTAAGAAAACTATAAAAAATGTGTTATAATATTATATCAAGATGGAAAACTTCATAAGCTAACAGCTTAAAAATGAATAAATAAATAAAAATTCTATATATAAACCAACATCCTCAATGTAATTGAGACAACAGTATAGTTGGTGAAATATTTTCAAAAAAAAAAAAAAAACTTAATCAAAAGTAAAATGCAATGTTTGTTTTGTATCAGAATAATCCACATTGGCCAAAAATACCAATTACTGCTAAAAGATAAAAAGCATTATTGTTAAAATTTTTCATTTCGTATTCACGTTGTTTGTTCCTATAAGGTGATAAAACAAAATAAAAAAATGGTTAAGACTAAATAAGTAATTCATGAAATAAAATTTGGATGAAAATTGAAACATTGGTTTCAATAATTTGAGAAAAGTAGATTTTAATCATAATATTAAATAATATTATAGAAAAGGTCAAAACAATAACAATGAATATTAAATAATTAAATAAATTAAATTGAATTGAAATTTATAAGTCAAGAATTGTTTATATTCATTATTACAATTACATATAATTGTGGAGACCATTTATTATTTTTTTTCCATTTTGAGATTTAAAATATAATAAAATGTTAACAATTACAAGTTTTGAGTTGAACTCGTGATGCCTTTAAAAATGTATTCCTAAAACTCTCAATTGTGTGTTTTATATTGTCGAAATTAAAATTATGTTTATATTAAAAATTAAAATTAAATTTTTTTTCTTATGATGTACTTGTGGTAAAAATTCATGAGATTTTATGTAATTATTTTTAATAGATATAGTATTGTTTTTATAAAAAAATTAATATATTGATTATTTTTAAATACTTACAGTTATTTTATATTTTGCAATCAAGAATTTTTATTTTAATTTTTTTACAATGAAGTTGTTCCAATTGAATCGCATAGTGGCCAAATATAGTTTTGATTTAAAAAAGGCATCCCTTTGTGTCTTTTTAAATTGCACATGGAATAATGAAGTTAATTTTGTTGATGAGTTTGTTAATAAGGTTTGTTACATGTAGGTTTTTCATTCTTTAAGTCCTTAAGTATTGCCTTGAGATATATAAATGCTAAAAAATATGGTTGTTATGTTTTTATATTATCTATAGTCCAAAGATTGCCTTCAATCCTTAAACTGCAAAGAAATGTGATTCTTTATCCCTAGTGGTTAGCGTGTAATAATACCTTACACATATAATGATACCTTAACGTGATAATAATACTCGTGGGATGAGTTATTATATAATTTCAAGTAGGTTTTAAGCATGTAATGATACCTTAGATCACGAGTGATGATAGTCACTTCTCCCATATATCCTTCTATTCTAGAATCCCCAAGGAATACGACAATGCTATAGTGGTTAGCATTGTATGAACTTATAACCTCATTTAAATAATAAAATTCAAACTAAACCACTTTTATTATGAAGCACCACATCCCCAACATGGATTAGTTCATTTTACTATTTTATATCCAAAATAGATTTTTATTTAAAAATTTTAATTATTTATATTCAAATAAACATATACAAACAAAATAAATTTAATATGAATCTTTTAATTTGATTTAATAATAAAATTAAATAATTTGATTCTAAATCAAATTAATTATTTTGATTATATGCACTTACATATTTTAAATAGATAAAATTTTTAAAATATTTCATTTGGCTATGGATAAGGCTTCAAAATAGAACCTAGCCTAAATAAGATTTTGGGCTCCCAGTATAAATTATTTTCCCTAATAATTTATATTAATTATAATTCATACCATCTTATAATTATAATTGTACTCACTCACTAATTATAAATTAATTCATATCATTTGTTACTTAATACTAATTAAACTCCTCATATTAAAATTATATATGCTCATTAATTAAATTAAATCACTAATAATCTTATTTAATCTCTAATTATTTTTTTGATTCATTCTTCTTATTTGAATTGATGAATCCAAATTAACTTGTAGGGCTTGACAATATCAAAACGTATAAGCTTCTTCATGAGAATATCATCAATCCTTTTTACAAGACATAAATTTTATTAGTAATTAATATTCACCATATGCTTAATAAAGTTATCCAATTCATATACAAAGATTTCTTAAATTTATTTATAGACTTTATTCTTTATAAATCTAAACAACTATTAATGAGTACACAAAAATAATAACTACTTCCAGAATAAGAGTAATGATGTTTATAATAATAATAATATATTTTATTTCAAATTCAATACAAAATGATTACACTGTATTGGTCACATTCAATAAACTCGAGTATAATGGCACTAGAAGTTACAACTTTACTATTCACCATATTCAAGACAGACATGCATAAGTCAAACTCTACGTATTAAATTATCTACTATGTATAATAAAAGACATGCATTTTCACAAATTTAACTCATTGTAGAATTTTTTATTTAAAACAAAAAAAGATATAAATAAAAAAATTAAAAACATTAAAAATAATTTTTAGTATAAACTAATTCTAATAATCTTTTACTTAGACTCAAAACCATGATACTTATGCTCTAGATGATATTTATGCCATCTCTTATAACTTATATTCTAATAATCTAATAAACCAATTTTACTAGTTCTAATAATATAATAAACTAGCTCTTACAACAAATCTTGCCTTATAAGTCTCAATGTTTTCATATGCTCCTTTCTTTTTCTTATAAAAATACCTACACTTTATAAGTTTTACCCCTTCATGTGATTTATAAGATCCTAGAAATTCTTGGAGTGCATGAACTATATATCTGATTCCAAAGCCTTTTGTCAATGTTCTACATCATTATCTTTAAGTGTTTAATCATAGCTTTTGAGATTGGTTTTTAGTTCATCGGGGATTTTATCATAAGACTCTCCAAAGAGTATATATTGAGTATGAGTATGTAAACAAAAAACTCTCTCACTATGATGAGACACTCCTCTTGATTGTTTACTTTTAGTGACACTATATAGATACTGATTCTTGAGAACTATTATGAATATTTTCTTTTTCCTGTATGATTGGCATATCAATGATAGGATCACAAGGTTTATAATCAATATTATTACCAATAATTCTTTTATTACAATGAGGCAATGAGGTATTAGAGACACCACCCTATTGTGTTCTTTCTAGTATTGAAAGAGTTTGGATTGGATATACTCCTCTTAACATCTCTAGAATAATTCTAATTTTAGGCTTGTAGTTTACTATATAGTCTTGTTCTATGTATCGAGCATTGATGCTAACAACGACATTTAATCCTTTGGAATATAAAACAAATTATCATTAGCTCTTCTAAGATATCCCACAAAGAAGTAAACTTTATTTCTCATTTCCAACTTATTTATCCTCTCTTTCAAAACATGTGTTGGGCAAACCCAAAAATGAACATGTGTTGACTTAGATATAATTAAGTTTAAAATATACGCTACTATTTCTAATACATATCCCAAGAAAGAATTAGGCATATCTGAATAACTCATCATCGAACTTACAATGTCCATAAAAGTCTCATCCCTTCTTTCTACCACATTATTTTACTATTTAGTACTAGCTATATACAATTGATATGTAATCTTTTGATCCAACAAGTAGTCCCTGAACTATTCAAAGAGGCACTTGCTACCATGATCAAATATTAATGTTTTGAGACATTTATTATGATGTTTTTTTGATTCCATCCACTTTGAATTTCTCAAAGATATCAGACTTTAGACATATCAAATAAATATATATTAATCTTGAATAACCATCAATAAAAGTTATGAAGTATTCAAAACAACCTCTTTCGTGAATATCCATGAGCCCACATAAATAAAAATCAACCAATTTTTAGTGACTCTTTTACTCTAAGGACATTGCCACAAAAAGACCATTTGGTTATTTTTTCTCCTAAGTTGAACTCATATGCTGGAAATATTTTTATTTTCAAAGAACTCAAATATTCATCTTTAACCAGTCTCGAAATTGATTTTAGATTTATCTGACCTAAGCATAAGTAACAAAATAAATTTGGTTCATATTAGTAGCATATTTTTTTGTGTGTGGTAAGGTATTGATGCTATTCGACTTATATTGTTGTAGTAAAGTAGAAATAGTTTTAATAACATAAAAGTTATCTTTTAATATACTAGGATAAATAATCAATCTATTCATGTAAATTATTATAAAATCATTGAATAAAAAAGAGAACTCATCATTAATTAATATAGGAATTGAAATCTAGTTTCTTCTGATCAAAGACAAATAGACAATCTTTTAAAATTAAAATATTTTTTTTCTCAAAATGAAGAATGCAATCTACCACTATAATAGCCATTGTCTTGGTACTAATTTTATTGTGAAGATCAATTTCTTCATTACTTAGTTGTTTGGTTTTTTAGAATTATAGATATGATTAGTGGCATTCATATCTACGCACTAGGTATTCATATATACCACTTCTAAACATATTTCAACTACTATTAATTGAGATTTACCTTGATTGTTTATTTTTCTAAAATAAATCATACTCTTCTTCTAGTGTATTGAATGCTTTTAATAAAAATGATTTCAATTTAGTTTTTTTTTGCTCTTACTTGTGACATAGGAGCTATCAATGGAACTTGAGTATATTTTTGAAATTTATTTTTATTTCCTTTTGATTTATAAGTTCTTTCAACCACAAATACTCCAAATAATTTCATGATAATACTTTCATATGATACTAATTCCTTAAATAATTGTACCAAAGTTCAATCAAGTATATTCATATTATAATTTAGGTAGAATTCCTAATAGGAGTTTGGAAATTATTGAAAAATAATATCAATCTGAGAATCCACATCAATCTCATCTCCAAAGATCTTTAGTTCATTTAAAAGAGCAATCATCATGAGAACATGATCCATCACTCGGTTACTTTTAGTTATTATAGTATTTATCAAATACTTCATGACTTTCTCTCCAATAGAATGAGTCTAATTCTCAAATATTTCTTTGAGATTAGATATCATATCATAGACAGTAGCCACATACTGATATTGATATTTGATTATATTTGACATATAAGCTAAATTATAAAATCTAGACATCTCATCAGCCTCTACCCATTTCTTGTATGGCTTGGCTTCCTCATTGGTTTCCCTTTGATGAGGTTTATCTGGCATAGATTTGTAGGTACAAACTTGTAGTTCTTAGTAGTCAAGATAGTGTCAAGATTTATTTTCCAATCTATATATTAGTTTTATCAAATTTATTCTTTTTGAGGATAGTGGCAAGTGGGTTGAAAGATATTTTATTGAAAATTTTATTATGAGCTTTTCAGTTTGAATTCTATTTACATAATTGGTTCCCCCCGAAAATTCTTGAATGAATGCATCATTAGTCTGATATGTCATTATTGTATGCATCAATGGAAGGAAGTCTACTAATTATTATTTTTTCAAACATGCATATTCATATTAATCTTTTTATCTTTTGCCATACAAAATAAAATTAAACTGATAACTTCTCTTTGGATCTATAAAAAAATAGCAATGAAATAGATAGAGAGCATGCTATTATTCGTAGATAAGTGTAAACCATCATGTAATTCTAGAATGAGTAATTCCTTTAAGAATCATTCAAATTGAGAAGTAATTCATTTAAATAATTTCCAGAATTATACAATTATGGTTTGTACTAACTATACCTGCAATCCAGTTAGTTTGATATGGGAAAGGTACCAAGATTAACATGCTAACCAACAAGCATCACTTTCAAACTAATGAAGGAGACCATAGGATTCATTCTAAATAAAACCTATCACCTACTTAGATATTTATAAAATTGAGGGTTTTAAATTTAAAATATGTGTATTTTTATTTATCCCAAAACTATCATAATAGTTGTCATGTATTTTTATGCCTATATATGCATGTCATAACAACATTTATATATTCATTATATAATAAATATTTTTATATGCCACAACATACACATTTCAAAGCCATACACATTTCCTTGCTACAACATGCATATTTTCATGCCTATATATTTTCATGCCACAACATACATATTTCCATGCTACAAATATGTAATGATAGGCATCATGTATATATGAATATTGAACATCTTAGCTATTTAGTTTTTAAGACATTTTAACCTATCACTTTTTAAGAATTAGGTTATTGCCTTAAACTGGGTATGATCTACCCAATTTACCATCATTATGGTTTGAGGTAGTTTTCTTAATAAAATAGATTTGGAATTTTTCCAGTTTTAGTTGCCATGCATTCTTCTATTTCCACTATGAACTCTGCAATTGTTTGTGTCTACCACCATTAACTTCATCATATCCATCCTTTCTGGCTCAAGGGCACCACAAAATCCATAACTATTGGTCATGTCTACCACTATAGTTAACATTGTTGGTTATAATCATCACTTCAAATACTATTAGTGCACCTTTATAACCTCCATAGATGATGTTATCGACAATAGTTACCACTTCTGGAACCATCGCTCACCCTGACAACCTCCACAGGTGGCATGGACATCAACATTCACCATCTCTAGAATTTCTAATTGAAGTGAAAACCAAAATGGGCACCATAGTCGATGATGGTTTTATTATTATATAGAGAAGAAAAAAAAATACATCCCATTCAAAAATTTAAATGCAAAATTACACCCAGTGAATAGAATTCATCTAACTATGTTATCACAATTTATAAATAAAAAACCTCAATGTTCAAGTGAGACAATAAAGGTTAGAATGCCTTTGTTTTAATTGGGGTATTATATAATTCAATAAACTTAACATATCCTTGCATATTACCACTAAAACATTTATCCCTCTGAAACCATTGTTAGAGAACCTTAAACCAAAAAATTATTATTACAATAACTCTTGGATGAGTTATTTTGTTATTTCGATCATATTAAGTGAAAAATTACCTAGTTGTAAGTGTACAGATATCTTCGCTCATCTTCCATAATTCCTTCTCCAACCCCATTTAATGAAGATGATGATGCTAAAGTGGGATAGCATCGTTGAGCCATTTATATATATTAAAAAATAAAATTTTAATAAAGTATTACATTATTAAAATCATGTATTTTAGTTTATTATTATAATAAATATCTTATTAAAGATTTAATGTATATATTATAGGGAAAAATGTGTTTAGGTACACTCCCTAGTAAATATTCGAAAAAAATTATTGAAATTTAAATTTTTGATAAAAATTGCACCAAAATCTTAATTAATTGATTTATGGTGCAATGAATTGGTATAATATCAAAATATTCTCACCCCTCTCCCCTCTTCCCTATCCCTTGACCTCTCTCACCTGACCACTCTCCCCTTGCCCCTTGCACTTCACCCCTCTTTTCTCGCCCCTCGTTGGAGCTCATTAAGCTTCATCGGAAGATCTTGTGGAGCTCCAGTGAGCTTTAGCTAGGTGCTCCATGGAGCTCATGGAGTTCCTTCGTGGAGCTCGATGGAGCTCCAGCAAGGGGCGAAGGTGAGGGGAGAGGGACAAGGAGCAAGGGTGAAAGTGAGGAGAGAGGAGAGATGGGTCAGGGGAAAGAGGTCAAAGGTGAATGTAGAAGAGAGAGTGGAGAGGGGAGAAGGAAGAGTTGAGAGGGGCAATGGGAGAGGAGCGATAGGAGAGGGGCAACGGAAGAGGAGCGATAGGAGAGGAGCAGCGGAAGAGGAGCGATATGAGAGGGGCAGCGGAAGAGGAGCGATAGGAGAGGGGCAGCGGAAGAGGAGCGATAGGAGAGGGGCAGCGGAAGAGGAGCGATAGGAGAGGGGCAGCGGAAGAGGAGCGATAGGAGAGGGGCAGCGGAAGAGGAGCGATAGGAGAGGGGCAGCGGAAGAGGAGCGATAGGAGAGGGGCGAAGGAAGAGGAGCAATAGGAGAGTTGTCACAGAAGAGGAGCGATTGGAGATTGGCGACGATAGAGGGGTGACAGTATTTTGGTATTATAATAATTCAATGCACCAAAAATCAATTATTTAATGTTGCACTTTTTTTAAAATATTAAAATTTTAGTTATATTTTTTCAAATATTTTCTTGGGAGTGCACCAAAATACAATTCTCTTTATATATATATATATATAATCAAAATAAATTTATTAAGAATCAATTAATTTGACAAAATCAAATTATTCGATTATAATTAAACTAATTCTATAGATTATATCTGCATATATATTCTAAATAAATAAATAAAATCTATAATACTCTTATGGTATCCAGATAAATTTAGGAAATGGCCCCTAACCTGAATAAGATCTTAGACTTTTAATATAAATTATTTTATATAATAATTTATATTTAATTATAATTGATACCACTATAAAATTAAAAATTATGCTCACTCATATATTCAAAATATTTTGTCTTTTATTACTTAATATTAATTAAGCTTTCCATTTTAAAATTATAGATATTTATTAATTAAATCAAATCACTAAGAATCCAATTAAAATCAATCTCTAATTATTTCTTGATACTTTCCACTAAACTTTTTTGAATTACATGATTTAATTCCACCTATAGTGTTTGAAACATCAAAACATATAAGCTTCTTCAAGGGAATATTATTTATTTTTTAGATAAGACATTAATTTTATTAGCAATTAATATTTATCATATGCTTGATAAAGCTATCTAATTCATTGATTACTTAAATTTATTTCTAGATTGTAGTCTTTATAATAAAAACAATTATTAACAAATGCACATAAATAATAACTACTTTAAGAATAAGAATAAGAATATTCATAATAATAATAATAATGTATTTTATTTTATAATTTAATATAAAATAATTATATGTTATTGGTCCTGTTCTACATAATCAAGAGTCCTAGTATTAAAAGTTAGAGCTTTATCCTTCACCATAATTAAAATAGACTAATAAATAGGTTGCTTAGTTCTTTCTAGATTCTAGATTATGAATAACAAACTTATATTTCACAAGAATCAATGATTCAATCTTATATAGGTATGCCAATATCTACACACCAAATCATCAAGTATAAATTTAGCTTGTCATAAAATCTTTTATTAGAATAACATGAAGATGTAAATCAAAGAAACAATCATAAATAATTTTTATATAAATTTGTTCCAAATTTAAACACATGGCTGAAATTGTCTAGATAATCTATATCTTCTCTTTTATGAAATCCTTTTTGTAACCAAACTTGTTTTCAACTTATCAATAGAGCCCTCAAAGTTATGTTTAATTCTAAACATTCAATTACATCCAATTCTATTCTATGTAGATTCAAGTGGAACAAGTTTCCATGTTCCATTTTTTTCTAACATCTCACTCATCAAAAATGGCTTTATGCAACTTTGTATATTTAAAGGCTTTACCCATGGTGATTGGTTCAAGGTCATTTGATTCTGAGAGTTGGGTTTGATGGTTCATTTTTGTTATGTATTCATGTATTTTATTCTAGGCTTGGGTGATCATTTAATAAGTTGGAAGGGTTCAGTTTGATGTGGGCTAAGAGATAATACATTGAGATATGTAGTGATGGATAGGTCGAGGTTTGAAGGAAGGTGCGTGTGCTTGTGTGCTAGGACTTGTTTTTGTTGGTGCATGGAACCTATTCTAGAATGTGTGTTGAATTTGTACTTAGAGTTTGCTGAGAGATGATGATTGCATATGAAAAAATGAGTGGTTTTTGGGAAGAGAGAGAGTGAAGGTGAACTTGAATTGGGAGAAGAATCAAAGTGGCAATGAAGTTGAGGCGAAGACTAGAGGATATGCTAGATAGTAAAGAGTATGTAAACTTAGATTCAACAAATTTAACATTTCTTGAGATAGATTTTTGAGATTGAAGAATAAATATAGTAGTTTGCAATTTAAGAGAGAAAGAGTACCCAAGGAAAACACATTGCTTGGACCATGATTTAAGTTTGTGCAATGTATAATGCCTAAGCAAATAGTAGCATAACCAACCAAAGATCATTAATTTTAAATAGTTTGGGGCTCTTTGAAATATTTTGTGGCTAGGCGAAACAATATTTAAAGTGAGAGTGGACATTTTAATGATAAGGTTAGGCAATAGTGGATAAAGTTTAAGTTCAATAGGAAAAGGATAAAGAAGCATGAGTGAGGAGGGAAAGACTTGGTTTCGATGATATGAAGGTACATTCTTTTGGAGAATTCATTATATTTTAGTATGTGAGGAAGAGTACTGAGATAAGAGAGACTGTTGTAGGAATGAAAATTAAGTGGGGACATGTATTTAGTACCATTGTCAAAATATTATATTTTTATGATTGAATTGAAATACTTTTTTTTTATTAACCTTGAATATATGGAGATCTTTGATAATGAATTTGTCTTTGAGTGAGTAAAACTAGTATATTTAGTGAAATAAGAAAATATAATTTCAAAAGGTTTAGTAAAGACAATTATAGAGTTGGAGATGGACAACTCGTGACTTTTATTATGACGAGCATTACATGAGAAATTAGAGATAAAAAGAAAGATAAGCCTAAATAATTATTAGTAACAATATGTTTGAGAATTGAATAGTTGGATGTGTTAAGCAATGGTGTTAGTCACAAGTCATTTACTTTAATGTGGATCAAAATATTGAAGGGGAAAATCGTTAGCTGTTCATATACACTATCTTTAATCTGTCCCTTCAATAGTGTTGCTATAGTTTGAAGTTTCATCATAAGAAGAATAGCTGGTAATAATTCCATAAAAACATTGTTAGAAGTACAAAATTATGAAATAGATATTAAGTTCTTTTTCATATATGGAACACATTAAATATTATTTAATGCAAGGTCATGATAAATAATTTTTAGATACATAGAACTAATGTGGGTGATGGCAACATTTTTTTTGTCTCTTGTCATGTTCTCATCGAATATTAGTATTGTAAGTGGGATTTATAGTAGCTGGAAAATAGCATAATTTAGGTGGGATTTATAGTAGCTGGAAAATAGCATAATTTAGGTGGGATATTTTGATGGGAGGCTTCAAATTTGATGAGTTTTCATCTTCTTCAGAGGTAATAGAGGTATCTCTTACTTGGATAGTCTAGACAACTTTGATGATTTTGGGATTTAAAATAGCTACGAATGACCATGATTAATATTTTTTTATGTAACAAAATGACACAACTAGAAATAGCCACATCTAATATTTTCTTTCTCTAGCAAAATATTGTGATTCTAGGAATGACCATGATTGATATATTTACTCTTTCTAGCTCATAATCATGATACTGGGAATGATCACAATTTTAGTAATTTTACTCTTTAGCACAAGGTTGCAATGCTGAAAAGGACTATGACTATAGTAAATACTCTCTAGAACTAAATGTTATGGTAGAAAATAATGTCGCACCTCAAAATACCTAACATTTTTTCTCGGTAACAAATAAGTAATAGTAAAAAAATATCATGGCCCTAAAATTTTCCATGACTAATTATATCAGTGAGGTACTTGGTTGTTTCGACATAAAAATAATATCATGGCTATCAAATATTTTAGAGATAGTATGATCATGAACTCGGGAAAATATCATGACCACAAAGATTATGTAGCAAAGTAAAAATATTGTATACATTCAATTGTAGAGTCATAGTGTACAAATATTAGCATGACTAGTCTAGTAGAGTTGTGACCAAGAAAGAATACTATAACTACTAAATAAGATAATATAAGGTAAACTTAAGACATGACATGGAAAATATTATAATTTTTTATCACTTCTCTTTCTCTCCTCAAAACTTTTGTATCACTTCTCTTTCTCTCCTCAAAACTTTTGTATCAATAATTCTATTAATTTCTATGAAAATAGTAATTAATTCACTAATATTTATTAAAATCTCTCAAAATATAAAAATTGTAACTACTCTGCTAATTATCTGAGAAAAGCACCTTATTTCTCATTGGTTGAACCTTTTTCTTTTTAGCTGTCAATTTATTGTGAGGCAATGGTTGTCTCAGTACTTACTCTTCAAAATTATGATTGCTTTAATTTCATTTATATTGGTTGGGATTATTTTCACTTGAAGTACTCACCTTAATAACACTTCTATGAATTGTGTGAGGTTGAGCTGAGAATTTTCTTTGTTTTTGTACTGACTAAGGACAAATAAAATTGAAAAGGAAGTACTACATATTATCTATTTTTCAGGTATAATTTATTTGCAAATTATTATTGAAATTTGTTCGACCCAAATTTTGTAGATCTTGTTGGAGACTTACTCCATGAGATCATTCTAAATTTTCTTGACTGGTCAAAAAACATCCAGCTAGTTATATATGAACAATTTTCTCCATTTTGTAGTTTGTCAATTTTTGGGCACATGTTACATAATTACAAGTGATAGAACAGAGAGAAAGATCTGGAAAGAGTATTTATGAAATAAAGCATAAACATGCGATAAGACTTCTTAACCGCCATCGAATAAACATTTTAGGATATTGGAAATAAAGCTAAATAGTTAGAAACTAGCTTTGATGATGAAAATGAAGATCAAGAGGTTCAAGTCCAATAACAACTTCACCTTTCATAAAAATGGGTGAATTATTGTACAATAGGATGAACAAACTTCTGAAACTAAGATGATGTCAAAATCTACCTAACATATTCATCTTCAATTATTTGATAGGAAAAAAAGAATAAACTTTAAGCTATCTTTTATATATGGATCATGCTTAGTGATAAAAAGAAGACCATTATGGAAAAGTCCAATGTCAAATCAATTTTCAAATAATGACTCTTGGATCATCTTGGGAGATTTTAATTTTTCATTATCGAGTATTGACAAATTAGGAGGTCGGATTGTCTCTATTTATGAATATTCCAATGTCATTAACTGTTGCTATATAATAAGCCCATAAGACCTTTCTTCTGACTCTTACTACACATGGATTAATGGAAGAGTATCTAATAAACTAGATAAGGTATTAATGAATCTTGACTGGGAAAATCTTTGCTTAGGCAGTCACACATATTTCTTCCCCCTTGACATCCTCTCAAATCATTATCTTTTACTAGTGTCTACAGTGGATGGAGAGAAGAAATACAGAATCTCTTTTAAATTTGTAATATGTGGCTATCAAACCTTGATTTCATTCCCACACTTAAGAAGATCTATAGCACGCCAATTATCAACTTCCGTATGTTCTGCTTGGTGAGTAAGCTCAAAATGCTTAAATACCCTTTAAAGAAATTAATGATATTCACTCTAGGCGCTATGAAAGTTTTTATGAAAATTATGAGGGCTCTCAAATTTTATACATATTCATAATAATTATTTATGAATACATATTAATCATGACATTTTTTATTTCTATAAATGAGCAATTAAATGGTTTTTTAAAGGTGAAAATGGGTTTGAGGCAATGAGATTCACTCTCACCATATATGTTTATTTTATTATACCATATTTTTCATAACTTGCATAAAACAACTCGATTGAAAAAAGTTGTTTATCATCTTGGATTACTTCTTTGATAATAATTCACTTAATATTTGTGAATGATCTAATTATTATCTCTCATGGAGATATTTCTTTATCCAATATTATTCTGGATAGTATTCAAGAATTTTCAAAAATATCAAGTCTCATTGTTAATTTCTTAAAATTAAATATTTTTCTTGTAGGAGTACACGATGACATAAAAAGAAAAATCATAGTAAATTCTGGTTTCTCTGAATGCATATTAGCAATCACATTCTTATGAATTCTACTTTCTCCAACATGCTTATATCCTCATATCATAATTCTCCACCTTATTATTGAAATTCACTTCAAAATATATATCAATGGGTAGGGAATCTTTTATCAATGGGTAGGGAATCTTTTATCAATGTGTGATAAATTAGAGCTACTTCGAATAGAAATATAAGGAATTGAGTATTATTGGTTATTTGTATTTATGTTACCAAAAGTCATAATCAATTCTATTGAGAATGTTTATAGAAAATTTTTATGGGGATATACTATAACAAAAAGATACTTCCAAAGGAGTCTTGGAATAAAGTCAATACACCACATTTATTTCGTATGGAGGGCTTTAGATTGCTAAATATTATCATATGAAATAAGTTTTTCTTTATTACAACTATGTGGTGAAAAAGTAAGAAAGAAGTCACTTTGTGAATAAGTGGATTCACTATTATTACCTTATTATGCAAAGGGAGAATTATGTCTTGGGGTCTTGGGAACCCAAATAATTAACCTTAAGGCCTCATAAGACCTATATTTGACCTCAAAAGTATGAAACAAACAAAAATTAATGTTAAGGATATAATATTTTTGTAATACCTCATTTACCCCTGATGATGTGGAAAATAAGCAGTTCCGTCTTTGATGGTCTACATCAAAGACGGATCTGTTGACAGACTCTGAAACGGCGACAGGTGTAGAACATGCCGTGGTGTGGCGGCGGCCTTCTGCATGACAGACTCTGAAACGCGCTGTTGATTGTTTTTTTTTTGTAGAAACGACGATGGAACTACCGCCAGACATGACCGGACAATCGCTGTTCCTCAAGCTGGCGCGATGGCAGTGGTGGGCGTTGGTGGAGACCCATGTATTGTTTCTAGTAGCTGGCCAATCGGCGGCAGTTCTGCTGGGAAGATATTATTATGAGATGGGCGGCGACAGTAAATGGATGGCCACGCTCGTGCAGACCGCTGCCTTTCCCATCCTGTACGTTCCTCTGCTGTTCGTGATTCGGTTGTCTTCTCCGTCCTCGTCACCTCCTCCGTCTTCTCCTCCGCCGTCGCCCAAAAGGGTGGCCGCCGTTTACTTACTTCTGGGAGTCGTCGTTGCGGGTGATAATCTGATGTATTCCGTCGGGCTCCTGTACCTGTCGGCGTCTACTTACTCTCTTATATGTGCGTCCCAGCTGGCTTTCAATGCCGTGTTCTCCTACCTCATCAATTCTCAAAAGCTCACCTCCCTGATTCTCAACTCCGTGGTGGTGCTTTCGCTGGCAGCTGCTCTTATTGCCGTGAATGGCGACTCCGAGGCGCTGTCGGGAGTTTCGAGGTGGAAGTACATGATCGGCTTCCTCACCACTCTTTCTGCTTCCGCCCTCTACTCTCTCCTGCTGTCTGCCATGTAGCTCTGCTTCACCAAGGTCATCAAGAAGGAAGCATTTTCTGTCGTTCTGGAAATGCAGATCTACACGTCGCTCGTGGCATCCTGCGTCTCCCTCCTGGGCCTGTTCGCAGGCGGAGAATGGAGCAGCTTGCATGGCGAAATGGAGAGTTTCAGGGCCGGAAGTTTTTCCTACGTTATGACTCTTGTCTGGACGGCCGTGAGTTGGCAGGTGTGTTCCGTCGGCGTCGTCGGGTTGATTTTTCTAGTTTCCTCCCTCTTCTCCAATGTGATCAGCACCGTTGCTTTGGCCGTCTCTCCCATTGCCGCCGTCATTGTTTTCCACGACAAGATGAACGGCGTCAAAGTCATCGCCATGCTCCTTGCTCTCTGGGGCTTCGCCTCTTACTCGTATCAGAATTACCTCGATGATTCTCAGGCGAGGGCCGCCCGACGAGCAGCAGAAGCTGCTCGGGAAGCCGACGACCAACTATGAATCTCGGCCGCCCTTATTCTTTTATTCATTAAGGGCATTTTTGTCCTGGAAATGTTTATATCCTTAAAGTCAAATATAAGTGTTATGAGGCCTTAAGGTTAATTATTTGGGTTCCCAAGACCCCAAGACATAATTCACCCTTATGCAAAATATATGAAAACGTAAGGCAACCAAAGAACACTACTTTTTGGAAATTGCCAAACTAAATTAGGAATATTTTAATAGATAAAGCTAGTGGGATCTCACAAACAAAAGAATTAATAAAGAAATGGAGTGATAATGGTAAATTATCTTTCTTAATGATAGAAGGATAGGAATTAAGAAATTAAGAATAAAGGACAACTTTTTTTTCAATCAACAAAATTTAAATGGGAGAATTATGTCTTGGGGTCTTGGAACTCAAATAATTAACCTTAAGGCCTCATAAGACCTATATTTGACCTCAAAAGTATGAAACAAACAAAAATTAATGTTAAGGATATAATATTTTTGTAATACCTCATTTACCCCTGATGATGTGGAAAATAATAAATGCCCATAAATACCCTCGCTAGCCACTCCTGCACACCATTATTTAAAAAATAAAAAAAATAAATTTCTTGAAAACTATATTGCTTGCATAGCATAGCATAGCGGTAACTTATAAATATATGCATCTATAAAACACTCCTTAAGAATATTGTTTTCGAAAAACTATTAACTTAACACAACTTTGTATACACGGATTAATATTTTCATGTATACATGACTTATATATATAAACGAATTCATAGTCATATATTTGATTAATAATGTATCCATAGTCATATGTGTTTATATAGTCATATACATGTAATTGTAAACACACACACACACATATATGTGTGTGTGTTTATACAGACATATACAAGTATATACACATACATGCGACTCTATATAATTTGATACGCATTTATCCGACTATATATACATGTATTCTTGTATATACAACTGTATATCCACGTAAACACGTATTTATATATGACTATATGCCTATATATATATACACACACACACATACACAGTTGTTTGTAAGTCTGTACATATATATACGGTCATATATACGTGTGTATGCACATATATATGTATGTTTATACATGTATTACCTCATAAGACCTATATTTGTCCACATCAGCTGCTGATGTGGAATCATTAAGGGTATTTTTGTCCTGGAAATGTTTATATCCTTAAAGTCAAATATAAGTGTTATGAGGCCTTAAGGTTAATTATTTGGGTTCCCAAGACCCCAAGACATAATTCACCCAATTTAAATTTCAAATTCTTCGATGATCCAGATTTAATTAATCATATTATTTTTTCCAATACTCATTTTTTAAGGAGATATGGCCATAAATCAATCATTTGGCACGGATAAAAGGATAGGAATTATCAATTTCTCTATGTCAACATGCCTCAAACTTTAAAATACTTAACTTTTGATACATTTAATTTTCTACACACCAAAATATTTTAGTCGCTCTATGTCAAAATGACACAAGAAAAAATTATAACCAAAAGAATCAAAACATGAAAAATAATTATATAAATAAAGTGGTGTGCATTCGTGTATGGACATACACAACAAATATATATCTATAACATACATATAAAATTAAAACCATATATATCCTACATATATATATAGCATTCATAATATATATTTATATATATTATATTATTTATAATGAAGGTTATTTATATTGTATATATCACTAATAATATATTGGAGATTACACACACGCACGCACACGCACGCACATGCACACACTCGCACGCACGCACACATATCACTAAAACATAATTGGTGATACATACATACATACATACATATATATATATTATTTTAGGAGAAGGAACCATTAGAAATCAATCTATTTTTAGGAAAATATACATTATTAATTAGAAGATACCCTTCATGAAATGAAACTTAATTTAGATGAAACTTAAAAGTTGAAAGAAACATTTAGGAAATGCCAAAACGGGAAGGATAATAAAGGATACTAATGAAAATGTGATTACTAGATTTTGTTAATCCATACTGTAGGATAATTACTTTGGGAGAGGATGTGGATATTAGATCAATTAAAGAAAGTGTTAACATGATAGCATACATAATATTCAATAAAATTTTAATAGAAATGAATTCTAAATTTATATATAAATTATTTAAAAAATACCAATTCCTTGGGCATTTCTTATAGAATCAATATATATCAAATGAACATGAGAATATTGTAGCATTCATATCACATTGTTTCAAAGTAGCTAATTTATTACCATTTAACTTAGCTAATAAAAGAATTCCCAAAATGATCCACATATATTTGAGGCCCATGCAATTCCCTAGTTTGTCCAATAAAATATTCATCTTTATATATTGAATAGGCTTTGTATAAGGAAAAAGAATATTTGAATGAAATATGGTCAAATGAAAAATGTTGGTTTACAATATTGGAAAAACAAACATGTGACATAAAAATGTGTTCCAACTCAAAAGAATGGTATAGGAATGATGTTATATGGATGTGAAATTTTGTTATGCATGTGTAAGTTTTGTATGATGCAGGGCAAAAGAGACATATGTTTCATGGGTTAAGAAATACCACATGTGGCTAAAACTACCTAAGTTCTGTGACAAGAATACCTTATGGAGGATCATTATATGGAGCAGGAGTAGAGGAAACAAGTTCATGATAGCATAGCTCATTATCAATGTGTTCATCATTGGCATGCCTAAGAAAAGTATCAAAATTGTCTAAAGAGAAGCCCAGAAGAGGATCAAAAGTATTTATAGAAAAATTAAAAGATTCATCTAGAAATATTTCTAAAATAGAGGAGATAGCCATTGAAGAACAAAAGTAACAAATATCAATAAATAATCGATGTTCCGAGAAGGTAACAATATGGGAAACACAGACAATGAGATATAGAAAAAATGTAGACTAGGGCTCAAGTTTGATGTTCTAATGAGGTTGAGGAATAATCAATTATAGAAAGATCCATAGGAGTGAAGGTGATGATAATCATGGGGTGATCCAAACAGATGCTCATACAGAGTCTAATTATGAATAATAATGTTTTGAATGCGACTAATCACAAGAATAACATATAAAGAAGCTTCCCCACAAAATGTGGTAGGAATTTTGACATAAAAAAAATACTAAGTATCAAAAATATGATAAAATTTTTTTGACTCAATCTTTTTCTTGATAAGTACCTAAATACATTAAATGATATAGAATATCATAGGAATTTAATACAACTTTAAATGCATCTTCAAGATATTCAAGATATTCTTGTGAGGCACCTAGAGCTAGGCTAAGGCTATCTATAAAGTGAATTCTTAATTAATATGTTAGTATGGGTTGGGTTGGATTGAGTTGAGATGTATTATTTCTAATAATAAAAATTAAATAATCTAAATCTTTCAAACCAAATATTATATAATTTACAAATATTAGGTTTAAGTATTTTTATGGAATTGAAAACTCAGATTTATATAATATAAAATATATACTAAAATTTTAAATTAATTATATTGAGTTTGCATATGAATAGTCTAACTTAGACATCCAAGTCTCAAATACTATATTTATATGCATCAGAAAAAAAAAATTAAATTGATTGTTATAAGCTGCAACTTTGAATAAAAAGTTGTTTTGACATGAGTATCTCGAAACAAAAAATAAGGTTTCTACTAAAAAAAATAAACTTGAGTTACCATGTCTTGAAAAAATACAGTATACATTGTTTTTTAATTTTTTGGATTTTACATTTCTTTTTTGATTTCTTAATTATTTTATCAGGTTCGGGTTTTCTTCGAGTTGTCCGAGATTCAACCCAACCCCGAGTTACAACCCAAATATCCCACTCAAAAAAAAATGATGCCTTTAATTGTTATTTAATGAGAAAACGAGTAAACAATATTAACCCAGATGGTAATAATGTTTCCTCATTTCATCAACTTTTAGATGCACTCACTTATTCTCTTCATGGTGTTCATTTTTTGAATCTCAAAATGAAAATTAAAATTCTATCTCCTACTGCATCACGAGGGACATATCATAGGATTGCAACAATTTGCTCCAACCCATTATGTATAGATGTGTGTTTGTGTCTGTATACTTAGTAAAGTTCTTGTTAACTACCATTAACGGACTAACAATGTAAAATATTTAAAAATAGAAAATATTTGGTTGAATTATCTTTATTTTTGGAAATTCTCAAAAATAAAGAACAAAAAGAACACTAATTTTTGGAAATTCTCAAACTCAATTAGGAATTTCTTAATAGATAAAGCTAGTGGGATCTCACAAACAAAAGAATTAATAAAGAAATGGAGGGATGACGATAAAATCATTTTAGATTGTGAATTTATGGGAGGACCAAAGTTAACTTGATGATGAATTTTATTCCCAAATATGTTATCTTTATTTGGACAAAAAAATGATAAAAAATAAGAATAAAAGACAATTTTTTTTTCCATCAACAAAATTTAGATTGTAAATTCTGCGAGGATCTAGATTCTATTAATCATATTATTTTTTAATATTCATTTTGTAAAGAGATATGTCATAAATCAAGCATTTGGCACGGATAAAAGGATAGCATCCATCAATTTCTAGTATATTTAAAGTAATGAATTAAAAACATTTAGTAGACTCCCTGAGAAATATCATGAGAAAAGAAATATTTTAGTCTCTCTATGTCAAATTGCCTCAAACTTAAAAAATATTTAAGTTTTGATACATTTAATTTTCTGCCCACCAAAATATTTTAGTTGCTCTATGTCAAAATGGCATGAGAAAAAGTTATAACCAAAAAAAATCATAACATGAAAAATAATTATATAAATAAAGTTGTGCGCATTCGTGTATGGGCATACACAACAAATATATCTATAACATATATATCAAATTAAAACCACATATTTCCTACACACACACACACACATGTATATATATAGCATTCATTATATATATATATATATATATATATATATATATATATATATATAATGAAGGGTATTTATATTGTATTTATATATATAGCATTCACTAATAATATTTCGAAGATCACACACACACATCATAAAAACATGATTAGTGATATATATATATATATATATAGTCTTTTAGGATAAGGAACCAGTAGAAATCAATCTATTTCTAAGAAAATATACATTATTAATTAGAAGATACCCTTCATGAGATGAAACTTGAAAGGAACATTTAGGAAATGCCAAAGCATACATAATAGAGGATGCAAATGAAAATGTGATTGCTGGATTTTGTTAATCCATATAGTAGAATAATGACTTTGGGAGTGGATATTAGATCTATTCAAGAAAGTGTTAACGTGATAGCATACATAATATTCAATAAAATTTTAGTAGAAATGAATTCTAAATTTATATATCAATTATTTATAAAACACCAACTCCTTGGGCATTTCTTATAGAATCAATATATATTGAATGAACATGAGAATATTGTATCATTCATATCACATTGTTTCAAAGTAGCTAATTTAGTACCATTTAATTTAGCTAATAAAAGAATTCTCATAATGATCCACATATATTTGAGGCCCATGCAATTCCCTAGTTTTTCCAATAAAATATTCATATATTAATATTGATTGGCTTTACATAAGGAAAAAAAAGAATTTGAATGAAATATGGCCAAAAGATAAATGTTGGTTTACAATATTGGAAGAAAAAACATGTGACATAAAAATGTGTTCCAAAAAAAGAATGGTATAGGAATGAGTTTGTGGATGTGAAATTTTGTTATACATGTGTAAGCTTTGTATGGTGCAGGGCAAAAGAGACTTATGTTTCATGGGTTAACAGCTACCACATGTGGCTGAAACTACTTAGGTTCAGTGACAAGAATGCCTTATGGAGGATCATTAGGTGGAGTAGGAGTAGGAGACACAAGTTCAATAGCATAACTCGATATCAATGTTTTCATCTTTGGCTTGCCTAGGAAAAGTATCAAAAATTTTTAAAGAAAAGCCCAAAAGAGGATCAAAAGTATTTATAAAAAAAATAGAAGATTCATCTGGAAATAATTCTAAAATTGAGGAGGTAGTCAGTAAAGAACAAAAGTGAAAAATATCAATAAACAATCAATATTCCAAGAAGGTAACATTATGAGAAACAGAAAGACAATTAGATTTAACAAAAGTGTAGACTAGGGCTCAAGTTTGGTGTGCTCGTGAGGTTGAGGAATAATAAAATAGAAAGATCAAGAGGAATGAAGGTGATGATAGTCACTGGTTGATCCAAACAGATGCTCATACTGAGTCTAATTATGAATAATAATACTTAGAATGTGATTAATCACAAGAATAACATATAAAGAAGCTCTCGTACAAAATGTGGTACGAATTTTGACAGAAAAAAAGAATGGTGAGTATCAAGACTATGATAAAGTTTTTTTTTACTCAAACTTTTTCTTGATAAGTACCTAAACACATTAAATGATATAGAATATCATAGGAATTTAATAGAACTTTAAATGCATCTTTAAGATATTCAAGATATTCTTGTGAGGCACCTAGTGCTAGGCTAAGACTATCTAAATGCTTGCTATAAAGTGAAGGCTTAATTAATATGTTAGTATGGGTTGGGTTGGATTAGGTTGGGTTGTATTATTTCTAATAATAAAAATTATATAATTTAAATCATTCAAACTAAATATTATAAAATGTTTAAAAATTAGTTTTTAAGTATTTTTATGGAATTGAAAACTAAGATTTATATAATATTATAAACTTGAGTTACCATGCCTTCAAAAAATATAGTATACATTGTTTTTTTTTTAATTTTTTGGATTTTACATTTTTGTTTTGATTTCTTGATTATTTTCTCAGGTTAGGATTTTCTTCGAGTTGTCTGAGATTCAACCCAAACTCAAGTTACAACCCAAATATTCCACTCAAAAAAGAATTGTGTTGCCTTTAATTGTTAATTAATGCGAAAATGAGTACAAAATGTTATCCCTGACATTATTCATGTTTCCTCATTTCATCAGTAACTTCTAGATGCACTTACCTATTCTTTTCATGTTGTTCATTTTTTGTATCTCAAAATGAAAAATAAACTTCTATCTTATGCTGCATCATGAGGGGCATATCATAGGATTACAACAATTTGCCCCAACCCATTATATATAGATGTATGTTTGTATGTGTCAAATATTGAGGCCTCTTTTGTCAAAAATGGAGGCTTCAATTGTCAAAGTTAGGTAGCCTAACTTTGACTTCATCTCTCTCACTTTCTACTATAAATAGAGATGTTGATTAATTCCACATATCTCTTCTAATTCATTGTGAAGAAGTGAGAAAGAGAGAAGAGGGTGAAGGAAGTGAGGAGAAGTGAGAGAGAAAATTGAGAGTAATTTTCTTTGAGTGTTGTAAACACTATATTTTTTCCCCTTTATAGTAAACGATATGTAGCAGCCCGTGGTGTAGGCAAGTTTGTGCCGAACCACGTAAATCTTGTATGTCTTGATTTGTTTAATTTTGTTCATTCTCATAAATCCGGCATATAAGAATTGTTGTTTTATTCTTAACAACTGGTATCGGAGGAGGTTATAGGCACTAGGATATTCTTAGTATGCACTGTGGTTGCAGCGTTGTCTGACCTTCAACATCAGAAAAGAATATTTCTTGACCTTTTTTTTTCTGTCAATTTTCGAGCGAAGTTACTATTCACGTAAATAGTGAATTTCGTGAATAGTTAAAATTTGTCGGCAGTTCTGGTTTGTCGACAAAGGTGTTGTAATACACGGTGGTTCGCAGGAATAGTCAGAAACGATCCAGAGGCTGCCAGATTCAAGAAGGAGCAATGGCTGCAGATGAAGGGAAGGTGAAAATTGAGAAGTCCGACGGCGCGGACTTCAGTTTTTTGGAAAATGCAGATTGAAGATTATCTGTACCAGAAAAAGCTGTATCAACCTCTCTTAGGAAAGAAGCCAGATAATATGAAGGAAGATGACTGGAATCTTCTCGACAAACAAGCCCTCGGAGTTATTCGATTGACGTTGTCACGTAATGTTGCCTTTAACATAGTAAAGGAAAAGACCACGGTGAGTCTTATGGCGGCTCTCTCCAGTATGTATGAAAAGCCATCAGCTTCAAACAAAGTTCATTTAATGAGACGATTATTCAATTTGCGGATGACGGAAGGGGCATCAGTGGCTCAACATCTGAATGAACTCAACACAATCACAACCCAGCTAAGTTCTGTGGAAATTGAGTTCGACGATGAAGTTCGAGCTTTGATTCTCTTGTCATCTCTACCAGACAGTTGGAATGCCACAGTTACAGCAGTCAATAGTTCATCAGGTAACAGTAAATTGAAATTTAACGATGTTCGGGATCTGGTATTGAGTGAAGAAATTAGACGGAGAGAATCAGGTGAATCATCAACCTCTTCAGTATTACATACAGAGTCAAGAGGAAGAAATTCAACCAGAGGTAAAGGTCGGAGCAGCTCAAAGAGCAGGAGATTCAGATCCAGGAATCCTAGTAATTCTAATAGCTCAAAGAATATTGAGTGTTGGAATTGTGGGAAGACTGGGCACTACAAAAATCAGAGCAGGAGTACACCAAAGGACCAGGAGATGAAGGCAGGGGCAAATGTTACTTCCACCTCAGAAGGAGATGACGCGTTGATTTGCTCTCTGGAAAGTAAGGAAGACTCTTGGGTATTAGACTCAGGAGCATCGTTCCATGCTACTTCACAGAAGGAACTCTTTGAAAAGTATGTCCCTGGAAATCTTGGGAAAGTATACCTTGGTGATGATCAACCTTGTGCTATTATTGGTAAAGGTGTAATAAAGGTTAAGTTGAAAGGGTAAGTATGGGAACTGAAAGATGTCAGGCATATTCCCGACCTGAGAAAGAACTTAATCTCAGTTGGGCAGTTGGCCAATGAAGGCTACACCACAGTCTTCCAGGGTGATGATTGGAAGATTTCAAAAGGCGTAATGACGGTTGCTCGAGGCAAGAAGAGTGGTACTCTTTACATAACAGCAGATGCACGATGTTCAATTGCTGTTGCAGTAGGCACTGAAACTCCCAAATTATGGCATCAAAGATTAGGTCACATGAGTGAGAAGGGGATGAAGATTATGCAATCAAAAGGAAAACTCTCATGTCTACAATCAGTGGAGATAGACATGTGCGAAGATTGCATACTTGGAAAGCAGAAAAGGGTCAGCTGAAGTTAGAGCTTGTTCACTCTGACATTTGGGGGCCAACGACAATCTCATCCATTGGTGGGAAACACTACTTTGTGACTTTCATCGATGATCACTCTCGGAAGGTATGGGTTTACTTCCTAAAGCATAAGTCTGAAGTATTTGAGGCTTTCAAGAGATGAAAAGCTATGGTTGAAAATGAGACAGGTCTAAAAATCAAAAAGCTCAGAACCGACAATGGTGGTGAATATGAAGACACCAGACTTAAGAAGCTGTGTTATGAGAACGGGATAAGAATGGAGAGAACTGTGCCCGGTACACCTCAACACAATGGTGTAGCAGAGCGTATGAATCGGACATTGACAGAAAGAGCCAGAAGCATTCGTATACAGCCAGGTTTACCAAAGCAATTCTGGGCAGAAGCAGTCAACACAGCAGCTTACTTGATCAACCGAGGTCCATCGGTACCATTGGAGCATAGAATACCAGAGGAGGTATGGAGCGGAAAAGACGTCAAACTCTCACACCTAAGAGTTTTCGGCTGTGTAGCTTACGTGCATATTAGTGATCAAGGCAAGAATAAACTTGATCCTAAATCAAAGATATGCACCTTCATTGGTTATGGAGTAGATGAGTTCGGTTACCGTGTTTGGGATGATGAAAACAAGAAGGTGATCCGCAGTAGAGATGTCATTTTCAACGAAAAGGTGATGTACAAGGACAAACATAAAACTGACGTCGGTGACTTAAAGCAGAGTAAGCCGGTATTTGTAGAAGCAGATGACATCCCAGATGATACTCCAACAGAGCAGATAATGACAAGTCCTCAGCAGGAGGAACAAAGCAGTGTGCAACAATCCGACACAGTACCTCCTACTCCAACTCCTGTATTGAGAAAGTCCTCTCGACCTCACGTGCCTAACAAAAGATACATGAATTATATGTTGCTGACTGATGGAGGAGAACCTGAATGCTATGATGAGGCATGTCAGACCAAAGATGCTAGCAAGTGGGAGCTTGCCATGAAAGAGGAGATGAAGTCTCTAATCTCCAATCAAACATGGGAACTAACTAAGTTACCTGTAGGGAAGAAGGCACTTCACAACAAATGGGTGTATCGAGTAAAAGAAGAGCACGATGGTTCCAAGAGATACAAAGCTCGACTTGTTGTCAAAGGATTCCAGCAGAAGGAGGGAATTGACTACACTGATATTTTTGCTCCAGTCGTGAAGCTCAATACAATCAGAACAGTATTGAGTATTGTTGCTAGTGAAGATCTTCATCTTGAACAATTGGACGTGAAGACTGCATTCCTTCATGGAGACTTGGATGAGGAGATATACATGCAACAGCCAGAAGGTTTCTCAGAAACAGGGAAGGAGAACATGGTGTGCAGACTTAAGAAGAGCTTGTATGGCCTGAAACAAGCCCCAAGGCAGTGGTACAGGAAATTTGACAGTTTCATGCACAAGGAAGATTTCCAAAAGTGCAATGCCGATCACTGTTGTTACTTCAAGAGATATAGTTCCAGTTATATCATTTTACTACTGTATGTTGATGACATGCTGGTAGTAGGTTCAGATATGGATGATATCAGAAGGTTGAAGCAGCAATTGTCAAAGGAATTTGACATGAAAGATTTAGGCCCAGCAAAGAAGATTCTTGGAATGCAAATCACAAGAGATAAGCAGAAAGGACTCTTGCAGTTATCTCAAGCAGAGTACATCAATCGTATTTTGAAGAGATTCAACATGAGTGATGCCAAGCCAGTCAGTACACCCTTGGCCAGTCATTTTCATCTATCCAAGGATCAGTCTCCTGAAACGAAGGAAGAGAGAGAATTCATGGCTAAAGTTCCTTATGCCTCAGTCATTGGAAGTTTGATGTATGCAATGGTTTGTACAAGACCAGACATTGGCTATGCAGTGGGAGTTGTAAGCAGATTTATGTCAAATCCAGGCAAAGCTCATTGGAAAGCAGTGAAATGGATCTTGAGGTATCTACGAGGCACCACAGAAAAATGTTTGTACTTTGGAGAAGGAGAGCTAAAAGTACAAGGATACGTAGATGCGGACTTTGGAGGTGAAGTTGATCACCGAAGAAGCACCACTGGTTATATATTCACCGTTGGAAGTACAACTGTTAGTTGGATGTCAAGATTGCAGGAAATTGTCACTCTATCCACTACAGAGGCTGAATATGTGGCAATGACTGAAGCTAGTAAAGAGATGATATGGCTTCAGGGTTTGTTAATAGAGTTGGGATTCAAGCAAGGCAAGAATGCTCTATATAGTGATAGTCAGAGCGCAATACACTTGGCAAAGAATTCAGCATTTCATTCTAGAACCAAGCATATTGGACTCCGTTATCACTTTATCAGATCTCTATTGGAGGATGGGGTGTTAAAGTTGGAGAAAATCCAAGGAAGCAAGAATCCAGCTGATATGTTAACAAAGACGGTGACTATTGACAAAATGAAGTTGTGCTCAACTTCAGTTGGCTTGCAAGAATAGCAAGGTAAGGAAAAGCTGCTGCATCGATCAAAGTGTGAAGACAGATTGAAATCAGTCTTCAAGTGGGAGATTGTCAAATATTGAGGCCTCTTTTGTCAAAAATGGAGGCTTCAATTGTCAAAGTTAGGCAGCCTAACTTTGACTTCATCTCTCTCACTTTCTACTATAAATAGAGATGTTGATTAATTCCACATATCTCTTCTAATTCATTGTGAAGAAGTGAGAAAGAGAGAAGAGGGTGAAGGAAGTGAGGAGAAGTGAGAGAGAAAATTGAGAGTAATTTTCTTTGAGTGTTGTAAACACTATATTTTTTCCCCTTTATAGTAAACGATCTGTAGCAGCCCGTGGTGTAGGCAAGTTTGTGCCGAACCACGCAAATCTTGTATGTCTTGATTTGTTTAATTTTGTTCATTCTCATAAATCCGGCATATAAGAATTGTTGTTTTATTCTTAACAGTATGTGTATACTTAGTAAATGTCTTATTAAAGACCATTAACAGACTAACAATATAAAATATTTAAAAATAGAAAATATTTGGTTTATTTATCTCTTTTTTAAATTTCATAATTATCATGTAATGATTTGGTCAATTTTGTGTAGGTAATTTATTATAGCATTAATATTTGGGAGAATTATGTTTTGAGGTGCTCCCCTAGGAAAATTTAAGAATTTGAAACTTAACTTTTTAAATTTAAAAATATGTCACCAAACTTTTAAAATATTAAAAATTGAGGCACTCTATTACGTTTATACTAAAATACCCTCCATTAAATCAATAACTAGTCCCACTAATTAATTGCTTCCCCTAGCACATCAGCCCTCGCCCTCTCCCACATGCATTCACATTTTGCCCTCCACCATCTCCCGGAGCCCCTTGGCCCCTCTCACATCTTCTGCAGCTCGAAGGTAAGCTCAAGGAGCTCATCGGGCGAGTCTTCGAGCTCGTCACTCATCGTCGAGCTCCTTAAGCTCGTCTTAAATCACATTGAGCTCGTCTTCAAGCTCTAGGAGATGAGATAGGACGAGAAGCTTCAAGAGATGGCTGAGGGCGAAATGTGAATGCCTATAAAAGAGGGTGAGGGCCGATGGGCTAGAGGAAGTAATTAATTAGTGTGACTGATTATTGATTTAATGAAGGGTAATTTAGTATAAACGTAATAGAGTGCCTAAAATTTTAATAATTTTAGAGTTTGTTGATATATTTTCAAATTTAAAAAGTTAAGTTTCAAATTATTAAATTTTTATGGGGGAGCACCCCAAAATATAATTCCCTCTTAATATTTAGCATGGTTGTAATAAAAAAAATAATAAAAAAATCATTGACTAATGGTATGGTGCAATAATTATTAAACTTTTTTGAAAAAAAAAAGAATACATAAATATATTCATTATTTTTGTATATTACATTTTTTTATAATAAAGTAAAGTGTTCTCCAATTGATTTGTATGGTGCCCAAATATAATTTTCAATTATAAAATGCAGCATAGTTTTGTTAAATAGCTAATGTTTATTTAATTAAATTTGGTGGAAACTTTCCTCCCTATAGTCGTATGATTTTATCTTTAATTTTCAATGATGAGTGTGTGATTTAAGTTTATATTTTTTCATGTTGAGGTGCCTTGATATATTTTGTTTCTACCAGCTACATCACATTTGTTTCTACCCGCTACATATATTTTTATTTAGAATAAATCTCCATTTATGATCAGAATCATATGTTTTATTGTATAAATAAACCACATTCACTATTAGAATATAGCCTCAGATAATTGTAAAATAATATTATGAATACAGATCCCATTGAAAAACTATTATAGTAGATAGAAACTCAGATAAAACCTTAGTTTTATTGCAACCCCTTCACGTAGAGTATTATCTAGTATCTAGAAAAATAACTAGACAAGATTTATCTAAAGAAATGTAAATTTACTTCACAATAACCAACCATATACATTAAAATTTGTTTCTCAATGTTGGGTCAGAATTGAAAAAATTAAACATGTTGAGATTTTACTTCAAAATATATCTAATTAAGATGGGTATTATATTATTAAATGATGAAATATATTTTTATTGACTATCTAGTCTTCAATGAAATTGTTGCTTCTATCTTATAGCAAGAAAGCATTTGAAAAAAAGGATATACATGCAAGCCTATTCTATGCAGAAATTGTCAAGGTGATTACATGAGATCAACAAAACATCTAAACTAGGTCTAAATCATGGTAGATCACAATAAATGAGAAATTTTAAATATAATAGTTATGCTAAGAAATAATACATTTAAATTGATTATTGGTGTAAGGAGTGGAGATAGTCACGAATGCTCACAAATGTGCCATGTATTAACGATGATTATTTTCTATATGGTGAAATGACTGTTTAAAAGTAAACTAGTTTGTGTCTAGTTGTTAGATTCATGAATATAATGATACAAGATATCCCACAAAGAATGCTACCATAATTAGAAATAAAAAAAACATTGTTCTATCAACACAGATAATGATCATGTTTTGGAGAGTGTTAGTATTGATACAATCAAAATAAACATGCTAAATGATATATTATAAAACGTGTTTGTGGTTGTGAACAAAAAAAAAACACTACTAATCTATTTATGCTTAAAGTAAAAATAGTAAATATAGCTGATTTGTGTTACATCAATTAACAAACAAGAGTTGGTGATATTATATGTCAAACTAGGTCACATATCAGAATGATGTTTTAAGATTCTTTCTAATAGAAAGTCACTTCTAGATAGAGGTTGATTAGGCCATGCTGAATTTGGTGGCCTAGTCCAGCCACCTTTTCATGCCGAACATGTCATAAAATTGGGTATTTGAACCATGTTGTGTAGTCATGATAACATGGGAGGCAGGCTCTACACGGTCTGATGGCCAAGCTTTTTGAACTAAAAGTGTTGAATTGAATTGGGTCATGCCATGTCAAACTAGGGTGTGCTTGGTTGAATCGACTTATGCTGGGTTGGTGAGGGCCAAACTACTTGTGGCTTGGGCATGGCACTAGCCAGTGCCATAATGATCCCTCCCATTGCCTCCACTTATCTCCCCTAGATGGCATTATCCAGTCAGGCACTGCTCTATCTCCTTTGGAACTAATTCATGCCAGAGTGCCTGTCACAACATGTAGCCAATGTAGTCATGGGCCCTTAGGGTTGGTTCAAGCATAGTTATGAACTATATCATGCATATGTATAGGTCTATGCCACTAGCATTTCCCAAGCAACCATCTCACTTGACACCTCTACTTCAAGGGCTAAATTTAGTAGATATATATTTTTATGAGTATTATGTAACATGTAGCATAGATTGATATTCATTAGATCAGCTGTCAAGAATAAATATATTCTAGATTTGATTCATTCTAATAAATGGTAATTACCAAAAATATTTTAGGGAGAAGCAAACAACTATCTTTTTTTATAATTACTATAGGAGATCTTAGGTATATCCAATTAAGAAGAAGTCAGATATACTTATAATTTTAAAGAGTTAAAAGCATTAATATAACTTAAATCTAAGAATTGTGCTTTTTAGGATAGATATTGGTAGAGAGTATATAGATGATGCATTTCTTATTCTTTGTAAGCAAGAAAATATTAAATAATAACTTACGGTCACATACATACCACAACAAAATGGAGTAGTTGAATAGATGAATAGAATTCTTATAGAATAGATGAGAGTTTATGTTGAGGATTACAAGTCTATAAAACTCTTTTTTGTGTGGAAGTAGCTAATACTACTTATTATGTCATACATTTGTCATCATTAACTACAATTGATTTTGATAGAGATGTAGGTTGGCAAGCCATCAAGTTATTCTAGTTGGAATTTTTTTAGATGTCATACATATGTAATATACAATACCCAATAAAGAATAAAGTTACATCTATAATTTAGAAAATATATATTCTTAGGGTATGTTGAAGAAGCAATGATGTATCACCTATGAGATCACACTATCCACAACTCACAAAGTTATTATCAATAACATATAATCTTTATAAAAAATTAACTATAAATAAATGATAAAAATGATTGCATGTCAAAGGATGTTTCATAGACTAAAGTAAAAAATAATTGGACATGAGATATTCTAGTTTCTATGGATAAAGCACCAAAAAACAAGGTGTAAGAACATGTAGAATATGAGCCTCCAAAAGTTAGTTAGACAATAATTGAAAGAATAAATTATAAAAACTTTGAGAAAAGACTTCCTACATAAATTAATTCATTGACATGTTCACGAATTTATCTAGAAGGCATTGAACTCAAAAAATTCTTTTTGAAACTAACTCGAATTGTAATCAACATTTCTTGTAGTATTGCCTCTACATTAATTAACTTTTTCTTTGTTGTCCTAGGACTAGTTGGATTTGATTTAACAATGTGACTTACAAAATGTATTTTATTGCTTGTTGACAGATGTTTCAATCTACTCACACAATGGAATTTGGCATTGATTGATTACAAGGAGTAATTTCAATTGATATTTTCATAAAGGTGGTTCGTGTAATTTTGGCACTAGGTAATGGTGATCATCTTGTATGCACATAGGAAGGAGGTGGAATTTCTAGTTTTATATGTCCATTAATCTTTTCTAAATTGTACACCTTTGGTCACCATGGAACACATATAATAGTCCTCTAGTAATACTCATTCCCGAGTTTTTACAATTTGGTGGAATTATACATAGCATATTTTTGTAGAGGCACTAATAGTGATGTATGTGATAACTCGTAGGGTTTCTCCACTATAAATGGTGATTAGATTGGATTAATGTAGTTTCCAAGATAAAATTCATCTCATTTTAGCCATGATTAGAGGGATTGATGAGGCGAGTATTGGCAGGGAGAACACAATGCCTATTTCACAATAAATTCTTTTTGAAACTAACTTGAATCATAGTCAGCATTTCTTGCAATATTTATGCTACATGAATTAACTTATTCATTGTAGTCCTTGTTTTAATCTTCTCACACAATGGAATTTGGCATTGATTGATTATAATGAGTGATTTCAATGATATTTTCATCAAGGTAGATCGTGTAATTTTGGCACTAGGTGATGGTGAACATCTTGTATGCACATGGGAAAATTGTGGAATTTCTAGCTGTATTTGTCCACTAATCTTTTCTTAATTGTACCACTTTGGTCAACATGGAACACATATAATAGTCTTCTAGTAATACTCATTCCAAGTTTTTACAATTTGGTGGAATTATACATATCATATTTTTGTAGAGGCACTGATAGTGATGTAGATGATAACTCTTTGGATTTCACCACTATAAATGGTGATTATATTGGATTAATGTGGTTTCCAAAATAAAATTCATCACATTTTAGCCATGATTAGAGGGATTGATGGGGATAGAGTATTGGCAGAGAGAACACAATGCCTATTTCACAATAAGTTTCTTTTTTTTTTTTTTGCAAGGTAATAAGAAGATAAATTTTAAAAAGTTGCTGTGTAGCTTTAATTTAAAAGTTCACATCAACTTATGAAAATTTGTAACAATTTATAGAACTTCTAGAGGGTGCTAACTTGGTTCTTTCACATTGAGAACACTATAGTTAACAAATGTTCCATCTCTTTAAAACTTTTTTTTGGCATTGATAATCTCATGAAAATGTTGTATCTTTTACAAGATATTCATATAAAAATCTTTAAAAACCTTCTTATAAAATATGATGTGGTAAAAAAATTATCATGGGAGTAAGTTCTATTTCAGATTTGTGCACTCCATTCCCATTATTAGCCATAATATGATTGAGAAATACACTAATATGTTTACCAATTAAACACCGCATTCATTTTTATACATGTTTTCAACATTTATCCTAAAGCTAAATAAGTCATTTTCATATTCATCTTTATACATGATTAAATCATTACCAAATACTTTCATTCTTATTTCAACCATATCGTAAAAGACAATAAGCATACACAATTGGAAAGAGGCCGGATTATTAGATAAATCAAAAGTCATACACATATAAGCATAGATCCCATATGGGTCCTTTTTAAGGTAATTGTTTTTTTTTTTTTTTGATCTTCGAAAGTTATCTCAATTTGCAAGTATCCAAAATGTTCATCCAAAGAGTAGAATGTCTGTGGTCCAAAATTGTCTCAAGTATTTAATTAAGTATTTAATCAATTAATGACAAAGGAAAGTAACATTTCTATGTCACCAAATAGCTTGTGGTAGTTAATATACACTTCACCTCATAATCAACTTTGTAACATGACTATCTTTTTTTTCATTTAAGACTACCATAAGTTCGAATTTTTTTGGCACACTTGTGTATAACTCACCCTTGGAATTTTTGAGATTTGTGAAAAGTATCCATGCTTGTAATAATTGTAGCACTTCAACTCTCATAGCTTCTTGATTTTCAGGTTTTGGGCTTGCTTTATTGCTTTTGCATTTTACTCCATATAGGTGTAATGAGTACAAACCAAATAATTAAATTATTTTAGTTTTGAAACTTTGCCCCTAATTATTTCTTTTTTATCTTTTAACAAAGACTTCACAATATCTTATTTGTGAGATTATAAGTTAGATGATATGAGCACAAAAAATCTTTTATTCTTCTCTAATAAAACATATTTTTATTCAATCAACAAGGGATTGAGGGTTTGTTTAGAAATATCTTTTTTTTTCTTTCAAGGAAACAATATTTTTGATATATGATTTAGTTCTCAAGGTATTGTGAACTAAATTCTATAGCAGCACTTACCTAGATAAGCACTCATTTTGCAATGTGCTATGAATTAGTTGGTATAAATTAGATTATGTTTGAGTTCGTAAGTATTGAATATTTGTAGATCATGTTTTCAAGGTACTTCTAACTAGTCATTATACTTCTGTTTTAGTTTGGGACACAATTCTTAAGATGTAAAATATATTTTACAATATTTTGTGAGGTGGTTGTGGTGATTCGACTTCCATTTTTTTATATTCCCCCACTCTCATTCTTCTAAACCCAATTCATATTATTTCTTAGATTATAATTGGCTTTGGGGCCTAGAAGCCTCAAGATCAAAGCATGTAAGACTCTTATCCTTACAATATAATATAACAGACTCGTAGATACCTTGTTGAGCAAATCAAACATCTCTTGGGATCAAACTTGTGACCATGGGATAAGACCATCCATCCTTTTTGGCAACTGAACTAGCATGTTGGTGACTCATCTTCCAAGTTCCGCTTCATCTTCCAAGTTAACATATATCTCTGTGAGTTTTTTATTCATTTTCACCCTATAAAATTTTGAAACCATAGATTATATCGAATAATATTAATCAGGGGCTTCTTCCTCTTGTTGAGAATATTTTTTGCATTGATTAAAATTATTAAGCACAAGGATCATATACCTGGATATTAAGTGCATAACTCTATTTTGTAGTTGATTTGGGTATTTTTGATGACAAGGAAAAATCATCAAATAATGATAGATGTGTTGCACATCCTCTTTGCAATGGGATTTATACCTGAAATTGTGTAAAGTCCATCAGATAATAAACCCTTTATACTTGCGCCAACATATAATCAATGACACCTAATGATCAATTAAAGAAACTACGATAGATATAATTTTGAGTTCTCACATCTCAAGTTGCTTATATACTAAGGGAAAAGATTGATGCTTTCTCCCAAATCTAGGAATGTTTTTTATACAATTTGAACTCCAATATTCAGATAAAGTTTAGGCAGTCCAAATCCTTTTATTTTATTAGTCTCTCTTATAGTATATAATAGACCTATTCGTTTGATAAAAAATACTTTTTATTTTTTTATTCAGCCCCCACTTCTCCAAGAATAAATCTTTGAGATGTAATATATAGTTTTGCATTTGTTTAATCATATCTAATAATGAAATATTTTTTGCTTACTTGTTTTTAGCATTTCAGAAAAATTTAGAATATTGTCACTAGTTTTCTACCTTGTAGAGTTTTTGGAAAAGATGGTTGTACAAGCTTTTATTCTTTGCCTCTTTTTCTAAACATAGCTCTTTCATATTTTTTTTGGGGATCTACAAATATTTTTTTTCCTTTTTTTTTCTCTTTGGCTTCTCTTTTTTTCTTTTCAGTATTTGTGGTGGTTATAAAAATTCATCGGCATTACTCTTGGAAGAGGTAATTTCATAAACTTGTCTTTCTCCATGTCTCTATTTAATAATATTTCTTTTGAATTTTTATAATGTTTTAGGAACATTTCTACTCAATAACTCACAAAAACAACTTGTTTCTCCTAGGTCGAACTTTTTTTTTTCATTGTCAATTTATTGTGAGGCAATAGTTGCTTCACTTCTTACTCTTCAAAATCATGATTGCTTCAACTTCATTTATAATCGTAGGAAGTATTTTCACTTGAGGTACTCACCTTAATAATACTTCTAGGATTTGAGTGAGGTTGAGCTGAGAATTTTCCTTGCTCTTGTAATGCTAAGGGCAAATAAAATTTTAAAAGAATGTACTATATATTCTCCATTTTTCGGGTATGATTTGTTTGCAAAGCTTTATAGCAATTTGTTAAACCCCATGATTTTGGACATTTGAATAAAATTTAACTTCATCGTTCATCCATTAAAAATTTAGGTGCTCATCTTAATAACACTCATCATGCACTCTCAGTTAACAAGTTGAGCATCATGTAGAAGCTTTTTCATTATTTTATTGTAACCAATCGTCCTCTTCTTAATTCCTTCAATCTCCTAGCCAAGAAAGTCATTTATGTTTGAACATTTTGCTCAACATTCAAGATATGTATGTCCGCTCTTGTATTGGGATGTAGTTCTCTTTATAGGTTACTACCGTTCATCCCAACAACTTTATAGTTATTCATATATGTGTCTATAATGGATCAGTTAGCACACAAACAATCCAATGGGTCAACCAATTGACTATTTTGCAGTGTGAAATTAGGACTATATAGCCTTTTTTTTTTACAAAATAGTTTAGCCATTTTATTACAAAATTTTTAAGTACTAAATTATACAAATTATTAATTTAAAAAATAGAACAGGATATTTGAATTTATAAATATATAACTTATTTTAAAAATCAATCATTGATTGTTTAAATAATTATAAACATCATTGTAATTAATATTATATATTTAAATTATATGAATATTTATAAACATCATTGCAATTATGATCATCCAATTTTGGCTGATGACCTAATTCTTTATGCGTTGAATGGTTTTGGTGCAAAATTTTGGAAGATTGAATTGCCTATTTGAACCCGAGAATAATCATTGGCCTCTGAAGAGTTGCATGACCTTATTGTTAGACATGAATGATATATGAGGTGCTTGGAAGCCACAAAACATCAACTAGTTGTTTCAATGAACTTCACAAAAATAAAGCAGTTTGCACAAGAGGAGAGTCAATCATGGTCCATCAAGAAATATTATTATGCACGTGGGTCTCAAGGCTCCAACTTAAGTAAAAAATTAATGAAGTACAACAAGTACCGTCCATAATTCCATTCTCATAATATTTTCATAAATTGTGCTACCACATCTAATGGAACGGATAAAAATTTGTTAATTGATTCGATTGGTTCTCATAATACCATGGGTGATCTTTCCAAATTATCTATTTATTCTGAATACGAAGGAACTGATGAAGTTATTCTTATGATAGTTCAGGTTTGGCAGTCACATATTGGTTGTTTGGCTTTGCACTATCCTTACCTAACTTTTATATTGCATGATATTCTTTGTATATCAAAAATTTGTAAAAAATTAATTTCCAAATTCTTCATCTCACCAAACCAAATAATATCTTTGTTGAATTTCACCCATATTATTTTCTTGTGAAGTACAAGATCTAAGGGGTGATTCTACTAAAAGGAGTATGTAACAATGAAATCTACACCCCAGATACTATCCTAGTATCAAAAAAGGTTGCTAATGTGCCCGAATAAACTTCTATTGATGGATGGAACAAGTGTCTTGGGCATCCTTGTCTAAAAATTGATCATCATCTTGTAAAGATTTTTTTTCTTATTTCACCAACTAAAATTTTATGTTTACTATGTTTTTCATGTTCTATTAATAAAGTTCATCAACAACCCTTTCATGTCAATGGTCTCCAAAGTTTATTACTTTTTCGAGGGTCTCAAAACATGCAAAGAAGCTATGACTTCTAAAGATATTACTTTTTTCGAATGAGATTATTAATGGGGATATAGGGGAATGGTGGTTCTAAAGAATCCGATCATTGCTCAAAAGCTCAGGAAATTGAAATCACGTCAATTTTATTTTTGATTGTGTACATTCAATATCTTATGAAATAGTCATCAATAAATAATTTATAGTATTTTATACCTCCTAGCACTAGAATTAATACTTTTGAAATAATAAAATGGATCAGTTTTAAGAAATATTTGTTGTTAGCATTAGATATATTAAAATTTAGTATACATTGCTTAGTAATGGCATAATGCTCACAAAAAGATAAGAAAACCTTTTTGATTTTTGCAAGAAACTCTTGTTTTGAAAAAAAATTTAAACCTAATTCTAGCATATGGGCAAGTTTATGTTGCCATATTATTTCAATTATTTTATTGACCTTGCTGAAATCTTAGATACTTCTCATTCTTGAATTTCTCTTCTAAGCATATATAAATTTGTAGTTACCTTTTTTATATTCATCACTAAAAAGATTTCTTTGACTATTTTCATGGACTCATTGAAAATGAGTTTTGAACTCGTCATTATCTAATTGTCAAAGGATAATAAATTTTGTTTTATCACTTAAATATCATTCCCTTTGATGATTCACATTGTATAATCATATATTTAAATCCTTCCAATTTCCCAACCTTCCCAACCCTTTACTCTCATTTTTTTTATTTTCTATTTTTTTAGTCTGAAAACAAATATAAGAAAGTAAATAGAAACATGATGGACTAGTGACTATGAAAAGGCCTAGTCCATTATTATAATTTCAATCTTCTTATGAAGATTGAAATAGGGATAACTCTTTGTCCCAAGCAAAGAAATACCTATAAAGCTTTGGCTAGTGGCTATTCACCCTTGATATTTTTTCAGACTTTATATTGCTATCATTGCAAGTTTATTAGGATATATTTGCTACATCATGTAAGTTATAGTGCAACTAGATTTTAAATTTATTGAGAATATGTTGAATTTTGCATCATATAGCAACACATGCTATACCCCAAAAAATTTGTTTTTCATTACTAGAAGGTCATGTGGTTTCTTTAATTTTTGCTTGAAAACTCTTTCAGGCAAAAATTAAAAAATATGTTGAATTTAGCATCATATAGCGACACATGCTATACCCAAAGAATTTTGCATCATAAAGCTTTTGGAGTATCATCCCGAAACTCTTTCATCTCATTAAGGTTAAGAAATATGTTTAACCTAGCCATGGAATATAATATAAAGAGAGATTACCAAAATAGAAGTAAAGATTATTTGATAAGCCTATAAAAAATTCCACTAGCTAAATGACCAATACTTACTTGACATTTAGAACCTTCATAAATTTACTTCATCATTGACTAATTTAGTTTTTATATTAGTTTTTTTATGGTAGGGTGATGATATTGTATGATTCACCCAATATTTGATAAGAACTGATTTGAGTGTCTTATTATAGTAGTATATCCCTCCATCACTTGTAATTATCTTAGACACTACAAAGCATAAGAATATAATTTTTTGAAAATTTTAATCACAACCTCATGGTTTTCTTGCTTGTAAGGAATTACTTCTACTCACCTGGATACATAGATTGCACTCACCAAAATATAGTTATGGCTGAATGTGGAGAATAGTCTTATGGACTATTCCTCAAACACCAAAGACTTTTGCAAGCTAGATGAGATTAAATGGCATCATTTGTCTTGTAGATCAGTAGATAGTTTATCAGCCATTCACCACTTATTAGATACTTTGTACAAAGCTTTGGCATTCTCAAACAATCATGTCTACTAAAATCAAGCTCAATGCATCATTAAACAGTGTTTATTATATCATGAAAGATTCTTCCTCATAATAGGAATTACCTTTTGATGTGAAGAATTTTGTTTCTTGCTCCATCTATTGCTTAGGTAGAATCCTAGTCACTAGGTAATTCATTATGTGTGTATACCATGGAGTCACTCCCAAAATAATATGTGATCCATCCAAAGTTTTTGTTCTTATAGGGGAGCTAGAAGGAATATATATATATATATATTTTTTGATTCTTGTCAACTAGTTGGCTACGAAATTATCAGCCTCCTTTTTTATTTTCAAATTGCTATTGAAAATTTTGAAGTAAAAGAATCCAAATTAGCAATCATTCTTTTACATTTTTCTTGCTAAAGAGATAATTTAATTTTGTGGAATCCATAATTATGGAATATTCTAACAAATTTGATTTGAATTTTTCAAGGGTGTGCTCTATAGTAAGAAGTTCCTTTTCAATAGTATTTTAGTTTTTTTTTTGTGCTTCATTAAGAGAGTTACTTGAATAATAAATAAAATAAAAATTTTCTAAATGTTTTTGATTAAGAACAACCCCCAATGCAAGCTCACAGACATCACACAATATTTCAAACAGAATGTATTGACTTGGCTGTTTCACAATGAGAATACTAGTTAACTAATATTTCATATCTTTATTACTTTTTTGGCAATGATTATCTCATGAAAAGTTTGTATCTTTTACAAGATTTTCATATAAAATTCTTTAAAAACCTTCTTATAAAATACGATATTGTTTGAATATTTTCATGGGAGTAAGTGCTATTTTAGATTTGTTCACTCCATTCCCATTATTAGTCATAATATGACCAAGAACTACACTAATATGTTTACCAATTAAACACCGCATTCATTTTTATTATAAAAATAGAACCCACAATAATAATTTAAAAATAGAAAATTTAACTCTTAAGACAATAAAATAAATAATACAATAAAAGGAATACAAACTAAAAGGGAATTGAGACTAGGATATATATCAAAGAAGGAGGAACCTCTTTTTATAGAAAAAAAAAATCAGAAATCCCAAATGGATTTTTGATATGGGCAAGGTGGTGTTTCATCTACCCCTTGCCTTTACATTTTCCCACTTGAAATTTTTTCACTCATCTATGCTTGCTTATATTCTTGCTAAGCCACATGAAGTTATACACGATTCAAATTTGTTAGTATTGATTGGTTTGGTTAAAACATCTGTTATGTTCTTATCAGTATGAATCTTTTGTATATTCACACTTTCTTCTTCAACTTTTTCTCGTACAAAATAATATTGTATTCTGATATATTTTGTCTTCATATGAAATATTGTATTTTTTTAGAAGTATAGAGCACTTTGACTATCACAAAATAAAGTAACTTTATTTTATTTGTGTCCAAGTTCTTCCAATAGTTTATGTAACCATATTACCTATTTACTAGCTTGTGTAGCTACAACATACTCTATTTTTATCATAGAAGTAGACATAATAGATAGTAACTTTGAAACTGAACTTATAGCTCTTTCAGAAAGAGTAAAAATATAACTCATGGTAGACTTCATATTATCAATATCCATAGCATAGTATGCATTAACATAGCCTCTGATAATAAAGTTTGAATATCAATAACATATTGCAGCATATGAAGTTCCTTTTATATATATGAGAGTTTTCTTCACGGTACTCTAATGCTCTCTACCATAATTTATCATGAATCAACTAATCATTTACACTACTTGTGCAATGTTTAGTCTTGTATAAATCATGGTAAATATTAAACTTCTTATTGCTTATACATATGTATGGTACTCGAGATATCTTTATCCTCTCTTCTTTTGAGCTAGGACACATACTTGAGTATATCTTAAAATTAATAGGAAGTGAAGTTAAAATTGGTTTGCTACCTTGCTTGTTGAAGCATCACAAAAAATTTATAAAAGTGGCTTTCTTAAGAAAGATAAATCTTTCTGTTGTTTCTGTCTTGGTAAATCTATATCCCTAAAAACTTGTTTGCTAGTCTCAAGTCTTTCATATCAAACTCCTTAGCCAATTATGCCTTTAATTATTGGATTGGATATTTGTTGGGGCCTTCTACCAACATGTCATCCATGTATAATAATAAAATGATGAAATTATTTTCATCCTCAAACCTTTTATAATATATATAATGATCTGAATTGAGTCTATTATACACAAGACTAATGATGAAGGAGTCAAATATCTTATACCAACACCTTAGCATCTATTTTAAACCATATAAAGACTTGTTATACTTATAGACTAAGTTCTCCTTTTGTATTTTATCAAATCCTTTTAGCTAGAACATATAAATTTCTTCTTCAATTTTCCATGAAAAAATGTAGTTTTTATATCCAACTACTCCAAATATAAATTAAATGTAGCACTCAAAGTCATTACTAATCTGGTTGTTGTAAGATAAGTCACTAGGTAAAAAATCTCATTGAAGTCAATATTTTCTTTCTGAGCATATCCTTATACCACCAAATTTGCACGATATTATTCTGCTTGATTATTATTATCTCACTTGATCTTGTAAACTCATATGTTTCCAATGATTATTCTTTTTTATTGGTAATGGTACTAGATTCCAAGTCTTGTTTTTGTGTAGAGATTCAATTTCTTCTTCCATTACTATTATCCACAAAGATGCATTAGAACTTTTGGAAGTTTCATAAAATGTTGAATGTTCTCAATCCTATATTAGAAGACAATATGAAAAATTGCTCTACATATCATACTCCGAGTGCCAAGCTAGCAGCCTTCTACCCATATTAGCTGACTAATATTTAGAGTCTTAGACTCGACTTACTCTTGTACTTTGTGCTCTAATTCTTCCATTGTAGATATTGACAAATCTTGTCTCTAATTATTTTCTACTTGCACAATGATAGTTTATGAATCTTCTTTCAACACGCTATCATTATCAGTAATTCTTTGTAGTTGATTTTCTACAAATATTATATATCTACTGATAATTACATTGTGGGAAGTGGGATTCCATAAGTAATACCCCTTCACTCTTTCAACATATCCTAAGAATATATACTTTTTGAATTTTAGATTAAACTTTGTTCTTTCTTGGGTTTTATATATCACATATGTAGGACATCTAAAAAAGTATAAAGTAAAGTCATCTACTAGCTTATTAGTCCACTTCTTCATTATTGTCTTCAAATCAATTACATGCAGCATTGGGTACTCTTGCCCAAAAAGAGTTGGCTAGACTTCCAATCCTCAATATTGCTCTCATCCACTCTACATGCCACAACTTCATTATTGTGGCATGTATGTGACTATAAACTATTTCTTGATCCTTTTCTACTTATAAAGAGCAAGAAACTCATCATCTATATACTTTTTTGATTATATGTCCATAAATACTTTATCCTTTTTCCATTTTCTAGTTAAACTCACATTTTGAATTCTTTAAAAATTAGAAATATATCTAAATTCTTCTTGATTGGATACACCCAACATCTCATTGAGTAATTTTTGTTAAAAGATATAAAATATTTTGTTCCTCCTTAGGATATTTCTAGAGATTCCCAGACATTAGAATGAATCAAGTATAAAATGAATTTACTTCTTATAATTGATCTACTAAATATCAATCTAATCTACTTACTTGTAACATAATGCTTACAAAATTGTAAATTTACTAATTTAATCCCTAGAAGTAACTTTTTGGTAGAGACAATCTTCAAATGTTATTTTGACTTGTGGCCTAGTTTTAGATGTCACATCATTTTTGACTATTCTTCTTTGCTAATTGATGTCAATCATTCATCAGTTTCCTATACTATTTATTGTTTAAGCATGAATAAATTTGTCATTATCATTTCTCCCTTCATGACCACAAGTGTGTCTCTTACAATCTCTATCATCTCATTCTTAATATGAGTTTTATACCCAAGACTATATCTTTGTCCAAGAGATAATACATTTTTTTTCAAGTCTATTAATTGTCATACCTCTTGAATGGTATAAACCATACTATCAAATATTTTTATTTTTATAGCACCGATACCAATAATTTTCAAAGCATAATCATCACTTATGTGCATAGAAACATCTGAGATTGTTTTATATTTGTGAAATCAATCTCTTTGAGTTATTTTGTATCATGAAGCTCTTGAGTCTAACAACAACATATTACTAAACTATGTTCTACTTTCAATTATTATTGTTACCTTACTACATAAGATGTTGCCATCATCATTGATACCTATAATATTTCCTTGAGAATTTGATAATTCATTATACTTACTCATTTTCTTAAATCAACTATCTCTTTTGAAGTACCATTTCTTATCATAGTTATAGCACTTAATATATGTTTTATTTCTTGATTTTTATCTAACAAAATTCTGATTCCCACTATGCCCATGTTCCAATGATCTACCTCGTAGCATCGACAAGGCTTCTACTTGTTATATATTTGCATATTTATCCTCCTTGTTTTTACATCGGCTTTCTTCTTATAAGATGGAAACAATAATATCATTGCAGAGTCTAATGTCTATCAAAATAATATTCATCAAATTAATGATGAGTTGATTATACGAATTAAGTAAACTTTGAAGTAAAATCTCAGTATATTCAACTTCTTCTATTTAATAACCCAATGTAGTATGATGAGAAAATAAAGTATTTAAAGTATTGATATGATCAATTACCATAATAGATTCTATTATTTGAAGAGTGTAAAAGTCTTCTCTTTAAGAAGATTTTGTTGTGAAGTGACTTAGCCTCATATAATCTTGTAAAAGCATCTCAAATTTCTTTTGCTATATTCTTTTATGACACACACACTAAATCCCGGTGGGCCCTTTTCCAATTACTTTTAAGCAATTATCTTTCTTTAAAATTGCATTAATTTTAATTTTCCATAATGAAAAATTATCCCTATTGAATTTTTCTACTTCAAATTTTACTGCTATTTGTTTTACATTTATAGTAAAAGTAACCAAAAATAATAGTAATTATTTGTGTAATATACCAAAAAAGTTCCCAGATAAGTAGATAAATGTAATACCCTCTTAAAACTCACAGACCTTAAGGTTCATATCACTATTTTGACAGAACTTTCCTAAACATGCATTAGTAATAATAGTTACTATCCAAAACCCACTTCAAATATTACTATTATAAAAATACATCAACAATAATAATTTGAAAATAGAAAGTTCAACCCTTAAGATCATAAAATAAACAATACAATAAAAAGAATACAAGAAAAAAAGGAATTGAGATTAAAATTTATTTCAAAGGAGGAGGAACCTCTTTTTAAAGAAGAAAAATCAAAAATCTCAAATGGATTTCTGATGGGGCTAAAGTGGTGTTTCACCAACCCCTTGTCATAATAATTTTTGTACATGTTTTCAACACTTATCTTAAGTTAAATAAGTCATTTTCATATTCTTCTTTATACATGATTAAATAATTAACAAATACTTTCATTCTTATTTTAACCATATCGTAAAAGACAATAAGCATACACATTTTGGAAAGAGGTTGGTGTAATAAATAAACCAAAAGTCATACACATACAAGCATAGATCCCATATGGATGCATTTAAAGGTAGTTTTTTTTATCTTCAAGATTTATCTCAATTTGCAAGTATCCCAAATGCTCATCCAAAGAGCAGAATGTCTATATGGTTCAAAATTATCTCAAATATTTAATCAATAAAAGACAAAGGAAAGTGACATTTCATTGCCACCACATAATCAACTTTGTAACAAAAATATCATCTTTTTCATTTAATACCATATTAAGTTCAGATTTATTTGGCACCACTCATGTGGACCTCACCCATGGAATTTCTGAGATTTGTGAAAATTATCCATCCCTGTAATAATTGTAGCACTTCAACTCTCATAGCTTCTTGAATTTTCATGTTGAATCTCTTTTTTTCTTGCTTTATTGGTTTTGCATTTTACTGCAAGTAGATGTGGTGAGTACAAATCAAATAATTATATTCGTTTAAGTCTGAAACTTTTAACTTAATTATTTCAAATGAGAAGTGAGATTATATGAGCACAAAAAATCTTTATTCTTCTCCAAATAAATATATTTTAATTCAATCAAAAAGGGATTGAGGGTTTGTTTATAAATATCTTTTTTTTCTTTCAAGGAAATAATATTTTAGATATATAATTTAATTCTCACAATATTGTGAACTAATTTCTATAACAACACTTATCTAGATAAGTACTTAGTTTTCAAGATGCTATGAACTGGTTTGTATAAATAAGTTTCTGTTTGAGTTAGTAAAGTATTGAAAATTGTCTTTCACATTGTTCTTTATTCAAATATCATGTTTGCAATGTACTGCTAATTAGTCGTTATACTTGAGTTTTAGTTGGGGACTCAATTCGCAAGATGTGAAATATATTTAACAATATTTTGTGAACTAATTATGGTGACTCGACTTCCATTTTTTGTATGCCCCCACCTCTCCTTTCTCTAAAACCAATTCATACTATTTTTCAAATCATAATTAACTTTTGGGCCCTAAAGCTCTAAGATCAGAGAATGACAGACCCTCATCCCAACAATATAATATATTAGACTCATAGATACCTTGGTGAGCGAATCAGACATCTCTTGGGATCGAACTTGTGACCCTAGGATAAGAGGATCAATCTGCTTTGGCAACCAGGCTACCATGTTGCTTAATCATATCTAATAATGAAATATTTATGTTTTCTTGTTTTTAGCATTTCAAAAAAATTGAGAGTCTTGTCACTTTTTTTCTTCCTCCAATAGTTTTTGGAAAAATAGTTGTACAAATGTTTATTCTTTTTGCCTCTTTTTTCTAGGGCTAATTCTTTCATATTTTTGTAGAGAGCTACAAATACTTTTCTTTTTTCTTTTTTCTTTTCAATATTACCAGTGGTTATGACATGGATTGCTCCAATTGATTCATCATCAATACTCTTGGAAAAGGTAATTTCACAAGCTTGTATTTCTCATTGTTTTTATTTAATAAAATTTTTTTCTGAATTTGTACAAAAGTTTTAAAAGAATTTTTGCTCAATATCTCACAAAAACACATTGTTTCACTTTGGTTGAACCTCTTTTTTTCTTTCATCGTCAATTAATTAAGCGGCAATAGTTGCTTCACATCTTATTCTTCAAAATTATGATTGATTTAACTTCATTTATATGAGCAAGGATTATTTTCACTTGAGGTGCTCGCCTTAATAACACGATAGCAATTTTGAAATGTTTCCTTACTCTTTGACTGGACGAGAACAAATAAAATTGAAAAGGAAATATTACATATACTCTATTTTTTGGGTACAATTTGTTTGCAAAGCACTATAGCAATTTGTTTAACCCAATGATTTTGGACATTTGAATAAACTTTAACTTTCTCATTCTTTATTTAAAAATTTAGGTGCTAATGTTAATAACTCTCACCATGCTCTCTCTCAGTTAACAAGTTGAGCAACATGTGGAAGATTATTCATCATTTTGTTATCAATTATCCTCCTCTTCTTAATTCCTTTAATCTCCTAGCCAGGAAAGTTATTTAAGTTTGCCCATCTTACTCAACATTCATTATATGTATGTTTGCTCTTATATTGGTAAGTAGTTTTCTTTTAAAGCTCACTGCCACATGGTTCATTCCAACACTTAATAATTCATCATAGATGTGTCCATGATGGATTAGTTTGCACACAAACAAACCAACGGGCCAACCAATTAACTATTTTGTAGTGTGAAATAAGGACTAGGCAGCCTTTTTTTTTTACAAAATAGTTTAGCCATTTTATTACAAAATTTTAAGTACTAAATTATACAAATTATTAATTTAACAAATAGAATAAAATATATGAATTTATAAAAAACAACTTATTTTAAAAATCAATCATTAATTTTTCAAAATTCTAAAATCACAAATTATAAAATATATCTTTTATTTTCGAAAATGACTAAATTACAATAAAAAGCTACTAATTATGAAATTTAGAAAAATAAAAAAATTATAGTTTGTGTCAATTAATATTATATCTTTAAATTATTTGAATATTTATAAACATCGTTGCAATTATGATCATCTAATTTTGGTTGATGACCTATTTCTTTGTTTTGAATGGTTTAGGTCCAAAATTTTGCAAGATCGCAATACCTCTTTGAACCCGAGAATCATCATTGGCCTTTGAAGAGTTGCATGACCTTATTGTTAGACATTAAAGATATTTGAGGTGCTTTGAAGCCACAACACAACAACTAGTTGTTTCTATGAACTTCACGAAAACAAAGCAGTTTACACAAGGGGGAGTCAATCATGGTTCATCAAGAAACATGATTATGCACATGGGTCTCAAGTTTCCAACTTAAGCAAAAACATTAATGGAGCACAAGTCTCTTCCACATTTCCATTCTCTGAATATTTTCATAAATTGTGATACCATGTCTAATGGAAGGAATAAAAATTTGTTACTTGATTCGACTGGTTCTCATAATATCATGGGTGATCTTTCCAATTTATCTATTTATTCCGAATAGGAAAAAAAAATAATGAAGTAATTATTATGATAGTTCAGGTTGGCAGTCTCACATATTGGTTGTTTGGCTTTGTACTATCCTCATCTAACTTTTACATTGCATGATATATTTGTATTCCTAACACTTTTAAAAACCTAATTTCCAGATTCTTCTCACCAAACAAAATAATATCTTTGTTAATTTTTATCCATATTATTTCTTTGTGAAGGACAATATCTCATGGGTGATTCTACTAAAAGGAGTATGTAACGATGACATCTATACCTCAGATTCTATAGTAGCATCAAAAAAGGTTAGTAATATTCCTGAATGGGCTTCTATTGATGGATGACACAAGTGTATTGAGCATCCTTCTTTTAAAATCGTCCATCATCTTGTTATGATTTTTTCTATTCATATTTCACTGACTAAAATGGTGTCTTTACTATATCATTCATGTTCTATTAATAAAGCTCATCAGCAACCCTTTCCTGTCAATGATCTCCAAAGCTATGAGCCCCTTGAACTTCTTTGCATTGATGTATGGAGTCATGTTACTTATACTAGAATTTATTGATCAAGATATTACCTTATTTTTATTGATTATTATACAAAATATATATTGTTTTATCCAATAGTCACAAAATCTAGTGTTTCTAACCTTTTTCCACCTTTCAAATAGTTTGTTGAAATAAGCTTTCAAGATTCAATCAAAAAAACTATTTTCTGACAATGATAGTGAGTTTATTACTTTAAAATCATCTCTTGCTTCATGTTCATGCCATAACTCACTACATTTCTACTCCTCACACATCATAACAAAATGGTGTCTCTGAGCGTCATCATCGTCATCTCGTTGAAATAGGCCTTATGCTACATGATGCCCGTCTTGATTTCTTTTATTGGCCTTATGCATTTCAAATTTTTTACCTCATAAATAGACAGCCCATTTCTCTTCTTCAAAAAAAATCACATTTTGAAATTTTATAACAATGACAATCCTTTTTAGTCAAACACTGAATTATTTTGAAATTTAAAAATTTGGTTGCCTTTGTTATCCTCTCACACTGCCCTATAACTCAAATAAATTGCAACCCAAACCAAAGGCTATCTTTTTCTTGGTTTTTCACCAATTCAAAACAAATACATGTATCTTTAACTCCACACACAAAATTTTCTTCTCACGGCACATGTTGTTTGATGAACCCTAAAATCAATCCAGGCTCTCTCAATACAGGTCTTTCGTGCCAACCTAGAAAACTTTAGACTCTCTCTAAGTTCTTCCTCACCTTTTTGGCGCCCAACATATTGCAATGTCTTTGTCATTGGCATCCAGTGCACCACTTCCTCACAACCTCTAGAAAGGTTCACATGCCAATGTCATGGCCACCTCAAGCACTTTCAGATCCTTTTGTTCATTACTTCATGATTCCTTGATAATTATAGATCACATCCAATCTCATTCAAATCCTTCTTTAAATGATAATAGGTTTGTTTCTCCCTTAACATTTCCATCATATTCCTTCTACATATACATACCCATCTTAGTTCAAATTTTCATCTTCCAACTTTGAATTTCACAAACCCTTCCCCACCCATAATCCTTTCCAACACACTCTTCACTTGGCCACAAGACCAATGTACCAAATATTCAAACCCAAACAGATCCCAAAAATCTCCCACCCCTCTCACCATTGAACCAATGTGTGTGAGCCAAGCCATTTCTCAATCTCACCAACATGAGGGCATGTCCAATGAGCTCACTACTCTAATGAAACGATGAACTTGGACTTAGTTTTACCACCCTCATATTTTAAACCTATGAGTTGTAAGTTGGTCTTTTGATTAAAAAGCCATGCTGATGGGTCAGTGGATAGATTCAAAGTCCATCTAGTTGCTAAGGGTTATGATCAACAAAATGGTATTGATTACAAAGAAATCTTTAGCCATGTGGTAAAACCAACAACTATTCAAGCTTTATTATCTATTGTTGTCATGAATATGTGGGATTTTAGGCAATTGGATGTCAAAAATACCTTTCTAAATGATGAATTAGTTGGGACTAGTTTTATGGTGTAATTTTTATAGTTCAAGAATTTGTCCAACCCTAACTATGTTTATAGGTTTAAAAAATGTGATTTATGGACTTAAACAAGACCCACGAGCTTGGTACATAGTACTCAAAAATATCATTCTTTAGCCAAATATTTGGTACATCAAATATTATTGCTAAAAATAATTCAATTATCATGGCCAATATTATTAAGCAATTGGGTAATATTTTTTCTTTCAAATATATAGGTTTCTCTTCATTTTTTTTAGCGATTGAGGTGATTCTTACTTGGGCTGATTTATTCCTCTCACAACATAAATATGTTCATGACCTTTTAGCCAACACAAGCATGAATGGTGATAAAGATGTCTTAATACCTCTGTCTGCAACTAAATCTCTTTAATTAATTGATGGTATTGGTGTTATGTACTGATCTGAGTTTCATAGAATTATTGGTCACCTTCAATACATTTCCTTGACATACCTAGACATCTCATTTATAGTCAACAAATTTTTTATGTTTATAGCCAACTACAAATCATTGGATAGGAACCAAAAAACTTCTCTGCTACTTAATACAAATCAATTTTTCATTGTTTTCAGATCCACAAAGTTGACCTTCCCACTAATGACATACTTTGATACCAATTGTGTTAGAAATGTAGATGACTGCATATCAACCTCTGCCTATATCAATTTTTTGGGCTATGATTTCAATTCTTGGAGCTCATAGAAACAAAGTGTCATTGCATGTTCCATAATAGAGGTTGAATATTGAGCACTAGCCGATACAACTTCTGAGATAGTGTGGATATCCACTCTTCTCAAGAAACTAGATTTTCCAGTCACACAATCACCCCAGCTATTATATGATAAACTCATAGTCACGCATCTCAATTTTAACCTAGTCATTCATTCACATATGAAACATATTCCAATCAACATTCACTCTTTGTTCATGACTTAATCCAAAAAATGAAGCCTCCAAGTTAAACATGTGCATACTTAAGACCAAATGACTTATTTATAAATAAAGACATTATTAAGACAACGCATGAAATTACTATGTAATAAGATTGGTCTTGTTGATAGAAGCTCAATCTTGTAGGGCCATATAACGGAAGCAACTGAAAATCCAATTCAAATTAAAATAGAGGATGTCTAACCTAAAATCATTTCCAATATTTTGTCATTAATTCTATATTTGGATATGATTCAAGAGTGAATTCTATAGCTATATATTGTAGTAGTAGCTTAGTTTTAGCCTTACCATTTACATGTTTACTAAATTAGATTCTCAATCACTCTATATATATATTTAGAACTTCTATAAATAACATGTGTGGGGAAATCTATTCAATAAAAATCATGGCAATATCTATTTATTTATATTTAGTAAGCCAATCTTGACTATGGTGAATAGTAATATTTTAACATCTAGTGCTAGTCTACTTCAATGTATTGAACGGGACTACCATAATGTGATTATTTTGCATTGACATATAAAATAAAATACATCATTTTTATTATAAATATTATTACTCTTATTCTTAAATTAATTAATATTTGAGTATAGATGTTAATAGTTATTTTGATTCATAAAGAGTGAAATCTAGAAATAAATTAAAGACTTTTATGAATTGAATAACTTTATCAAGTGTATGGTGAATATTAATTATTAATAGAATTCATGTTCTATTAGAAGGATTGATAATATCTCCTTTAAGAAGTTTATAAGTTTTGATATTGTCAAGCCCTATAAATAGATTTTGATTCAATATTTCAAATAAGTTAAGTTAAAAGTCTAAAGAAAATAATTAAAGATTGGATGAATTAAATTATCTGTAATTTAATTCAATCAATGAGTATCTATAATCTTAGAATAGAAAGTTAATACATATTGAGTAATAAAAGGCAAATAATTTTAAATAAGTGAGCGAGTGCAATTATAATTATATAATGCTGAAAGAAAAAATAGATAACTTGGATCCAAGAATAGAAAATTTTTTCTTCATGGAATATCTAGAGGAACTAAATATAATTTGTTTTATAACCTAAAGGATCAGAAGATCATTATTAACATCAATATTTAATTCCTAGAATAAAACTATATAACAAACCACAAGACCAGAAGTAGGATTGTTCTAGAAGAATTAAAATAAGATAAACTAGTTCAAAATCTTACAATACTAGTAATACAAGAAGAAACATCATATGGTAATATTCCAAATATCTCATCACCTCATCTTAATGAAAGAACTATTGATGATGGTGTTGATACTATACCTTATAAATCTATCATTAATATGTTGGTTGTGTTAGCAAGAGGTTATAATCATAATTGTTCCCAAGGATTAGTATCTGCCTAACATGTGATTGAAACTATACAACCAAGAGAAATATCTCATCATAGCAGGAGATTTATTCATCAAGATCCATGTATACACTCTTGTGAGTTTTATGATAGTCCTTGATGAGGTAGAATATTGATCTCAAAAACTATGATAAAGTACTTAAAGATAAAGATGCAAAATATTGACAAAAAATTATGAAATCCTAGATGCAATCTATGCATTCAAATCATATCAAAGATCATATGGAACCACCTGAATGGATAAAACCCATCAAGTACCTATGGATCTATAATAAAAAATAAGGAATATATAGTAAATTTGAGACTTATATGGCTAAGCTTATTGCAGAATGTTTTATTGAGAAAGTGAAAATCAATTATAAAAAAAATAGATTTCTTAGTAGTCATGCTGAAGTCAATATGGGTTCTCTTATCTATTATAACTCATTATAACTATGAGATTTGATAGATAAATGTAAACACGATATTTTTTTTATTGGATATCTTGAAGAATTCATCTATAATATATAATTTGATAGTTTTATAGAAATGGCCCAAGAGCATATGTTGTATAAATTAAAGAAGTTCCTTTATGGACTAAAAAAGTAGCTAGATCTTGAAATATATATTTTGATCAAGAAATTAAATCTTATGATTTTGATCAATATTAGGATGAATATTTGTGTATATGAAGTGAAGTGGCAGCATGATGGTATTTTTTGTATAGTATGTTGATGATGTATTACTCATTAGTAATGATATGGTTTTTTATCTTCAAATAAGGTCAAGTTATCCCATCGATTTGATATGATAGACTTATGAAAATCTACTCACATTCTTGAGATTAAGCTTTTGTAAAATTTGGAAGTGAAAAATGTTATGCTTGTCTCGAGCTATATATATCGATCAAATTATAACTCATTTTAGCATGCAAAATTCCAAGAAAAATTTTCTTCCTTTTTGATAGAATTTCCTTGTCAAAAGATCAAATGTAATTTCTTATGCATCTATAGAAGGAATTCTAATGTATCCAATACTTTGTACTAAACTTGATATATATTTTGCTGTAGACATAGTCAATAGGGATTATATATTGGTATACCAAGCAAAAAATCATGTACCTATTGGGCATACAGACACGGATTTTCAATTAGTTGAGGATTTGAGAAAATGCACATTATGTGTTTACCTTGGGGAGTAGAGCCATAAGTGGGATAATTATCAAGCAATCATATATTGCTAATTTTACCAAGGAGATCAAATATGTGGTAGCCTCAAAGGCAGCCAAGGAGTCTGTATGGTTCAGAAACTTTCTAATAGATCTATGAATCATTCTTTCTATGTAATTACCTATTATACTTTATTTGAATTATTGGGAGATAGTTGATAACTCAAAGGAACTAAAACCCATAAGAAGGCAAAACATACCAAGTATAAATATCATATCGAAAAAGGAGATATAGTAATACCAAGGTAGCATCAACAGACAACCTAATGGATCTTTTTTGAAAAGCCCACCAACAAATATTTATGAAAGTGATGAAGAATGAATGAGAATAAAACACGTTACATCATAGCTTTAAGTCAGTTGAAGATTATTGGAACCATTTTATATTGAAAGCCTGTCATTCTTTATTGCTTTTCGCTCTTATTATTATTTGGATTCATTTTGATTTTCTTTTAAATGGAAATGACCTAAGATTGTATTTTAAATAAAAAATATATATATGTCCTTTATTCTACATATTAGATGATTTGGTGCATAAAGCTAAGCTTATGTACAAAAGAATTGATCATTGATTCTTATAGAATATTAGTTTATTATCTATAATCTAAATATAATTAGAACCCTATTGACAATATTATAGCATATAAGTTTAGTATGTCTATCTTGACTATGAAGAATGGTTAAATTCTAACTTGTTGAGTTAGTACAATTGTGTGCATTGAATGGGACCAAAGTAGTATAATTATTTTATACTAACATGCAAAATAAATATACATCATTATTATTACAAATTCTATTATTCTCTATCTTGATATAACTAATAAACACATATAATTATTAATAGCTATTTTAAATCATAAATGGTTAGATTTATAAATAAATCAACATGCTCCATAAGTCAGATACTTTATCAATTTCATAGTAAATATTAATTTTTGAAGGAATCAATATCTTGTAAAATGAATTAATGATATCTACTTGAGGATATTTATAAATTTTGATATTGTCAACCCTTATAGTTAAATTTTGATCTTGCATGTAGAATAAATTAAGTAGAGGGTCTCAAAAAAATACATAAGTTAATTGAATTATCAGTAATTTAATTTAATTAATGGTATCTTTAATCTTAACACATGAAATTAAATAAGTGTTGAACAAAAAATAGTATACATTATTTAGAATAAGTGAGTGAGTGGAATTATAATTTTATAATAGTATGAATTATAATTAATATGAATTATAGTATATATAATTCACAATGGGAGCGCAAGATCTTAGTTGTGATAGGGTCCTTTACCAAACCTAATCAAGTGCTATAAAAAACATAATAATTATAATTAAAGATTTAGTTTATTTATTTAGAATGTGTAAATATAAAATCAAGATAATTAATTTAGTTAAATTATATTAATTAATTTTGTTAGTTAATATAAATTAGGATCAAATTACTTGGTTATATATATATATATATATATAATAACTTAAATTGGATTTTCAATATAATTTAAATAAAAATAATAAGGAAACATGTCATATCACTTTTGTAAAGTCTTGTGACATTTTTTTTATATTATTATTCTTATTTATTATGTTTTCAGAAAATATGGCAAAAAAATAAATGACATGCTGCCAATCACTATGTGTGTTTCTTCTTCCTCATGTCAAATGGGAATCGAGATATATGGCATAAGCCCTTGCCCCACAAAAATTCATCTAAAGGTTAAGGTATGAGTTTGAACAATCTCTTCCTATCTTCATTCAAGAAGAAAAATATTTAAAAACAATGAAGTATTCCATATGAAATTTCATTGAATCAAAAATGCCACAATGGTTCCAAGTTTAAAATATAAAGACTTTTATATAAATGAGCATTTTCATAAAAGATAACAACAAAATAGATGGAGAAAATATTATTTTTAATAATAATATAATATTAATTCAATCTTAAAAAAGAAACTAAAATAATGTTTCTGCTCACATGTACATAAAAATAATACTTCAATCATAAGCAAGTCCATTAGGTAAAGTTAAAGTATAAAACACACATCTAATACAATAAATCTTGCCCCATTCCCCACTCATAGTTCCGCTTTTTCTTTGGCTAATGATCTATTACTTAGCATACCCTTCACATTTCCATAAAGGTGAGATCCACATCACGTATCTAATACCCATGAAGCAAAAGTAGATAGATTGATTTCTATAACACAAATACCTAAAGTAGTACTCTCTCTACTCTTCTTCATTTTCATTTTCCAAGTAGAGTTTAAAGTTCCTCTTCTAATGACCGAGTACATTACATAAGAAGCAAACTCCATCTTTGGGCTGCTTGGGATTTTTGGCCTTTGACTTGCACCCTTCCTTGCTTTTCTTGGCCTAATTGTCTTTGTCATTTTTCTTTTTCTTTTCATGCATCCCCCTTTTGAACCACGAGCACTAGTTTGATGTCATTAGTCTACATACAAAAATGAACTTAGAATCAAATCAGAAACTCATGACTAATAGGAGCATCAAGTTTATCAAGATGATCATAGAAACCTTTCATCTTTAGCACATGTACACTTACTAAAATGTCATGAGCCATCTTGCATGCATTCATTGCTTTGAAGTTGCAATTCTATTTTGATGCGATTACTCTTTGAACATTTCCTTGATATACACCATCATGTCAAATCCTCATTTCTTTAAATTTCTTCTAAAGCTTAGAGTTTATGGTTGTAAGCATAAGATGGGTTACATCCACCAAGTCATTCGAATGCTTACTATAAATATCATTTTTAGCTCATGAGGTATTACTAGGAGGTTCATTGGGAATTTTATTGTTAAAGACATATACTTTCCATTGTTGTTTAAGAATATTACTCAAATTTCGACACTAATCAAAGAAGTTTGTCTCATTGAGTTTTTCTTTTTCCATGACATATCACAAATAAAATATTAATATCTTGTTTGATGTCATTAGCCTACATACAATAAGATGTGAAGTATTTAATGAGATATTGAAAACTCTTTAATAAACATAGAACAATATTATGGTTTCTTAGTGGGTTAAGATCCATGTTTGTCTTAAATTTTAAGTTTAGTTTTGGCATAATACTTAAACATAAGCTAACTAGGTAGAAAATTCATTCTGATTATATCGTATATAATTCATTGAGTTTTATAGGATTTGACATCACATCCTCGATAGGTTAAATCCTATATTTTATGCCATTAGGCCTAAAATCATTTTGATAGCAAAGTTCAGTATAATCATATTCAACTTATAAATACATACATGTGTCAACAAAAATAATTAATGACACATTGGTTGTATTTAAAAAAATTACAAACAAAGTAATTACCAACACACAATTGGATCACAATTATCATTAGTCCTAATCCGATTAGTAAGATTTAAATATAGCAAATCATTTTCATCAAATCTATAAGTATCTCTGATGCCACTGTTGGGTTCTTGGGATTATAAATGCATTGGAATTATAATTATAAACATTGACACCAAGATCAAAGCAATTTGATGAAACCAATTAAATAAAAAATTTTATCATGTGTTGGATAAAATGGATGAACAAAATGAGCAAAGACATTTTACAATGCAAATGTCCTCTAAAGATATCCACATGAATGACAAACAAATAGTATGGTTAATAAATGAGCAAACACATAGATAATATTTTTAATGTTTTCCAAAAAATTTAAACAAAATCATCAAAATCCTAATTGAAAGAATTTTGTTTCTCCTCTTGAGATATTCTCTTTTATAAAAAGTCCCCCAGCCCTAAATCAATTTAACTCTTTAATTAGAAGTAATAATTTGTTATTAAATGATTCATCAAAATTAAATTTAATTAAATAAATTTAACTCCAATTAAAGAATCATTTTTCCTTATTAAATTTAATTCAAATTAATTTTAATTCCATAATTAAAAAAAATTAATTCTTATTAGGATTAAATCTAATTCGAATCAATAATTTTATAATTAAAATATTTTTTTTTTCCTAATAATTTTTTTCCTTTATTAAATGATTTATCAAGATTAAATTTAATTAAAATAAAATTTAAACAATTTATTAAAAATAAATTTAATTTAAAGTCTATTAACTATTAAATTACTTGGGATTGTGACAATTAATAGCCTAAAAGAGAACTTTATGATATACTATTATAGATTATTCTAGTGTACAGCCCTATAAAATTCACTCAATATTGATGATAAGCCCAAATTATATTCTAAGTCATCAAGTTAATATTGATCTCTAACAAGACATTAAAAACACCTAAATCAAATGAAATCGATGAATTGAAAAATTTTACCATAATCTGATATTGATCATTTGTCACATTTTATCTCGATTAAGCATAAATCTTAAAACATATCAACCTTATTCAATTTATTCATCCCTTGATTCTTAAGAAGACTGACTAAATAAATGAAATTGATATCTCTTATCAATCTTATTTGAGAACCACACATTTCTTAAAATTCTTTATAAAAAGGTCACTAATGACTAAACAACTCACTCAAATAAGATCAAAATAAATTCTTTCAATATCACTCATATTCCCCCACATATTATCATCTTATTAAATATGATATTGAGCTGTGTCAATACATGAAGTTTATCATATGTGAATCAATAGTGAATTTAAATCAAATGACTCAAATACTACTATTGCCATAAGAATTAGTGATGATATACTTCATGTAGCATTTTCATAGAGGGTCAATCCAATATCATTTTCTTAACATGTATTAAAATTCTTAGTAAAATTATGTTCCCAGTCAGCATGATCATCTCTTAGAAACCATAATAGTGTTAATTTTATTATTATTCCCATAATAATGATGTATTATAAACAATTTTGTATAGTATTCTTATGCCTTTAATGATATGCACCAAGAGACAAGTTAAATATGTATTTCTTATAGCAACAGAGTTGATTATGGGTCATTGACAATGAACTCATTCTATAAAAATGGACTAGATCACAAAATTTTTAGCCCTGCTCTGATTCAAGGATTCTCAATCCATTTCATTATCATCATTTATGATTATGTATGTGAAAGTGCTCTGAGAAATATAAATTTATTAATAGTAATAATTAATGGATAATTATTAGGGATAAGTATGTTTTTTGGGTGCATCTACAGAAATTTTTAAAAATTTGAAACTAAACTTTTGATATTTAAAAAAAATCACAACTATAAATAAATTAAAAATAAGGATACTCAGATTGTCCTAGACTACCCCCACCCCTCATCCTAAACTAACATAGCAAATCTCCATCATCCCTCTCCACGAGCTCCATAATAGAGATCACTCCACGATGGAGCTCAGAGGTCAACAAATGAGCTAATCGAGCTCTAATGAGCTCCACAAAGGAGCTTGCTGGAGTTGAACCTAACTCCACAAAAGAGCTCATTAAGCTCCAGTGGGCTCCACACTAGAGCTCATGGAGCACAAGTTACACTAGAGCTCTTTCGAGCTCCACAAAGGAGCTCACTGGTGCTTGAGCTCCTTCATGGAGCTGACTTGAGATCCTTAAGCTCACTAAAGCTCAATGAGCTTCATAGTGAGACTCAAGGATCTCCAAGCATCACAATGGAGCCCAAGTGAGTTGCTTCATGGAGCTCCACAAACTTGCCTGAGCTCAACAAGATTTGTGGAGCCCCATGAAGCTCTATAATGGAGCTCATGGAGAGAGATGGGGGGTACTTAAATCCAAGTCATGATATATAGTTTATTCATTAAAGAATAAATGAACTAATTATTACAATACCAAAATGCCACAATCCCTTGCCAATGACATCCTCCAATGGCCGCCTGGAGCTCCATAAGCCCTATTGAAAGAGGGCAGGACGAGCGAAGGCTTTTGGCACAGTAATTTAACTGATTTCTATTTTCCAAAAAGCCTACAAGCAACAGAAATGCATTTGTCAATCAGTTACTAATTAGGGTTCTTATCGTAGATGTAATTAAATAAGGTAGGCGATGAATGGGCGTCAATTGTAGGTGGTAGTTTGTAAAAAGGCGAGAAGCGAATTCTTGATCAAGTGAACTCTTCCCGTGCAAATAAATAATTTGGTGAAGATGGATAATTAGGTGTCTCTTCGAATCTTGGTTGGGTATGAAGGCATAATTTGGAAGAAACATTACAACAGAAACAGGCAATAAAATTAATAATTGAAGAGTTAAAAATAACATTACTTAATTAACGAACTCATCAAAAAAATTATCTACAAAATGGCGTCAGGTAAGAAACAAATATTTGTTTTAATCATATTTCAGAAAAATTCAAGTAACATGTCAAAATAAACGCACAGGATGACTTTTATAAATCAAAACTATATCTGCCCACGGAGCGATTGTATTGGAGCAGCAACCAGCAACCACTTTATTGTAAAAATAAAATAAACTAAAAATTCGCAATTGCAAAATAAAAATATTTATTAGTGTTTGATAATAAAGAATATATTAATTTGTTTTTATAAAAACAATACAATATTTATTAAACATAGATTGAAAACAATCTCCGGAATTTCTACCTCACTAGCATATCATAATAAAAAATAATTTAATTTTAATATAACGATAACTTGAAATTTTTTGTTTGAATTTGACAATATAAAACACACAATTAAGAGTTAAAATATCTTTTCCAAGACATCATATCTTGTAATTGTTAACATTTTATTAGATTTTAAATCTCAAGCGGGAAAAAAAAACTGAAGTCTCAACAATATAAGAAATTGTAATAATGAATATAAAACAATCCGTGACTTATAAATGTCAAATCATTTTAATGTATTTTAACAATTAATTATTTAGGGGATATTTGATAACACACTAAAAATCTTCAAACTATTAAAAATTTGTTTAAGTGCGTCTGATAAAAAAAGTTGAGAGCTAAAAATTTAAAATTTTAATTGAAAATTCGTTAAAAATTTTAAGTAGGTAGAGATTTACTTAATGTTGAAGGCTGAAAATTTTCAACAAAATTTTTTTTCAAAATTACTATTTTATCATTTTTTTCATTTCTTATTTTGTTTTCTCATTAATGCTGTAGTTCAGTTTATGAATTTATATTCTCCTCCGCTTTTCTCCACCACCACAAACTCTAACTCTAACCCTCTTTCATTATTAACTTAAGAGAGAAAATAGTAAATCAACTAATTATTCATTAATTTTTATTTTTATATTAAAAATTTAGATAGTTTTAAAAAATTTAAATTTTATTGATTATTTTTTAAATATTTGTATTTCTTTTCTGGATTTATGATTTATTTATTGATATATTTTTAGGGATTTTCATTAGAAATTCTATTTATGTTGAATAATATGTAATATAATGATAAGAAGAGTAAATAAGTAAAATATATTATTTTCCGCATTCAGCATTTATAGTTATCAAATAATATATTTATATTTAACATTCAATTAACAGTAATTTATCAAACAGTTTTTCATTACAAATTCAACAATTATAAAATTCAGCCTTTAATTTTTCAGCATTTAATTTTTTCAGTTTTATCAAACGGGCCTTTAATGTCATTATTTCGACCATTCATATATAATATTAAATTTGCATTTAAAACATGAAATGTTGTGATTGAAATCTATTTTTCTCAACTTATTGAAACTAATTTTTTGATACCCATCCAAAATTCATTTCATGAATTACTTTATTATTCTTAACCATTTATTATTTTGTTTAGCATCTTATAGGATACAAAAAAATTGACAGATTTTAACAAAAAAAGGACCTTGGGGTATATGTAACAAAAAAATTTTTTATTTCCTTATTTTTAGGCTGCTATATATGAAGTTATACGACAAGAATAAATAAACTTCACGAAAATATTATGTATCAAAGCTTTTCACCTTTGATATAATATCGTAACACAATTTTTAAAGTTTTCTTATAAATTAGATATTGTACTAATCATAATTATGGTAGCCTGATGTTATATTGAACGAGATTTCGATTACATGTCATGGTTTCCCTCTCAGCACATACCATGTACTGTAGCTCCTTGGGGTTGCACCATAAGACAAAATAAATAACAAAAAAAAATAGGGTATATATTTTATTAATAAGTGTTAATAAAAATGCTAAATGATTATATCTTATATTATGTTTCAAAAGTATACATATTTGCCTTTGTATAGGAGAAATATGTGTATGGTAAAAATAAACTAGATAGGCCTAAAGCCCATAACATAATATATGTTAATAGCCCCCTAAAATTAAAGGTAGATATTAGACTAGATTGTGATTGTCATTTAAATCACGAGTGCATCCCTTGGGGAGTGACTTGGTGAATATGTTTATCAATGTATCTTCACAAGAGACAGAGAAAAATGTGAGATCACCATGGATAAGATGATGACATAAAGAATGGCAACGAATCTCAATATGTTTAGTCTAATTATGGAAAACATTATTGTCATTAATATGAATAAAAATTTGGTTGTCACAATAAAATTGAGCAACAAATAAATTGATGCAGCTAAATCCTTAACAATTCATCATGGAAAAAAAAACTCATATGTGGTATCATCATGAGCATGATATTCTATTTCAATACTAAGGAGGGGCATTAAAATTTATTTCTTACATCACTAATAAATCAAAGAATAACCAAGGAAAAAATAATAACCCATAGTGGACCTCTCAACACCTACCCTATATTGCAGCCATTTGGGTTTGCACCCCGAGACCAAAAAAAATAGCAAAAAAAAAAAAGAATTGTGTACCTTGTTTATTAACAAGTGTTAATAAAAATATTGAATTTCAAGGGTATACATAAATGCCTTTATATAAAAGACATAAGTGTAGGATACAAATAAACAAGATGGATGATTCTAAAGCCCATAACAAAATATATGTTAACAGCCCTCTCAAACACAAGGTATATATCAAACCAAATTGAAGATGTCATTTAAATCACGAAAGCATCCCTTTAGGCAGCGACTTGGTGAAGATGTTTGCAAATTGTTCTTCATAGGAGACAGAGTAAAACTTAAAATCTATTATGAAATAAAACTAAACCCGCAAAAATTTGAAAGATAGAAAATTCAAAATTAAAGCAATAAATTACATCATGAAATAAAATACATTCAAAAGAAAATGAGAAATTGGAATAAATGGGAATTGAGTTTCAGAGAAATAGGAAATGTCCTTTATATAGGAAAAATTTTGGAAATCTGCAAACAAATTTCCAATGTGGACAAGGTGATTTTCACCTATCCCATTAAAATTACATTCTCCCATTTGAAAATCACTTTCTTTGCTTGTCAATACTTGCTTCCAATCTTGTTAAGCCACATAAAGTTCTACACCATTCAAACTTGTCAGTGCTGATCGATTTGGTCAAAACATCCGCTATGTTTTCTTCGGTATCAATCTTTTGCAAATTCACACTTCATTCTTCTACTTTTTCTCATAGAAAATGATATTTTACCCTTATGTTTTTTATCTTTGAGTGAAATACTAAATTTCTTGCTAAGTGTAGAGCACTTTGACTATCACAAAATAAAATAACTTTATTTTGTTTGTATCCAAGCACTTCCAACAGTATTTACAACCAGATTGCCTCTTTACTGGCTTTTGTAGCAGCAACATATTCTGCTTCTGTTGTAGAAGTAGATACAATATGCTGTAATTTTGAAACCCAACTTACAGCTCCTCCAGCAAGAGTAAAAACATAACCTATTGTAGACTTGTTATTATTAATATTTCTAGCATAGTCTACATCAACATAATCTCTGACAATAAGATCTAAACTTCCATAGCATATTGTAGTATTTGAGGTTCCTTTCAGATATCTGAAAATCCTCTTCGTAGTACTCCAATGTTCTAAGCCCGGATTTTCCATGAATCAACTAATCACTCCCACTGCTTGTGCAATATCTAGTATAGTACAAATTATTACAAGCATTAAACTTCCCACTACTGATGCATATGGTACTCGAGACATCTTCCTCCTCTCTTCTTCTGAGCTAGGATACATACTTGAGGATAATTTGAAATTAATAGGAAGATGAGTAGATATTGGCTTACTATCTTGCATGTTGAAATGACGCAAGATCATGTTAAAATAATTTTGTTGAGAAAGCCAAATCTTCTTATTATTTCTATCTCGGTAAATCTGCATTCCTAGAATCTTGTTTGCTAGTCCCAAGTCCTTCATATCAAATTCCCTAGCCAACTGTACCTTCAATTTTTGGATTCGATATTTGTTTGGGTCTGCTACCAACATGTCATCCATATATAATAGTAAACTGATGAAATCATTTTCTTAAAACCTTTTGTAGTATGTACAATGGTCTAAACTGAGTCTATTATATCCAAGTCTCATGATGAATGAATCATTTCTCTTATACCAACACCTCGATGCTTGTTTCAGACTATATAGAGATTTGTTCAACTTACAAACCAAGTTATCCTTACCAATTTCAACAAATCCTTCTGGCTGTAACATATAAATTTCTTCTTCAATTTCTCCATGATGAAAAGCAGTTTTAACATCTAACTGCTCCAAATACAAATCAAGTGAAGCACATAGAGTCATTACGACTCTAATTGTTGTAAGACGAACCACTAGAGAAAAAATTTCATTGAAGTCAATACCTTCTTTCTAAGCATATCCCTTTATCACCAATCTTACACGATACCGTTCTACTTGATCATTGCTATCCCGCTTTATCTTGTAAACCCATTTATTGCCAGTAGCTTTTCTTCTGATTGGTAATGTTACTAGCTTCCAAGTCTTATTCTTGTGTAGAGCTTCAATTTCTTCCACCATTGTTGTCATCTACAGAGATGTATCTGAATTATTTGAAACTTCTTGAAATACTCCATCAGCAAGTGCCAAATGTAGGTTAGCTACTGCATTACTATCCATCTCATTCCACTTGTCGTCAGGAATTCAGGTGAGCCTTTTTTCAATTGCATCTATGTAATTATCCTTCATCAAAATTGCCTTAATTTTCATTTTCCACAATGAAAAATTACTTCCATTGAGATTTTTCTATTTCAAATTTTGCTACCATGTTTCACTTTTACAATGAACAGTAACCGAGAATAATAATAATAATTTGTGTTATTACACTGAAAAAGTTCCCATGTAAGTGGAGGGGTGCAATTACCCTTTTAAAAACCACAAACCTTGAGGCTCTTATCACCCTTTTGATAGAATTTTTCTAAAATGCATTAACTATAAAAGTTACTAGCTAACCTCCCTCCGATACCACTGTTATGAAATAAAACTAAACCCGCAAAAATTTGAAAGATAAAAAATTCAAAATTAAAGCAATAAATTACATCAAGAAATAAAATATATTCAAAAGAAAATGAGAAATTGGAATACATGGGAATTAAATTTCAGAGAAATAGGAAAAGTCATTTATATAGAAAAAATTTTGGAAATCTCCAAATAAATTTCCGATGTGGGCAAGATGATTTCCACCTACCCCATTAAAATAACAAAATCACCATGGACAATATGATGATGTAGAGAATGATGACCAAGCTCAATGTGTTTAGTTTATGTATGGAAGACATCAATGTGAGCAATATGAATAACAATTTGGTTGTCACGACAAAGGAGAGCAACATAATATATTGATGGACCAAAATCCTTAAGAATCCATCATAGCAAAAGGAGCTCAAATGTGATATCATCATGAACATGATTTTCTATTTCCATACTGGAAAGGGCAGTGATATTTTATTTCAATACAAGAGGAGAGTGTGCTTGGTAGAAAAGGCAATGAAAAAAAAATATTATCCAGGTATCAAAGAATTTGTAAAGAGCATCATAGTGAAGTGATCATGATGCAAACAAATGCTAGATTACTTGATCAAGAGCATGGGATAGGTCTAGATGAATAATTTAGAGAAAAAATAGGATGCCAATCAATTGTCTGTAAAGAGAAAGATTAGATAATGGTTTTTCCCTTGAGGGTGTCAATGCATTTTAAGCAAAAATAAAGAGTTGGTAGTTTTGATGTGAGTGAGTCCAGCTCAAGACAAAAAATTAGATGCATACTCAACTTGAGTGACATAAAAACTATCAGTAAAATAGATAATTTAAAGACTCGAGAAATAATTGAGATATACATGATCATTCGTCTCAATCTTTTGATTGAGAAAATCCTTGAATTCTTAAGATTTATTAACGTCATCGATGATTATGGTCATATTATCTACATATAGAAGAAGCAAACTGATATTTTAAATATTACGATGGAGAAATAAGACAAAATCATACGAACTAAAAATGTTACCCAAGTAGAGTAAAATAGAGCTCAACTTGCTTGTTATGCTTGTTTACGACCACAAAGTATCGTGTTGATCATCAACATATTTATCTTTGACTTGTCTAGGAGAAGTATCAAAAATATCTGGAGAGAAATCCAAAAGAGGATCAAAAGTATCTATAGAAGGAATAGAAGATTCATCTAGATATATTTTTAAAATGGAAGAGGTAGTCATGAAAGAATAAAAGTCATAAAGTTCAGTAAACAATCAATGTTTCCAAAAGACAACTTTATGAGAAACATTAAGATAATGATAGACAAGTTCATAGCACTTAAATCTTTTTTGAGTTTCACCGCATCAAAGGAAATAAGAAAATCTAGACTGAGGCTCAAGTTTCGTGTGTTCTTGATGGTGAAGAAGAATAAAATAGGAAGATCTTAAGGAGAAAATGTGATGATAGTCAAGGGTGGACCCAAACAAATATTCATATAGATTTTAATTATGGATGATAGTCAAGGGCTAACCCAAACAAATGCTCATACAGAGTTTAATTATAAATGATAGTTCTTGGAATATAATTATTCACAAAAATAACATAAAAAAGCAAATTTACCTCAAAATGGGACATGATTTTTTGCAGGAGCATATATAGTGTCAAGAACATGATGTTTTCTTTTAACTCAATCATTTTACTAAGAGGTACTTGAACAAGTTGGATGAGACAACTGGACTTGTCAATGAATTATGGATGAGAAAAGTTATTGGTTTACATGTTTCAAATAGCTATTGAAACACTTTAAAATCGGTGACGTCAAATAATTTAATATATTAAAATATAAATACATTTTTTCTTTCATTTGCATTTATTTCATATGAAACATGACCTCGTGTAGGATTGGTATTGCCTCTATTTGATTATGAATTTGAAGCTAAATATTGACCTTTAATTTTATTTCATCTTTTATTTTTCTATCAATATATAAGTAAAGAAAAATTATATTAAAAAAACATCAAACAAAAATAAAAAAAAATTATTATACATTTATAATAACTTGATGATACTCACATTCATGAATGTGAAATATCAAATATTCAATAGTGATTAACCATCAAATATTCATGAATGTGAAAAATCTTGACTTGATGCATTCATGAATCAATAGTGAAACATCAAATATTCAATATGTGATTAGCCATAATAAAAATGGACTTTATGTTATTAAAAGGCAAGCTAATTGTTTTCATAACTGGCATGAAATTCAATCAAAATCATCTGTGAGCACCAAACATAAACCTTTAAAAAATAATTATTATATTTGAGAAGATAATGCATGTACAATATAAAAATACCGAAGTACAAAGGATGATAAGCTAATTATTGATTGGAAATGTGCACAATTGAAAACTGATCAAAAGCTCTTACCACATCCTTGAAGAATCCTACACGATTACCTAAAATAGTAAAAAGTAATAATAGGTCAACTAATTATCTCATAACACATATTGTAGGATATAAATGCATTACCAAGTGAAGATTTTTCAAATAAAATTGAAATAAATGAAAAAAAATGAATTATTAATCATATAAACAAATTTAGTTATGATTATTGCATCTCAATAGGGAAGAGGTTGATGGTAAATACTAAAAATTGAGTGCTGAAATGAAAAACATCTACAAAGCCTAGAGTTAGAAAAAGAAAAAATATATTTGTCACTATGGTAACAATTTGTTATGATGTGGACTACCATTGACAAGCTACGGTGTCATGAGGATATCACAAAAAATTGTATTTTTTGGTCTGTTTGAAGTGGTTTGTGTTTGCTAACGATAGTGGTTACATAATTTATTATGCAACTAATAAAGTATTCATGATTTATTATGTTTCAAGAAATGTAATATGAATATCAACACCATAAATAAAACTAAGAATAATTTCATATTGAAAAATGTTAGCATGTCAATGTTATCCCGGATATATTTAAGTATTGCCCATTAGATTTGTTCATAATAATATTAATATGACAGTTAATTGTTGAATATTAAAATTAATTTAGAGATACTACATGTGGCATTAACTCATTTTGAGTTTTTCATGTTATGGGGTGAAGATCAGTGTAATATTGATAAAGCATATACCTTGATATCACATGATGTTGTCATTTCAGACTCTTCTTCCATATCTCTTGCTCCACCATCACGAGGAAGAAGAAGAATAGTTGTGGGTTCTTCTTCCGTTTGCCTATATAAATTAAAAATGTAAAATAATTCAAAGAGCTCGTAACAATACTTTTCAAAAGAGAGATGACATTTTTCTCTTTTAATATATTCAAATTATTTACTTAAAGATACTTTTAGTTTAGATGTGTGTGTGTGTGTGTGTGTGTGTGTGTGTAAAATCAAATAATTAATTCAATTTAGTTAATTTCATATTATTGATATATTTTTAATCAAATTAATTATCCTGATTGTATGCACCCATACTCGAAATAAATATATAAAATATTTCATTATAATTTAAACATTTGTAATGGCATTGGATTATGCTACGGAAGGCACACTAAATAAAATAAGCTCATGGACTCTCAATGTAAATTACATTGCATCATAATTTACATTTATTATAATATATTCTACTATAAAATTATAATTATATTCTTTCATTTATTCAAAATAATTCATGTCTTTTTTTATTTAATACTTATTAAACTCACCATGTTAATATTATAGATACTCACTAATTGAATTAAATTACTAATAATTTAATTCAATCAATCTCTTATAATTTTCTCGAGACTTTTTATTTAACTTATTTGATATATCAGATTAAAATCTATTTATACGGGTTTTAAAATATTACAACTTATAAGTATTATTAAGGGGCATCATTAATTTATCTGAAAGGACATGAATTCCATTAATAATGAATATTCATTATTGAGTTGATAAAATTATTCAACTTACTGAGTTTATAAATCGATCTCTAGATCTCACTCTTTATGAAATAAAATAACTATTAGTAAGTGTACGTATTTAATAAGTACTTCAAGATTAAGAGTAATTGTGTTTGTAACAATGATAGTATATTTTATTTTATATAACTGTATAAAATAATCACATAGAGGTGGTCTCGTCCGATACAAATAAGTGCACTAGTACAAGAAATTAGAATTTTACTATTTCACATAGTTAAGACGAGCCTAATAGAATCTTGTTGTACAATCTTATTATAAAGTATCTAAATCCATCTAGATTATGAATGATAAACTTATATTATATAAGAATCAATGATTTGATTTTTCATATATATGCAAAACTCTACATATCAAGTCATCTACTGTGTAGAATAATGGACACGTATATTTATTTTAAATATACATGTAGCTCATTATAAATTCATTTATTAGATTAAAAACAAAATGAATCCAACCATCAATCAAAAAAATCAAAAGATGAATTATGTATATAGACATAGTTCCAATAATCTCTTACATAGACTTATAGTCATGATATCACACATCTTATTCTCATTCTTTCCACATATTTTTCATAAGTTTTAGCTGCTAAGCTTTCCATAAATGGATTTGTCATGTTATCTACTAATGCTACTTTGGTCACTATTATATCTTATCTTCTTATAATATCTCTTATTAAATGATATTTGTGATATATGTTTTACCTTCTTATGAGTTTAATGTTCCATTGAGTTGATACTTACTCTTTTGTTATTACAATAAAGTGTAATAGGTAATTGCATTGAAGGAATGACTCCTAAATTCATCAAAATATTTTTGAGTCATATTGCCTTTTTGACTACATTTGAGGCAGCCACAAATCCATCCTCCAAGGTGAAGCCGAAAATATAATAATTATTGATACTTCTCCAACTACTAACTTCACTCCCTAAGATAAACACATAACCCAAGGTTGACTTTCTTAAATACTCATCTAATTGGAAATTTGAATATGTATATCCTATCGGTATAAGACAATATGCATGGTATACCAACATATAATTTCTAGTCATTTGACATCCAAGATAGTCTACTAACCAAGGCTATAGCATAGAAAAAGTAATGTTTTGCAAAATTTTTTATACACTAGACTTCTTAACTCCATATGCATAACTAAATTTTTTCATCTTCTCTATCTCATCAAGTGCTTTGGGATAGATCTAGGAGTCGTTCCTTCTATATAATTACCTATTATACTTTATTGTGATTATGATGGGATAGTTACTAACTTGAAGGAACCTAGAAGCAATAAGAAGACTAAATACATTAAGCACAAATATCATCTAATAAGAGAGATTATGATAAAATAGATATAGTGGTAACTAAAGTAGTATTAGCGGACAACTTGGTGACTCTTTTATGAAAATCCCACCAATGAAGACTTGTGAAAATCATGTAGATGGAATGAGAGCAAGACATGTGACAAAATGACTTTAAATCTAAATGAGAGATTATTGGAATCATTTCATACCAAAAGTCATTCTACATTGCTTTTTGCTCTTGTTATTATTTGGATTCATTTTGATTTTCTATTAAATTGCAATGATATGAGATTGTGTTTAAAATAAAAAAAAAATACCTAAGCCCTTTATTCTACAAAATTAATGATTTGGCACATAGGGCTTGGCTTATGTTTAGAAGATTGAATCATCAATTCTTATAGAATATAAGTTTATTATTTACAATCTAAATAGGGTCGGATATCCTATTGGTAAAATTTTAATTTCGTGTAGTATAATATTTAATATAATTAATAAACACGTATAATTATTATTAATTATTTTGACTCATAAAGAGTGAGATTTATAATTAAATCAATATACTTTGTGAGTTGGATAACTTATCAATTGTATGGTGAAAGTTGATTATTAATATTATCTATGTCATATTAAATAGATTAATAATATATCCTTGAAAATGCTTATAAGGTTCTGATATTGTCAAATCTTGTAGATAAATTTTGATCTAGCATATTAAATAAGTTAAGTGGAATGTCTCAAGATAATACATAAAAAATTAATTGAATTGTATTGTCAGCAATTTAATTCAATTAATAAATATTTATAATCTTAAAATGGGGAGTTAAAATAAATGTTAGATTACAAAGGACATGATTTATTTAGAATACATAAGGGAGTACAATTATAATTCAATAGTTGTATAAATTATAATTAACGTGAATTATAGTACATAATTCACATTAGGAGTTTGAGATTTTTTTTTGTCAGGGTACCTTATATAGCCTAATCCAATATCATGAGAAATATAATAATTATAATTGAAGATTTAGTTTATTTATTTACAATGTCTATATATAAAATTAGGATAATTAATTTGATTAAGTTACATTAAATGATTATGTTAGCTATTATAAATTAAGGTCAAATTAATTAAGTGATTATATATACACATACGCGCACACACAAACAAAATAAGTAAATTTGAATTTTTAAAATAATTTAAATAAAATTAATAAGAGAACATGTCACATCACTTTTGTAAAGTGATGTGACGTATATTTTTTATGTTATTATTTTTATTTATTATGGTTTTAGAAAATTTGGCAAAATAATAAATGACATGCACCTCATCACTATGCATGTATCTTCTTCCTCATGTTATACAAAAATAGAGATATATGGGAGAAGTCTCTACTCCGTAGTAATTCATAGAACGGTTAATGTATGAGTTTATACAATCACTTCCCATCTTTATTTAAGAAGATAAATACTTATTAACAATCAAGTCATCCACACAAACACACACACACACACATATGGAATCCAAAATGCTCCAACAATTCCAAGTTGAAAATATAAAGACTATTAGATAAATGAGCATTTCCATAAACGATATCACCAAGATAGATAGAGAAAATATTATTTTTAATAATAAAGTGAAATTAATTCAAGCCTAAACAAGAAAATAAATAATGTTTATGCTCACAACATGTAGATGAAAATAATTCTTTAAATATAAAATAAGTCCACTATCTAGAGTTAAATCATAAACTCACATAGCTAATGCAACAACTCTTACTCCATTCCCCACTCATTGATCCACTTTTCCATTAGTTAATAATTTATTACTTATCATGCCCTTCACATTTAGATAAATCTAAGAGTCACATCACGTATCTAATACCCATGAAGCTAAAGTGGATTGATTGATTTATATAACATAATTACTTAAAGTAGTAGACTTACTACTCTTTTTCTTCTTCATATCTTTCAAGTAGAGCTTATAGTTCCTCTTCTAATGACCTAGTTCATTTCAAAAGAAGCAAACTCCATATTTGGGCTGTGTGGGATTTTTTGCCTTTCACTTGCAATGTTCTTGCTTTTCTTGGCCTAATTATCTTTGTCTTTTCCTTTTCTTTTCATGCATCTCATTTTTGAACCACGAGCACTAGTTTGATGTGATTAGTATACATACAAAAATGAACCTAGAATCAGATCAATGAATAACTCATGACTAATATGAGCATCAAGTTTATCAGGATGATCATAGAAACGTTTCATCTTTACCATATGTGCACTTACTAAAGTGCCACGGACCATCTTGCATGCATTCATTGCTTTGTAGTTGTAAATCTATCCTGACTCAATTACTCATGAAACATTTCCTTGATATGCACCATCATGTTAAATGTATCAATTTCTTTAAATTACTTATGAAGCTTAGAGTTTATGGTTGTAAGCATAAGATGGGTTAAATCCACCATGTCATTCAAATGCTTATTATAAATATCCTTTTCAGCTAATGAGGTAGTACTGGCAAGTTCATTGAGAATTTTACTATCAAGGACATATAGTTTCCTCTATCATTAAAAAATAATTTTCAAAATTTGACACCAATCAAGAAAATTTTCCCATTTGAGTTTTTACGTCTCCAAGATATATCACAGAGAAAATATTGATATCTTATTTTGATGTCATTAGTCTACATATAGAAATATGTGAAGAATTTAATGAGAACTTGAAAACCCTCACTAAAATTAATAACTCTTTAATTAACATAGAAACAATTTTATGATTTCTTAGTGGGTTAAGATCCATGTTTGACTTTAATATAAGTTTAATTTTAGCATATTACTTAAACATAAGCTAACAAGGTAAACAATTCCTTCCAATTTTATCATATATAATTGTTTGAGTTTTATAGGATTTGACATCACATGCCTCAGTAGGTTAAATCCTATATTTTGTGCCTTTAGGCTTAAAAGCATTTTGACAGCCTAGTTACCTCTAACAATTCATGCATATTTATCAATACAAATATGCATCATATACAAATAAATTTATAAGCATAAGTGTAAATATGACATGTATTAGCCCACTTCCTAAAGTGATCTCCATAAGCCAATATGAAGATCCATGAATACTTTTAACATTATCTTCATGGGCATGTCTCTGATAACGAATGAGCCTTTACCCCCCTTTCTTCTTAATTACAAGCAATCTTCATGGGATTGTCTCCAAGAAGGAACATGCTTTTATTCGTCTTTCTTCTCTTTATTACAAGCAAGTAAAAATACTATATTTTTCTATTCAAATGGTGGGGGGAGACATACATGTAGTGTCAACAAAAATAATTAATGACACATTGGTCGTATTAAAAAAAAAATACAAACACAATTGGATTATAAAATAATTATTAGTCCTAATCCAATTAGTACATATTCAAATAGAGCAAATCATAGATAATGTTTTTATTGTTTTCCAAAATAAATTAAAACAAAATCATTCTCATTAACCTAATTAAAATAATCTTGTTTCTCCTCTTGAGATATACTCTTTTATAAGAAGTTCCCCAACCCAAAAATCAAATTAACTCAATAATTAAAAGAAATAATTTTTCTTATTAAATGATTTATTAAAATTAAATTTAATTAAAATAAATTTAAATCCATTAAAAGAATCACTTTTCCTTATTAAATGATTCATTAGAATTAAATTTACTTCAAATTAATTTAATTCCATAATAAAAAAAATATATCCTGTATTAAATAAATTATTATGATTAAATTTAATTCAAATCAATAATTTTATAATTAAGATAATTATTTTTCCAATTAAATTTTTTCCTTTATTAAATGATTTATTAAGATTAAATTTTATTCAAATTTATTTTAAATGATTTTTTAAAATTAAACTTAATTTACTTTTAAAAGAATTTTTTTTTATTTCAAAAAGTAATTTTTCATATTCATAAATATTTTTAAAAATTTTAATAAATGCTTAGAGTGGGTAGTTAATGGGGATTAGAACCCATAACATCCACAAACATAAAAATTGACAAAACCATCCTATCACAATCAATAAATCAAATTTTTGGTGAATATATATATATATATATATATATATATATATATATATATATATATGAATAGAATCACATATACAATTATGTGTGTGTGTGTGTGTGTGTGTGTGTGTGTATAAACATATATATATATATATATATATATATATATATATATACATGCTTATATATCTACATAGATTTATATATAATTATAATTATATGTGCTTCTATGTGTATTTGTGTGTGTGTGTTCACTTACCCCCTGATGTATTGCTTATGATCAAATGGTACAGTAAGTTTTAATGAGTGTGAATTTACAGGTTTAAATCCCCGTGTTCTCACTCTAAACACTTGTTAAAATTTTTAAAAATGTTTATAATTTCAAATTTATATTTTCTGAATTCAGAAAGTGACTTTTTTAAAATCCTATAATCCACACTCTAAGTACTTTATTATTTTTGAGTTTAATATTTTTTATTATAATGAAAAAGTAAGATTCTTTTTTTCAAAGTTTATATTTGACGCGCCCGAAAATAAATCTCCCTAATTATAAGTAAAACATAATTTTTTTTTTTTGAATTCAATTTATTACTTAAAATTTTTCAAGATTCGCGAACAATATTCCCATCCGCCGCCGTGGGGCGAGACGAGAGTGGTACTTTGCGATCTGACTCTAGGGTTTCACATGACGAGTATAAGAACCACTCATCAACCCTGCCTTCATCGTTCGTCTTCAATCCGAGCGCTGGGCGTGGTAGCTTTTCATGCTAGCGTAGATGGAAGAGCGGCATCCGTCTTGGTATGGCTCTGATAAGGTAAGACGAGAAAGGCTAACTGTTAAACACTGCACATCAATTTCCATTCCTCCACTTTGAGGCATGATGCGGCTCCTTCTTCGAGTCGACAGCGGGCGTCAATCCATGGCGAACTGCCTGCCGCTTGGAGCCAACATGAAAGTACACGCCGCAATCTAAGACGCGTAAGATTCGCCCGTCGTTTTACGGCACGATCATCGGCCACATTTTTTAAGTACTTGTTAATTTATCATGCATGAGGTGAACATCGCGGCACGAGAACGGGTGTTTGCTCTGTTATCGACGGCAATTTGCCTTTTGCACAGTGCCTACACGAAGCTGTTCATCGATTGGAGCTCTTTAATTTTTTATTTGCTCCAATTTTCGTTCAGCTAAATTTGGTTGCGTCCCTTTCCGTGATTAATAGGTTTCGGTGTGATTTCATAAAACAAACAGTCTACAGTTCCCATTGACGATGGTAAAACAACCAAGTGTGATTGACGAATTATTTGCTGGAAAAAAGAGGAAAAAACTTCAACAACAAAAGATCGAATCGAAAGATGAGTTACACATCAAAAGCTCTAAATTACCGTTTAAACATAAACTAAAGGAGGATCTACCAACGAAGCGCAGAAAAAAGACAACGGATGGGCTGCTAATATACGAAGAAGAGGAATTAGGTTTTAATAAAGTAAATTCTGGAGGCACACGGCTCTGTCCTTTTGATTGTGATTGTTGTTTTTGAGCATAGTAATCGTTTGTAACATATGTTTATAATTCAAATCAAAGTAAATTACTCAGAAACAGCAGATGAACATGAAGCAGGCACAGGACAGAAGACGATGAATCACCAAACGAACCTCATAGCTTCTTAGAACAAGCTCACTACACTTCGGTAATCCCTCGGTGAGCTTTGGAATGTGCCCTGCAAGACCCAATCAGAGTTTTTGATCATTTTTCAGATCCAAAACGTTGCTATTATTTATCAATGAACCTACTTGTGGTCTAGCGGGTTGGGTGTGGTCTCGTAAACAACAGTAGCAACAGCATCCCTCTTAAGCTGCATCGCATCGCCAACAAACAAATGAAGAACAGCGCACGAGGGCAACAACAAAAAAGTAAAATCAATTGCAATATTATGAACCTGAGTTGCTTCGCCTTTGAAGCCGATGTAGCGTATCTGCATCTTTCTGCACCATTCAGAACTACTAGAGAAATGCAAAGTGATGTTGGCGACACCTTGGAATTTGGTATATCTGCTATGTGGATTCAAAGTCAGAAACACAGACGAAGAAGATGCAGATCCCAATTGAAAAACAGTCACCTGGTCTGGTACTCGACCACTTCCGTTGCATTATCGACCAAATCCCATTCCTAGCAAGGAAAGAATTACATCAGATTATATTTTCATGAATTCTACACGTGAATCCATGACAAAATAGCACCTGAACTGCATTCGTTGATTGCGCATCATTAAAATCCATCCCCACACGATTGGTAAACCTAATGTCAATCGGAGGTAAGAACACAGTTAGTGTTCTTCAAGAAACATGTAGAAGGTAATAAGGTACAAACACACGGTAAGGATAGGGTAGCACATAAAATGGAAAAATAAAAAAAAAATTCAAAATCTCTTAAAATGGTGTGCATTTGCATTTCTCAAATGTACAATTTAGAAGAAATAAAAAATACATGTAATCTAATCATTGTTAAATATATAAATCTTGAATTTTTTATTGTATGTAATAATTAATTTTGATATCTAATTGTCTATAATCTATCTTTATATTTTATTTATTCGTAAAATATTGAATTAAAAATTCTAAATCATAGAAATTTCTTTCCAAATCTTAGTATGTGAAGAGTTACATTGAGACGAATATATCATGTAGATTATAAAAAATAACTAATTATAATGATTGAAGGAATTTCTTGAATTGAATGGTTATAAACCCATTATTTATCATAATAAGAATCTTATTTAAGTACTACATAAGCAATAAATCATCTTGCTACGTGACATTGTTTAAAAAATAAAAAATAAAAACTATAATGCACTCATACAGCTCAAAATAGATGACTACTAGTAAAAATCTCACAAACCAAGTCATTACTTACACTTCAGGTCATATAATACATTTTATATAATACAATTTCATGTGGTTGCTCCATATAAACATTCTCAATATCATTGATAAGAAATATATTCTGATAATTCATACCAATTACAAAATATTTGATTAGCCTATATCATATGTGTATTGGTATTTATCATAAACACTCACAAACCAATCACAAATCTTCTTGAAGATTGATGCACTAGTTTGAAGATTGAATTAGAGTAAAAATCAACTCTTCCAATATTGCCCTTGACATCATCTTGGGTGAGATAATATCTCAGATAAAAACCTAAATATGATAATATCATCAAGAAGAATAGTAAAAGTAAGCAAATAAGAAAGAATGCATTAGCACAATAATACATGTAAAATAAGGTGTATAATTGTACTCATACAATTCTAGAAAGTAATCAGAAAGTAATCAGAATATCAAGATCAAAAGAATTAGTTACAAAAGTATACGTTATCTCGGTAGACCTTTCATTTTGAACAGATTGTGTATGTCCATTTCTTCTAGTATAGATTTTAAGTACTTAGTGGTCAAATCTCTCATTATCTTGGAATAGAATAAGGAGATTACCTTTCAAGAGAAACATTACTCTATACAGAGTCAATATATTATATGTTTAGTACATATAATGACCTCATATATATAGCCTAAGGATTACTATCTCTCCTAATTGAAATTATAGAAAAGTAATAAATTTAAATATATATTCTAAACACTTACACTCCTAAGACTCACTCAAAAATAAGTTTTACTCAGAAAAATAATATCAACACTTATTAATATTCTATTAGCCTCAAATAATTAATATTTATATTATTTCTTATTACTGGAATAATCAAGAAATATATAATTACCATAAGTGTCATCTTGTCATGTCATGAGTTATGTTAAATTAAATATTTATGTTATTTCTTATAATAATTAATATTTATATCTTACATCAGAATAATTAATATTCTATTAGATTGAGTTAATTTATTGTTAAGAATACATCTTTCCAATGGTGCTTCAGAATATTTCTACCAAATAAGTATCTCAACCAAATATTATTTTTTCCTTCCTCTCTGTAACTCCATTCTAAGAAAATATATTAGAATAAGAAATTTGATGTAAGATATCATAATTGGTACATAAGAATTGAGTTATCATACATGTACTCTAGTGCAATGTTGCTCGTTATAATTTTTATATTTTTATTAAATTAAATTTTTTATATTAAAAAAAATATAATCTAAAACTAAAGAGAACTAAGCAAGTGAAATGTGAATAATCATCGATAAATATGATAAAATATTGAAATCACTCTAATGTCTCATTTCAATTTGGATTTTATATGTAGAAATATATCAAATCGAATATATCATTGATCAGCAAGTCTAACAAGCCACATAAGAACTATTAGTATGATTTCTTCATTGACATGTCTTATATTCTAGTATAAAAACTCATCTAATACTAGGATATAATTTTTTCAACTTGGCTAATGATAAATAACAGAGTATAATAATTAATCATAAAATAAAGAAGAAACTATTGATCATCTTGCTCAATCTAAAGAAAATATTACTCAAAATTTTGATCTTGTAAGAATATCAAAAAAAAAAAGCCAAAATTAAATTATTTTAAAAAAAAAATCAGAATTGAATTTTCTTACAAGATATCATATAAAAAAAAGATCGGTAATAAAATCAAGAAAAAAAAAATACAAAAAAAAAAATAATGTACGAGTTGAATATTATCATAATAAAAATTACTTAAAAAGTTATTATTAATTATTATAATATTCAAAAAAATAAGAATGAAAAATAATAAACAAAAAGAAAATACTTGTAATGTGGCCGTTAGCTCTAATGTCTTTTGCTGTATATGTAATTTGTTTTTGCTTATAATCTGTTTTAATATTTTCATGTAAGTGCAGGAAATAAAATATTAAAAGCCCGGGAATGCAGCAGTAGCACAATAACGGAGGTCCCGCTGACCGAAATTTTTGGAGCAGAGCCTGGCCCGTTCCATAATCCGACCCATTTCGGTTAAATGAACCGGATGTTTATTTTTGTATAAAATGATTTGTATTTATTTTTCGGGCAGCTGTTTTTTGACCCGGTTGAACTATTTATCTTCGTTCTCCTCTCTCTTTGCGCGATTTCGCGACTACCGAATGCTGCATACTGTAAGATGCTCCATTTCTTGGTTTTAATCTGTAACGCATAAGCGTTTTCTGGTGGAGGTAGCTGGTCGTACAGAGCGACTAGCGAACCACGTTATTTCTGTGTTGATTTCTCGTTTTGATTCTGTCGTGGATGCTTGTGGATTGGGATATATATATATATTGCTTGTTTCTGTTGTTTTCTGTTGTTTTCTGTTCTTAATCTCACTACCCGTGGAAGCGCGATTGCCCAACATCTTTAATCCAAGAGTATGAAGTAAAAATATAAATCATGAGAATTATAGTATATGGATGATAGAAAATATCTATTGTTATCTTAGAAAAAAAAATTTGTATTGCTCTCTAATAAATGTTATGATGAAGAAACTTTGCAATAACCCTTAGATAGATATGCATGGAGGGTAGGAATGCGTACAGCAAGAATAACAAAACTGCAAAATTATTGTGTTGATTGTTATTTAATTTTACAAGGTTCAAACTATGTACTTTTTTTTTGTTTTATGGAGGTAGGAGGTCGAATCATGTGCACGAGACTCTCACTTAAAAAAAGCTAAAACATAAATATTTTTTCTTCAAATTCTAATCTATTTATTTTCTAATTCTCAAATATCAATGCACTCTGCTCTGAATCTCTCATATTTATTTTGAAATTGCTTTCTCAATTTTATTATGTGTAATTAAATTTTAATAATATTAAAAAAAATTAATTATATACTTTTTTTTATATTAATCCTCAATTAATCTATGAGGGAGTGTTGGGTGAATAACGAAACTACAAAACTATTTTGCTGGTTATTATTTTATACTACAAGGTTCAAACTATGTACTTTTTTTGATTAGTGGAGGAGATCGAAAATCATATCGTGCGCACAAGACTCTCACTTTAATACGAGGTATGTGATGAGTTACTATCTCAACAATCTTACCCCCAAAAGATATTGAAACAGGATCTAATAAGTCTCAAACTCAAAATCTACTATCTTTGGATGAATATATTTATTATCACATCAAAATAAGATCAACAAATACATGCAACAAAAGGACTTCTCATATAAGTCTCACTCAAACACTTTTTTTATATATAATAATTTATACCAAAATAATTTTTTTTCATCCCTTTTACTCATTCTCATAATAAAATAAATCTTGATGAAATAATATTTTATATGATGTTGATTTAGATTTCAAAAATTCAACCCAAAAATCTAAAACTAATTTACCTTAATCTTAGGTGCAAGGAGGGACCTAAGATTGAGGTAAATTAGTTTCGGATTTTTGGATTGAATTTTTGCAATCTAATTTACCTCAATCTTAGGTCTCTCCAAGCACCTAAGAAATTTATACTTAATAGACAAACTTTAGTAATATTACCCACTCTAATATAATTGAAAAACATTAAAATCAAATAAAATTTTGCCCAATATAAATACTATAAAAAATATAATTATAAAACTAGTATTAAAATTTAAAACTAAATGCCTAAAAAAGTATGTCAAACAATCCACCAAAAAACATAATGCAATAAAACTTATACAAACTCAACTTAGCAATAGTATTATTCAAATTTGAATATATTTCAAATTCGATGATTCCCATAAAAAAAAACTATCAGTTAATAAAAGAAAGAATGAATATAATAATTATTAATAAGAGTTTTCTATTTAAATTTATATAAGATCCTAGACTAATTCATTTTAAATAAAAATAAGTCTAACTCACATATCATCTAATTTCTAGATTCACATATCTCACAGTCCACTTTATTGATTTTAGAAAAATTAACTAAAATAATATTAGTACTTTATCTGATATCATATCCTTATGATAACTCAACTAAACATGAAATCTAAAATAAAAATTCTAATATTATATTTGATATTGCTATTAATAATTATATCATAATAAATTTTAAAAAATTAATATTCATGTTAAATATACATGTTACATCATTAACTTAATAATATAAATCAGCTTCAAATTAATTTCTCATTTAAATTGATTGAAAATTCTATAAAATTTATTAATGTCTTACAAATCATGAGGATTTAATAATTTATGCAAGTCAGCAAACTTAAAAAAGAAAACTTTATCACTTAATGTTAGATATTATTAAAATTCAACATACTTAAATTTGGTTCATATATTGGATAATAACATTATATATTCAATTTCATGAATAAAAAATTAATAATGTCATAATAAGTAAACATGATTTGAAAGTATGTTTTTCATTTTTAAAATTCTCAAGAAAAGATTTTCATAGGACCTACTTATATTCATATACATACACTCTCACATCTTGTATGTCACTTAGGTGTATATACAATAATAATAATAATGTATTTAAGTAATACTAATAATACTCATATTTTAATAACATAATTATTGAGATAAAAAATAATATTTAAAATACTAATTAACTATTCCATTACTTTATTGCTTAACTATCTCTATGAATCATAAAATTCGAGTATAAAATATTAAAAATATTATAAAATTCATACATAATTACATGAACTAACTACAAAAACCAGAAAATAAAATTTATGAATAAATATATAATTTATATAAATATTATAAAAATAAATATAATTATTATCGTATACCACAAATTATTATAACTGAAATTATATTTAGAACTGATGCATTTCTTATTCAATAAATTAAAGCCTTAAAGATAAACAATGAATAACTTGTCCAATACATGTGAGGTAATTTATATATGAACTAATTATGTGTGTTATTTTTTGGATCGAGTTGATATATTTATTTACTTGTGTACCCTTATAGTTCAACATAGTATAAGAGCCAATGCCCTTGTGTTATTTCTCACTATGTGCCAATCTTTGATGTCACACACTCATTGTTTGCAATAGGAGACAAAAAGCATCAACCACCACTAAGCCGATACCATAGGAGTTTACGTCACCAAAATTTAGATGAATGTGAAAGATTAGTAGCGGCAAAACCCCTATTCAGGTTTTTTGGAAGTGTGCAAGGGAGTTTTCAGTTTCATCTGAAACCCTAATCCATTGGAGACTAAAATATGATATTTATCAAATTAGTGCATCGAACTAAAATTTGACGTTTACATATTATTGGAGACAAATTGAACACTAAAATCTAAAACCCTAAACTCTTAATTTTGTGTAACTGTGTTTTGATTATTTTAGACAACAGGCTTATGGAGAGAAACAAATTAAGAGGTACTAAAGAGGTTCCTCATGCTATACATTCTTGGAATCAAGAAAATACTAGTCAGAACAAAGACATAAAAGTTTCAATTCAATATAAGCATTACATGATGATTAGTCACACCAAAAATAATTGATGAATATTATGTCTAGAGAGAAGATCAATAAAATTACAAATAATTGAGAAATAAATTGCCAATCAGATTTATCCAAAAGTCCTTATAGACTTATCTCATCAAAACTCAAGTCTCATGATTAAAAGAATATTCAAGATTCTTCCCTGGTACACGTACAACAAATCCTTTCATAAGTACTACAACTCCCACGACCTCTACTTTTTCTTCATAGTCTTGGATTGTTGGCTCAAGAGCCAACATTCATATTATACTTAATGGCTCATTCTTTATCTCATTCTTTTATTATCCATAATTTGTTGTTGTATCCAATGGAAATCTTTTGAGAAATATTAGGTATGCTAGTATTCGATTCTATCCTTTATTTTTTTTAGCATGTGTGATTCATCCATGATTATCCTATTAATATTTTCTTGTTAGTTGTAGATCAAAATAATCTATTTCTGATTTAAATTTTACTTCTACTAATATTTTTCTGGAATTTTAATGACTTTGTTATAGGGTTATAATTTATTATTTGTGACATCCTAAAAATTTATTGGATGATTGTATTTGTCTAACAAAATTCCATAATATAAGTCATACAAGTAGTAAGAATGAACGTAAGTTCAGATATCAATCATACAGAGATTGTATAAATAGTTTAACAACCAACAGTTAATTAACTATTGGTCGAGTTGAATAGAAAATTGAGTTTTGAAAAGATATTTAAACTTTATGATTAAATTACTTCCTCATGTACGATTAGATTTCTTTAGTATTTTGATAATATTGTGTTCTATTATTTGATGAATAATAGATTAATATGAAATATTCTAATGCCCCCCTAACATGCTAAATGATTATTATTCTTGGATTGTCACTATCGAGTATAATTCACTTATAATTAGGCCTTCAGTATTTAACAACCAAAATCATACCTATTTCATTCACGAGTCATTCGTATGTCGACTCTTTTTAAAAAATACATCAATTATCTTTGATGACTATTTCGTGAATATATTTTTATTCTTTAATATCTAATATCACAAAGATATGAAATAATGTGATAATAATATGTTTTATACTTTTAACCTCATAAATACAATAATCACGTAAACCAACATGACTTCTTATGAATCTTCTATTTTTTCATCCTAGTCAACTTATAAATATTACTTTCTATATATTTACTTTGTAGTTTATCAAACAAATCATCGTGTCTTAAATTTAATTTTATTTATCACTTTTTAAATTTTTTTGGCTCCGTATATAATTTCATAATATCTTTATTTTTTTCTTTTCTAGATTTTTTTAAAATAAACTACTAATTGATAGTTATGAGATCGTATATTACAATCTCTATTAACACAATCAATTACTTCCTTGATTCTCTTCGACAGATTCTTATGGATATAAGGATATTATTCTAAGCAAGCTTTATTATGAAATGAAAGCAAGCAATATTGAGATCTCATAGATAATGCACACTTCGTACATATTTGTATTCAGATTTTAGTTGTTTCACCACAAATACAAATAATAAATATATAATAAGTTTTTATAATTTTCTATAAGACAAATAAGTTTTCCACAAAATAAAAGATTGGCACTCATCTCATGAGTAAAAGGACAAAAATAAAGTATTAGATAATGACAACCACAACATGTGAGTTGCTATAAATCATATGCATGCTTGAGAAAATTAGATATCAATTCCTCATTCAACGACTTTTATTATAATAGCCAAGTAGTAGAACACATTTTGTTCAATCTAATTTTTCTTAAATAAATAAAACAAATAAAACCTTATTGTTATTTCATTATAAAAACATAAAAATTAATAATGTTTTTCTGATTTATATAAATATTCCAAAAAACAAATTTGCAAATATGCTCATTACGACTCATTCAACAACTCTTAAATAAAATATGACCTCATTTTTTTATTTTTTTAATACAAAAATTAATAATAAATATATATACATCATCTATAATTCCATGATGATTCAACCATCACAACAAATACTCTTACTAAAAATCAATTTACAAATATGTTTATCACACCTACAATACCAATAGGACATCAATTTATTTTTTTAATAAAAAAATCAATAAATATATATCCATCATCTTGAGGAGAAGTAATAATATCCATTGTTTTATTAATGTATTATTTTATTATTTTAGAATACTCATACCATATGTGAGTGTGCTACTATAAAATTTTTAATTATATATTCATCATTGTTATACAAATAACTATCAAATTGAGTATTATGCTCCACATTTCCAATTATATGTTTTTTTTATTTAAATTTTATTAATATGAAAGTAATATTTAATCTTTATTTGTTGTAGGGCCTGCATGCAAACCAAGGTACGGTACTTTTTGGTTGTAAGCCTCTGCAAACCAAATAAAAATGCGTTTTGGTTGCCAGTATACTCATAACAAATGTTATAGTTAATCCAAATAAAGTTTACTGCCTCAATATAAGTAATTTTTGTTGCAATTGAGCAATCCAAAAAGAAAGAAAAAAAAAAGTCTTACACTCTCAGCTTGGAAGGACTTGTTCCACCAACACCACCAACAATTGATATTTTTTGGATCTTCACATCAGCTGTGAATCTATCATGATTAATTCATAAAACAAATGACAATTACTACAACAATATAGAAAGCATACACAAATCCAATGATAAGGAGCAGCAACCAGGAAATTTACACCAAAACACAATTGGATACAACTTAACAAATACATGGATATAAGATTCAATGGACCATGTTTTGTAAGATTAAAACTGGAATAAAAACACAATAATAGCTTACTTAATGAACCACTTAATATCTTATCCTCACCAAAAGTTGGTCAAAAAACATGTTTAGCTTGATGCAAAACATGTTTTATGATAATGACCACATGTCGCAGGTCATTGGTACGAGTGGATCACAAGTCACGGGTCATGTCACGTAGGTTAACCATGGATACCTCTCTTAGAACAGTTTATTTAGGAGATGAACCTAGCATGATTATCCCACTAATTTTGAGGCATGAGTTTCCTCAAGAGAGAGAGAGATAAGGGTAATAAGATTTGATTATCTCAATCAAAAGATATATATTAACGGATACGTCCACAATCTGTTCTAAAAGATTCTTCTATTGTATCAGTTGATCCAGCTCAGACTAATGACTTAGACCATCCAATTGCATTAAAAAATAAACCAAAGATGTATTATACTTAATATTTTTTATCTCAAGTATGTTTTTATTCTTATTTTGCAGCTACATATACTAATTTCTTATTATCACTTGACAGTCATTAGATCTCGAATACTATTTCAAAGACAATCATTCAATATTACAACATGCTATATTGAAAGAATATAGTACAAACACACCTAATCATACAACATTATAATATGCGATGTGGAAAGAATAGAGAACAAACACACATAATCATACATTAAATCTTATTCCAAAAGTAATAGCTAAGCCAGTAGAAAATTAATTATACAAACTTTTGACAACAAGTCTTAAAACACTTTCTCTATTATAGTATCATAAAATTAATTATATATAAGTTAAATATAAGAAATGTATTCTTTCATGGAAATCTAAAAGAATAAGTGTTCATGCAATCAAATTAATTTAATATTCCTAATGCATGGTTTAGTTGATTTTTTTTGCCTTTATTATATTTGGTCTTATAAAATATATGTCATACTACTCTTATTTCTTTCAATATCAACTTGTATCAAGAAGTGAATATGTGATATTAATTCTATATATATATATTTTTTTGATTATTTGAAATAAGCTAGATATATACCAATTGAAATCATTTCTATAATCTGAGTTTCTAAAAAAGAATTTGAGATATTAAAATATTTTATTGATATTGAGATCAAATACTCGGGATGTATAACCTTTATTTCTTGAATGAGATACACTTGAAATTATTTATCTGATCTCAAAATATCAAGATATACACCTAATGATCATAACAAAACTATCTTATAATAATTAGACTAGGTATTATCTATGATATCAACATAGTTAATTATTTTCTAAAATCTCTTAGACATATAGATATAATATTTAGAATTCTCAAGTATGTGAAAAAAATATAAAAATATAAAATTACATTTAGATATTATGAACATAATCAAATAAAGTCGTACTTAGATTCTAGATGAGTTCCTACAATTACATTGAAAATATTTATCATAGTTTTTTGTATTTTTTGTAAAATTTCAAAATTTAATACAAAATTATAACATCAACTACTTATAACTTTAGTAGATCAATCAATTCTTAGAAGAGATTTTCCTATCAATTTTGAAATTGATGACACTTCACAATGATCACAAGGCAGCCCAATATATTGCAACCAACTTAGTGTTCCACGAATATACAAAATATATTAAGATTAATTAATATTTTATTCAGGAAAAAATTCAGAATATTTCAATTACTAGAACATACATACTAATTATCAATTTAAATTGCAAATATCTTCATAAAGATTCTGATAAAACCATATGTTACTTTTCTCTATTTCAAGCTGGGAATTTGTAACATGTATGCCCCAACTTATGCTACAAAGGATCTCCCAACTTGTGAGCTATCCCAAATCACACATGTGTGTGTTTTTATATTATTTATGTTGTATTTTTAACTTCAACTTATATTTTTAAATATAATTTTCTCTTCATTTTCTTTTTTTTTCTCTCCTACCACTCTCCTCGCTTAACTATTTGCCTTATTCACATTTAGGATTCTAGTATTACATAATTTTGATATCAAAAACAATTAAATTTTAGAATTTCTTTGCTAGGTTATTTAGGACACATTAACTTTATTTAATCATGCTCTAGTAGAAATTACTAAAAATAAAATGAGTCATCTGACTAGTCTCGAGTTGGGTAGGTCATTATGCAATCTAACATCTCATAGCAATTTGACAAAGTTATTATGCATATCTATGCGAGTTTGGATGAGCTCATATTGATTTTTAATAACTTCGCTATGCTTCAAAGAAAAACCATAGGGTATTTGGTTAATTTAGAAAAAAAATAGTGAAGAGAAAAATATTAAAAAAGAAAAAAAATTAAAAAAAAATAAAAAAAGAAAATATAATGAAGAGAAATTTAAAAAGAAAATATTGAAAAAAAATATATTTAAAATAAAAAAATAATGAAGAAAAAAAATAAAAAATATTTTATCAAAAGAAGTAAAATAAAAAATAAAATATCAAAAAAAAATTAAAAAAAAAATTTTTAAAATTTAAAAATTATTCAAAAGAACAAGTAGAAAAAAATTTTGAAGATAAAAATAATGAAAAAACTATAAAAATTGATCGCGATCTAAATGTATGTTATGCAAACTAACTTTTCAATGTATTTTTGTAAAAAGTGATTTTAACAAATAATCACAAAATTAATGATTCTTCATAAATGGACTATCATGCTCATTTGTCATCTCTAAATATGATAATGTATTTCCTCACGGTGACCTTGAGAATGAAATATTTATACAACATATTTTAGCCTCCTAAGAAGTGCATATATAATTTATAGATTGATAAAAACTTTTATAGTCTAAAACAATCTCCTAGGATATGACTCGGTCATTTCTCTTTAAAAATATCTAAATATTTTTATTATCGATGATCAATTGAATATATTTTAATTGAAGAAACTCTAGCAGATTTAAATTCAAATGAATAATTTGAGGTTTCTCATATATAGAGTGTGCATTGAGATTGCTTATCCATGACGTACAATTTCTCTTTCCTAGCAATGGTATGCTCTATCTTTAGATATTTTATCCAAGAAAAAATTTGTCCACAGATAGTTGAACCCTAGTTTATATTTTCAAATATTTAAAAATCATAAAAAATAATAATTATTTTATAGTTATTAGATAGAATATCACCTATATTATTTATATAATTAATTATTTTTTAGATTTTCTCATATAAATTCATGTAAATATATCTCAAATTCTTATAATAAGAAGAGAATTCAAAAATAAAAGATTTTAAAAAAAATCATAAATACTATCAAGTAGAGACATCCAGATTCTAGATTGAGCAACAATAATTACAAATAGGATCCTGAAAAAATATAATCAATCTATTACAAATTCTTATAATATATCACAGGATTTTATATTTTTTTGGAGACAATATTATATCCTAAAAAAATAAACTACAATCTATTATTAACTTTAATAGATCAATCACTTTTTAGAATAATTAAGTTTATTAATTCCAAGAAAAATAATATTTTATTATCATAGATAAACATCTCAAGATATTACTATCATTTTAACATTTTATAATTAGACATATAACATCGAAATTAATTATCATTTCATATAAGAGAAGATTCAAAATAATTCTATAATTATAACTTGTGTAAACCATTGACTATATTATAGATATATTCAAAATAATACTTAGAGGATCATTGACATATTTCCTTTCCTCCAAATTGGATACTTGTGGTGTGTGAGTACCATCTTAAGAGGAGGTAATGATATTTATTTATTATTTTATTTACTTTTTTTTCACTTGGATATGAGCACCCAATATGTGAGTTTCCCCTTATATATATGATTTTATTTTATTTTTAATAATCAATGAATGCTTATTTTTTTCACCTTTCTCTAGAATATCTAATTCAGATATCATTTATGAAAATCTTAAAAATATTAGAGATACACATGAATGTGATGCTTTATTACATTAAATGTGAGCATATCACAGATATAATTAATTTAATAGCTAAATCATATATAAAGTTAGTCATTGAAACATCAAATGATATTTATGTTGACATTTTTATATTAATTACTTTAGTAACAAGCTTTTTGGGTTTTAAATATATTGAAAAATTATAAATCTAAGACAAATAACATTTAGCATGAAAGTACTAATTAGAAATAACTCAAATTATTTAATATTAAATAATATAATACCTTATAAAAATATATTTTTTTTATTTCACAATTTAAAATTAAATTCATAAATGTTGCAAGATATAAATTAGTTATGGGTTGAAAAATATCTGAAATTTTTTAAAGCCATTTATAAACCAATTGTGATTTTATTTGATATTTATTAATCTCTCTTCATTAATTTTTCATCATATTTATGAAATTACTTCACTTTTAAATTCATATGATAATTGAGTTAATATAATAATAAATGAAAGCCATAAACAAAATTAAAATATTAAGTGAGACAATTATGAAAGATACATCATAAGTGCACCTATGTACAAGACCAAGTGATGGACAGCACATTGGCATTGGCCCAAGCAAAGCCAACACCTTGCACCTCTCCAATATATTTAGAAATATACTCTAAAATTTTTGGATTGCTTTTTCTTCAAAAATATTTCCCAAATAATGCTTCACGTAATTCAAAATATTATGTAATATATTTCAAAAATAGATTTGTTTACTTTTATATCTTTCAAATATAAATATCATTATTATTTCAAAATTATTTATCTAATTTGTATTAAATTAATTATTACATTTCCAAAAAAATTAGGATTTTTGGAAGAGTGAAAAAAGTATATGTTTTTTTTGTGGTGGAAGAAATTAGGCTAACAAATTTTTTTTTAGTAAAAAAAAAGTTGTGCATGTACAAATGTACAAATTGAATAAGAGATGAATCAAATAAAATAAGAGATTCTTTGTAAAAATGTGCTCATCCATCTCCTAAGGCTCATTAGTGTGTTTTTCTATGTTTAACTCTTACATTATTATGCGTTAACATTTAGAGCAATATGTATATTTTAAATTAGTGAAAAATTGTTAAATATGTTCATATCATATTAAACTTAATAATGTTTGTGTTGGAAGGCACATGTCTCGCATTCCCAGCACACCATAGACACCAACATGATAAAGCACCTAGGTAATCCATATGTCATTCACAACTATGATTTTACATCACAGAATCAATTTACATAATAAATAAAAAATTATTAATGCAATAGGTGCCAAGGTGTATCATTAGATCTACATTATAGTTAGCAATTTACTTACACTTGGCAAATTATTGAAATTATTTATTTTATAAAATGATATATTAAAAAATATAATCAATATTCAACAAACATACTAGAGTGAAAAATGACCAAAAAAAGAGACTTAAAAAATAATTAAAAAATATAGTTTTAGTTTGAGTTTAGTTGAAAATAAATTAATATTGTGTTTTCATTCTGCTAAAATTCAAAAAAAATTAACCTACTCGAGTAAAAAATAATATAATTAAATTTTAGAATTCTGAGATGTGAGATTAGAGATGAAAAAGACACTAACATTAGCAAAAGATCATGGTTAATTATTTTATATATACAATTTATTCAGAAAATACATTCAATATTATTGGTATAAAACTAATCACTAAAAGAATATTACTAACTAAAAAAATAATTTAGATATTTTCACATCTTTTAGATAGAGAATATATTATTATTAAAATTCAACATATCATACCTTCACAATCAATTATTGATCAATTTGATCATCTAATTGAAAATACTATAATTATCTAGATACTATTTTTTTGAATATTCTATACGAAGGCCTTTGTATGTGTATTACTCCATGTTTTTCATTGAATGTAATAAATTATTTGAAGGATAAGAAAACTCCAAATAATGATTTGTATTAATAGTACAAATTATTATCATTAAAAATAATATCAATTACAATACTTTTTTTATAATTATAAATTAAAAATTACGAAAATTAAAAATATCATATTGGGCCAAAGTTTGTTGTACCCCTCTAAGCAACCAAGGTCAAGCAATGAAAGGAGTGAAATGAGTTATGCTTAGTTTGATCGAATAAAGCCAATTAGATTGACGCCATTATTAATATTTTTTTACCTATACTCACTAGGTGATTTGTATTATCATACTCATTCACGGTGGTAACAATAAGTATTCATTTATTTAAATATCTCCACAATTAACAAGACCTATGACAAAAAAAAAATGCATTGCACGAATTCCTTGTAGTGAACTTGTAGGAGAATAAGACAAATTTTGCAAAACTTTATGTTTCAAGAAAAAAAAATAAAGACACTTTTTTTCTGAGTTACTAAAGTCCACCCACCAAACATTGTTTATCAATAGGAAGTAATATTCTAAGCTACTCATAGGCCCTTCAACTTTTTTTGTTGTATCTTCATCTCTAAACTAACAGAAAATTGTTATACGAGTCAACTATCATGCCGCAAATGTCTTTTTAGTTGGCCATAAGTCTTCACCTTTAAAAAAACTGAGTTTCTCAGCAAAGGGATTCAAAATAAATTGTTTTGTTACCAAATTAGTTTTGCTGACATATTCTTCTTGCTGAAGACGTGCCTGAAAAAAAATGTTCAAATTTTTATTCTTTAATAAAGTGTTTTATGCATTGAATTCTCAGAACTAAAGAAATCTTGATATAGCTGTCATATTCATTACGATTGTTATCTAGTCCCACAGAAAATTACAAAGTTCATCAAAAGTTTTACTTTTCAAGGTATGATTGGCTAAACACATATCTATTTGCAGCTGAAAAAAAAACTGGTCAGATGGCATACCCTCATATATGTTAATATCTCGATAGTTTTACTCCCTCTTTAGGACATAGTCTTATATAGGTTAATATCTCGATAGTTTTACTCTCATATGTTAAAGAAGCTGTGTTAGCAGTGTCAAACAGGTCGTATCATGCCAACACAACCTATTTGAATCTGAATGTGACATGACCATGTCATTATGTCGTGCCAAACACGACAATGTATGATTTCCATGTTGTGCTTGATATGGCACATGAACTAACAGGGTGATCCCCAATGGCACGGTTGGCCTGCATAATGCACGGCCATACCAGACCATCCCTATCGGAAGTCAGTTGCATGAAAACACATTGGGTGCCAGTTTATGTGGCCGACTAATTATAATCGACCATGTAATCAAAATCCGACTTACAAGACTAGATTTTAAAAAAATAAATAATCCACCCCGTAGGGCGGTCAACTTGCATGACTTGACCTATGACTCATAGCCAGTCCCGGGTCTTCGGGCCGGTGGCCAGTGGGCTGGCACTAGCCGTGCCCCGTGCCAGTCATGGGGCAGCATGATTCCGGACCATTCTGTGCCAAGCCAAGCATGGCTAAACCATACCGTGCTGCGGGCCATGGTCAGGCCAGCGGCCAGTTGACACCTCTAGGCTACGTCTAATGAATCTTGAACACGAGACCTACAGCCCTCAGAGAAAGGTACTTGTCATCGCATCAAGATATGACCTCCAACATAAGCATACAACACAAAGACTTTCCAAGTAATAAGCTTAAAAAAAACTGGTGCCTCTTTAAAAATATTAGCAGTCAGCAAGTTTTGCAGACTAGAACTGTGGACTTAAGAAGCAGGAAAACAAGCTGTTGAGCATTAACAGAAATGTCTTGTCTGCTACAACTTAACCCACAATTTGAATCATGACGAGCAGTTAAGAAAGCATAGGATAGTACTGTTCAATAAGTGAAGAGTGGCATGCTGCACCACCAAGAAAACATGTTCTGGAACAATTGAGACCACTACTTACGGAACATAAACAAGTAGCTCGGGATCTTCCTCAATGCTTTCCAAGGAGTCCTACAAAACAGTAAGAAATTTCAATGTCAAGTGTCTCCCAACTTGATCGAGAAATAGGAAAACAGACTGAAACTTGTAAATCAGCAAATGAGAATACCTCATCAAGAGTTAGACGCTTCTCCCATGGTTTAAAAACTGACTTCACTGCATCTTTATGAGATTCATTTAAGGCAGAAACCTAGAACCAAATGGAACAGAAGCTGATATATATATTTCCACTTACAGGTAAACATAAATAGCCAAATAAGATGGCTAGAAACATAACTATAACTTTTCTTGCACATGCATGACAGCTTATATCAAAACTTAAAATGAGGCATTCATTTTAGCAAAATGGGATAGAGGAATCCAACATTCGACCAAGACTGATTTTTCTTTGTATTTTAGTGATGCAGATTACCCATGAGCCAGGAAAGGCTTGTTGTCCATGAGCAGAACCTCAACAGTGATGCCTTTCCATCTTTAGGTTAGTATCATCTTGACATTGTCGTATCTAATAGATTTTATGTTTTCAGTCTCTTTCGTAAATATGCCAAAAAAAAAAAAACTTGCAGCAAAATAAATCGCCTATGAACCAAAACGCATGTATCTATTTAGACTTAAATGATTCTATTAGGTTTATGCTTTTTTTCTTTTGTAGCTTAGAATTTACACAAGTTCACAGTCTCCCTTGATATCATGTATATTCAAAAGATACAGAAATTTATCAGAAAAGATTTAAAATTAGTAATCAAAAAAAAAAAAACATTATTCATTGCACATTATGTCGAATGAAGGAGTTTATTGCTGAGTTTCTGTTGAATTGTTCCAAGTTTGTGCTGGTCTTTATGGATACCAAGTGTATTTTAAAGTGCTCCAAGTTCATCCTAGTCTTCATGAATATTTAAGTAGATTGGAATTATTCCAAGATAAAGGCCTACTCTTTAATGTGTCCTAGTCTTTAGGGCTATTTTTGAAGGACACTAGACACATCATGTATTGAATGGATATTTAAGCCAAAGTGATTGTTAATAAAATTTATTTCAACTTATTGTAATATTGTTTTTAGTTTCATTTTATTATCGAAGTTGCTAACAAATCGGTATGAAAAGAGGTTGAGCTTGATAAATCAAAGTAGTAATCTTTGAAATTGTTGCAGCAGAAAAAAAATATCTATGGAATGAAGTTTTAAACAATCACTCATTCTTCACTTAGAAGGCTATTATGATCATTGGAGCATACTAAATAAAAATTTTCTACGAGCTAAGGAATTTTAGGGACTAGTGGAACTGGCTGTATTTGAGCCAACAAGTAAATTGATGGATACATATACACAACAAAAGAAGAACAATGAAATAAAGCTGAAATATCTAAAAGTGAAGAATTATCTCTTCCAAGTATCCAGGCAGGCGGGCAACCATTCAAACCATTGTTGATACCCAATATCAAGAAAGATACTACCAAGGGCAATTGAGGCTCCGTGATAAAAAATTCCAAATAAATGTAAAGGTCAAAATGTCTCATCTTCAAGTTCTTTGTAGAAAATTTCAAACTCTTGACTCTTGAGATGATAAATGGTGAAAAAAAGACAGGATACTTTTTTAAAGTTATGACAATGCTCAACAAGATATAAATTTATGGAGAAAATATGCATAAAGTTAAGGTGATGAAAATAATGTATTCTATTTAACTGAGAAGTTCAACTATGTTGTCTGTTCTAGTAAGGGTTGAAAGGATATTGATGCACTAACTATTGATGAGTTACAAAGCTCATTAATAGTGTATGAACAAAAGTTTCAAAAATGAAATAGTGAGAAATAAGTTTTAAAATTGACATCTAAAAAAATATTTCAGAGATAAAATAATAAGGAACAAGCTATAAAAACAGTATCTAAAAGAAAAAAAATCATGATCAGTGTACCTACAAAGAAAGAGAAAGAGATCAAGCAGACTTCAATAAGGCAATTATGGAGTGTGACATATGCCATCAACTTGGACATTTTTGGTATAAATATCCTCGGAACAAAGAAGCAAATTATACAAATTTTGATAAGAAAAGAAAAAGCTTTTAATGTCTTATGTGGAGTTGTATAAGGAGGGAAGAGAAAATGTATGATTTCTTGATTCTAGAGTTGAGAAATAATCTATTGAGCATAGAGTAGTTGGAATAGAGAGGCTTGGCAATTTTGAGCAAAGAAGAGACGAGACGTGCATGATATTTCATCCAGAGAAATGTTTAACAATTCAAACCAACATGAGTATCAATAGTATGTTTATCTTACAGCCTCAATATCAAGCGTCATCTCAAGTAAAATCTGATCATCGCCTTCACACAACTCAAAACTTATTTATAGCTTTAGCATCGGAGGTATGAACTTCTGAATGTCAACGAATTAAGAATCTTGTTGCACAAAAATATAGTACTTGGAGAATAATTCAGAAATTAAAACTTATTCATGCAGATATTTGTGATCTGATCAGTTCTACATTTAATAACAAAAGGTACATTTTGATATTTATTGATAATTATAATAAAAAAGTATGAGTATATGTCTTAGCTGAAAAATAAGAGATACTAAACTCATTTAAATATTTTAAAAGTTTGGTTGGAAAATAAATAGAATTTTTTTAACCCCTCCTCCCCATCCCCATCCCCCAAACCTAACTCATATTATTCATCAGTTCATATATGAGTACCCTAGGATAAGAGTGGGTAAGGCGCCTAACCTAATAACATGATAGAGTAAATGACACCCTAAGTTGCATATCCGACATCCCTGATGAATGATGATCAAACTCATGACACCAAGATGAGTGTCCAACCTCTTTGCCAGCCTAACTATTATACTCTTGATAAGAGAAATATGATTATTTATTAAGTATTTTTATAATAATAAAGAAAAAGAATACAATTAAAGTCAATTGAAATATTTTGCAACCAAGGTATGATCAAAAGGTTGTTGAATGTTGAGCACTACTTATATTCCACAATAAAACAATGTAGCTAAAAGAAAAAATAAAAATATAATGAATATGATTCATTTCAGTATATATGACAAGAACATTCATTAGACTATTTGGACGTGAAAAATGAACTACACTATTTGTCCTAAACAGTTGTCCGATATTGACAATCAAGGACGTTATACCAAAAAAGGCTTGTAGCCGAGTGAAACCCTAAGTAGATATTTACATACCACATATTTTGGTTGCATACCACATATTCACATACCAATAAAAAAGAGTACTAAACATTATAATAGAAGCATTGTTGGTGTACTATTAGGAGTTAGTAAAGAATCACAAAATTATAGGCTATTTGATAGTGAGAATAAAGAATGAGTGAAAAAATAAGTATAGAAAAAACACTAATGGAGAGATAGGAGAGACTTGTGATGAGGAAGATGTATCTAGTGAGGGTGAACAGAGATGAGGGAGATAAGACAATCTTGTGTGAGACAACATCCTACATGGGTGAATGATTATGTTAATGATGGTCAATTTGAGAATGAAATTTATGTCATTGATGGTATCAACTAATCCATTGAATTTTGAAAAATTTGTTATAAGTGCAATTATAGATTTGCCATGAACAGTGAACTCAAATCCATCAAAAAAAACCAAACATTAATACTCATTGAGCTACAAATTGATGCCAAAAAGATAGGAGTTAAGTGAATTTGCAAAACCAAATACAATAAGTATGAAAAGATTGATAAGCATAAAGCTCGTTTGGTTGCTAAAAAATATTCTCAATAGCAGAGTTGGCCATACAAAAGTTTTTGCATCAGTGACAATGATAAATACAGTAAAAAATATTGTTTCTCTAGCTGCACGAAAAAATTGGATAGTTTTTTAGTTGGATGTCAAGTCAATTTTTTTTCATGGTGAGATGCATGAATGTTTAAGTGGAGGAGCCAAGAGGATATTAAAAAAATGATAATAAACATCTAGTTTATAAGTTACACAAAGTCATGTATGGATTAAAACAAACTCCACGAGCTTGAATTAGTTGAATCAAAGCATATTTCAATAGTGAAGGATTTCAATGATAAAATAACAAGAAGACATTATTTACAAAGGAAAGAAAATAAGAAAACATTATCATTATAAGTATTTATTTTGATGATTTAATCTTTACTGATAATGATGAAGTTATAAATATATAAACTTAGAAGCTCTATGTTAAGAGAGTTTCACATGTCTAACTTAGAGAAGGTGAAGTATTATCTTGAAATCAATGTGCCACAAAAGTTTGATGGCATTTATATATGCCAAAGGATATATGCATTACATGTCTTCTTGAAAAGGCTTGGTATGATAGATTATAATTCGGTGAATACTAATAGTTCTACATTTCAAAATAAGCAATGAAGACTTTGTTAATGAGACATATTACAAGCAACATGTGAGTAATTTAATACATCTCGATGTCACAAGATGATATTTGTTATTTATTTCATCAGCATTTTGGATGGCAAAACCAATAGACATTCATTTACTAGCAACTACAAGAACATTTCAATGCTAAAAAGAAACTACAAAGTACAAATAATAGAATCTATTATAAGAAAGGAGAGGATGATACATTATTGATATTCACAAATAACGACGATACTAGAGATATGAAAGACAATAAGTGTCCATCTGGATACGCATTTTAATGAATTTATATATTATTTCATAGTGTTCAAAAAAATAAAATATTATGACTTTATCAATCACATAAGTTGAATTTGTGGCAACTACAGTCAAGTTGTACTACTATGTGGCAATAATTCTACCATCAAACCATCTAAAAAATCCAATCATGCTTGAACTCATGAAGTATATTATAAGGTTTCATTTCTTAAGGAACCTTACGAAGAAAGATAAAATTAAATTAATTCATTATGAAAGTCAATATCATGTGACAAACATAATGACCAAATTAATGAAGCTTAGTCTTTCAAAAGTTTCAAAAACTAGTGAGTATGTAAAATTTTTGAAATAAATTAATTGCTTCAAAGACTTAGTTTAAGACAAGGAATGAGTTTATTGCTGGTTTTCTATTAGAATAAAGTCTGATTCTTTAGGAATATTTAAATGGATTTGAATTGTTCAAGGTTTGTTCTAAGCTTTAGGGGTACCATGAATATTTGAATTGTTACAAGTTTATCTTAGTCTTTATGAATATTTATGTGTATTTGAATTATTTCGAGATAAAGTCCTAGTCTTTAGGGAACTCTAGCCCCTAGGGTTGTTTTAAAGGACACATCATATATTCAATGGCTATTTTAGATATTTATGTGTATTAAAATTGTTATAATTATTTAAGATATAATTTTATTAATAATAATTTTGGCTAAAATAGCCATTGGAAGCATGACGTGTCCTTGGAAAACAGCCCTAAATACTAGGATGCCATTAAAGACTAAGACTTTATCTTATAATAATTCAAATACATACAAATATGCATAAAAATTAGGACAAACTCAGAGCAATTCAATACACATGATATCCCTAAAAATTAGGATAAACTCAAAACAATTCAAATATAGACCAAACCAGCAATAAACCCTTATATTCCTTCCCTTAACTAAGTGTTATGAAACAATTAGTTTATACCAGAAATTTCACATACTCCCATGACCTATCAACTTTCAAATCTTCTGAAAAACTTCAAGCTTCGATGGTTTGGTCATTATGTCTGAATTTTTAGACATCTTAACAGTAGAATTGTTGTCACACATTACAGTAGGATAGACTCCATCAGAATGTCTCAGCACCTTTAAAATTCTCTTCATCCATACAACTTAATAAGTACAAACTGCAACTACCACAATCTCAGGATTATATGATTAATAAAGTCACAATATGCTGTCTTTTTGAACACCATGAAAAACACATGAAATCATTAAAAATATGTATCCACATGCACACTTCTTGTCTTTCACATCTCTAGCATAGTCACTATATGTGAACGAACACCAACAAATCACCATCTCCTTTTTTATAATGGATTTCATAGTTCATAGTTCCTTAAGTATCAAAGTGCTCTCTTAGCTGCCTGTTGATGAATCTCCATTGATCTTGTCATGTATCTATTGATGAGAAACATCGAGTCTTATGACAATATGATATATAAACTACCCACCAGTTGCTAATGATGCGTCACATCAACAAAGTATCCAGTTTGATCGTTGACTATTGTGAAACATGAAACTATTGAATTGTCTACCAAATTACTTTCCATTACATCAAACTTTCTCAAAATCCCTAATGCATATTTACTTTGGCATATATAAATACAATCAGACTTTTGTAATACCTCAATCCCAAGAAAAAACTTTATCTTCCCCAAGTTCATTTTGTCATATACCAAACTATCTTAATATAGAACTTTTAAGTTCAAATATCATAACTTCATCATTATTAGTAAAGATTAAATCATCAATATATATATTTATAATGATAATTTTTCCTTTTCTATTTCTCTTTGTAAATCCTATTTGTTCACTGTTGAACCTTTAAAACTCTTCACTAATGAAAATTACTTCAATTCAAATAATCGAACCTAGGCTAGTGTTAATCCATATGGGGTTTTGTGTAACTTATAAGCTAGATGCTCACTACTTTTTTTTTTCATATTTTTTAGCCACTCCACTCTAAAATCTTCATTGAGCTCGCCATAAAAAAAAAATGACGAGACATTCAACATAAAAAACATTCAATTCTTTATGCAACTAGAGGAATAATTATCCCCACTATACCCATCCTTGCCACTAATACAAAAATATCTTATACTAATTGTATATATCTTTAAATGCTAATTGTATTTGATTTTGTAAATCCACTTCACTCCTATTCTTTAGCTTTAGTTGGTTGCACAATGAGTGTCCATGTTCAATTCTTTTTGATGGATTTGATTTTACTATTTATTAATAATCTCCAATTTGCACTCTTTACAACTTCATCAAAGTTTAATAAGTCAATTGATAGCATCAATGTCATATGAATTTCATCCTCGAATAAACTTTCATAACTAACATAATCACTCATCCAAGTAAAAGATTATCTTACACGAAATTGTATCATCTCTCTTGTTCTCTCTTCACCCTCACCACACTCATCTCCTACTTCTCTAACTCCCTAATCAAAAGCCTCTCCATACCTCTCCATCATTATGTCTTCATCCTTATTTTCACCCACTCATTTTTCATTATCGCCATCACCATCACTCCGTTATAAATCAATTACTATTTTTTTTATAACTCTCATTTCAATCCTATTTTCTTCAAAAGTAAATTACTACTAACAACTCTCTTGGCAAAATTATCAAATAGCCTGAAAGCGGTAACATTTTAATTCTTTACTACTCCCAATAGCACACATAATGTTTTTTTCATTAAATTTAGATCTCCTTAGTCCTTCCTTTTGAAATATAAACATGTGATAAGCAACCAAAAACTCAAAAAATATCTACTGAGAATTTCACTCCACTTCAAGGATCCTAGAGTGTAACATCTTTGAATATCAATGACATACACTTGTTTAGCACTTAAATAATATAATTCACTACCTATGAGTAAAAAATTCATTGGAATTTTCTTGTCATATAACATGGAACGAACTTTGATCGTGATTTTCAACTACATCATTCTATTGTTGAGTATAAGTGATGGTCACATGCCTCTTGATTCTACTTTGTTTGCAAAGACTCGTTTAAATTGAATTTTCCTCCGCTATCATAATTTTTAAGCATTTAAAAGAGTTTAAAATCTATTACTTCTTTGCCAAGAAATACACTCGTAGTTTTCTATTAAAATCATAAATAAATATCAGAATATATATCTTGTTGCTATTAGATGTAGAATTGATCGGACAACAAATATCTACATGAATAAGTTTTAATTTCTGAGTTACTGTCCAAGTATTTTTTTTTTTTGAATAAGACCATGGTGTTGCTTCACGTTGATAGAATCATTGCTTTGTCACACTTGAGGCAGAGAGTTGAGAAAATTCAAGTACCATATTTTTATGTATCAAGGTTCTCAATCCAATGACACTCATATGCCCATACCTCTAATGACGTGAAATAAGTTCTAAGTTATTGTGGGAAGGACATTAATCAAATTAAACTTGAGATAAAACTTAAGATTAAGTAGAGATGCAACTTAGATCAAGTCAACCTTAGTACCTTGAACCCAACCAAAGAAAATTCAAGTTCAATTTGAACATTCTATACCCTAACTTAATTCAGGTTACAACTTCGGGAACCCATGCCTGACCCGATCCCAAGATCAAACAAAGAAAAAAAAATACACAATTGTAAAAAAAAAAATAAAAAATAAAAACTACAAGTAAAACTTTAAAGGCTTGGCCTAAGCCAATTAGAGTCAAAGCCAAATGCCCAAATCAAAATCAGAATTTAGAAGATTCAAAAATCAAAATCAGAATTTAGAAGATTCAAAAATCAAAATCAGAATTTAGAAGATTCAAAAATCAAAATCAGAATTTAAAAGATTAAAAAATCAAAACCCTACGCTAAGTCACAGTCAATTCTATTGTCGTGTTACTATAATCTTATTCATGTAAAATTATAAATGTAATGTAAACATGTCTGTGTTTTTGTTTTACAGTTTATTTTTTGACTTTCATTAAGACATTCATAAATGCACAATCACAAAAGTAATCCACGATCACAAAAATAATTTGCAATCACAAAGCAAAGCAAGGGAATCAATGAGTTGAAAGAATAAGAAATTCTAACTTCTAAATTATCTATTCTCTTCGCATGATCTCATCTGCACCATTCTCCATCTCCTTCTTGACTTTTCCCCTCTCCTCTCCACTCCACCTTGGCTTCTCATCCTTATATATCGGTTATGTATTTTTTTTTTTTGAATCTTTGATGCAATCTACTCTACAATCTACTCATATGTCATCTCTACAATCAATCTATATACATATTAAAGTATATTCATATATAATTGAAACCGCATAATTTTTGATGGAAGGCATACACTTGGTAAGATAATGCCTAAATCAAAATCATAATCTTCATGACTCTAAGCATAGAAATAGAAAATGAGTATGTTAATATTATTGTTATATTAAAAAAATTTTAAAAATTAAAATGTCTTTGTTATTCTTACTTCACATTTAAATAGTATATAATATTAATATATATGATATATGGACTTTTTGGCTTATAGTGCACAAATACACATGCATAAAGAATTATAAATAATAAAATACATACTATAAAATTGAGCTTTTAGTGCTTATAGCTTACTATGTATATAACATATACAATATATTGTAGTTCACATATAATATGTATCTATTTTAGTGCATTTGTAAATATTCATTAAAGTGCATATATTATATATATACATAGTAGTGTATAATATATATATATATATATATATATATATGATGTATATTATAAATTAATATCATATTCAATGTATAAGGCTTCTATTTTAGAACAATATTTGAGAGAAGTTAATATATCAACTTTAACACTAAAATATAAATATTTATAAAATTATAATTTATATATACAATGTGTTATACATATTATATATACATTGCAATGTATATAGTTTAGTTTATATAATATATACAAATACAATTCATTGAAATACTCATATATATCTCATACCAATTGTAGTGCATATATATATATATATAATATTGTGCATATATATGGTATATAGTGTATATATAGATATGTGTTGTAATGTGAGTGTAAATAGATACACATATACTATAGTATATATACATAGATATATATTTATTTATTTTTACATATATTTAAATATATGACATATGTTATATTTATTTAAAAACTAAAAATTATTTCTCTTTTATAATTCTTATATTTATATACAATTAATACTAAATTATCTTTTGATTTTTTTTTGTTTGAGGATTAAAAGATCAAAGAAATAATAAATTTGCAATTATTAATTTTAAATTGAATTTTTTGAATAAATTGATACAAACATGTGTTTTTTTGAGCTTTTTTCTTCATTTAAAAAAAAATCTCCGGTTTTGATCATATATAAATATTATAGATATAAAGAATTTTTTGAAATTTTTGTATACTTATTAGTGAGACTTATATATTTTGCTTTCTAAAATTTATTTTCAAATTTTTTAATAAACTTATATATATTTTAAAATTTTAATTTTATAATTATTTTATTTACTTAAAAGATATAATTAATACTAATATCATTTCTATTTTTTTTTGTTTTATGATCGAGAAATAAAATACTGTAGCAAGCAAATAGCAAAGTATTGACAAAATGACAAATTATTAGTAATATTTTTTTAAAAATGTATTTTTCATGTTATTATGATTTTGATAAATTAATTTTTTTGAGTTGTAATTGAAATTATGTACTTAGATATTTTTTTTGTTTTAACTTTAAATATTTTTTGTTTTTTATATTCAAATGATTTTGTTACTTTTTTGATTTTAATACTTGGTAATAAAGTTTAATTGAAATTATGTTAAATAACTTTTATTCACAATAATTTATAGTGGTAGTCTTATTAAATTTATAACTTTTAAATAAAATATCAAAACTAAATGAATTTTTTTAATTTTTATCTTTTGCATTGCTATAAATGATTCAACTCAACTCAACTCAATCCAATCCAAACACAACCAGAATGCAACCTGAGTTTCATAATTTCAAATCGAGTTGGATTCCAGTTTACAAACTCAAGTTAAAACTCAATTGCATTGGATCTCGGGTTAAACTTTTTAAAATTCGAGTTGAGCACTAATTAGTCCTGAATCCAACCCAAACACTCATGCGTTACAATCCTAAAATTAATGGATTAAAGTAAACATATGATTAACACTAATGTTTTTTGGAATTTACAACCTTACTTGAACAAATTAGTTCTATAGATTATACTGCATTGTTGTATGAAGAAAAAATATTAGTTTGAAGTATCAAAGATTTCTCTAAACAAAATATTTTGCACATTCTTTTCTTCATCAAAATTGCCAAGCATCTCTCTTGTAATTGTCTAATGCCCAATACTTTTCATCTTTGGAATATAATATATCATATATATCAACAACAACATGATTGATCTCATTCAATAACAGCTTCACACTTTCATTTCCCAACACACTCATCTTAGTGTTATCATTAATTTTACTGAATGTCAATTTTTTGAGTTCATTTTAAATAGTTTGATCCCCACTCATGTGAATTAAATATCTTAAATTAAGAAATCATTCACCTTCTCTTCTAGACTTATACAACTCCACATATGATATCAAAAATATTTCTTCTTCCTCATCAAACTTTGCATAATTTGCTTCTTTATTTCAAAGACATTCATTCCAAAATTCAATCGATGGCATGAATAATAGTCCATGGTTGCCTTGTTGAAGTTTGCTTGATCTCTTCTTTTGCAGGTACCATGACCACGATCTCTTCCTTTGTAACTATCATGACCACGACCTCTTTTAGATGTCATTTTTATAGCTTATTTCTCATTATTTTGTCTATAAAACTTTTCTTCATGTGCAATTTTAAAAATATATCTCTCACCATTCATTTCAAAAACTTTCGTTCATGCACTATTAATGAGTTTCACAACTCATCAACAATGAGAGCATTAATATCCTTTGACTCCTCAATAGAACATAACATAATTAAATTTTTCAATAAAAGAGCATAAAATATTATCCACCACTTTAATATCCTACATATCTTCTCCACAAGTTCACATCTTGTCGACTATTATCATAACCCTAGAGAAGTATTATGTCACTTTTTCACTGATCCTCATCTCAAAAGTTACAAATTCTCTATGGAGAGCTTGAAGATGAGACTTCTTGATCCATGAATTTCTTTGAAATTTTTTTCATATAATTTCATTTATCTTTGACAATATGCCTCTAGAAAAAGATATCAAGAACAGTTCAATTGATTACCTAGAAGAGTTAGTTCTTCACTTTTAGATCCTTCAGCTTCATTTCATCATTATTCTTTTGTTGTGTATGTCTACATCAATTTACTTGCTGACCCAATATAGTCAAGCTCCACCAGCTCCCAAAATTCCTTAGATTGTAAATAATTTTCTATTAGCATACTCCAATGATCATAAACATGATTATCTGTGTTGTACAAATTTTCCTTCCGTAATCATTATCTATGTTGCTGCTGCAAGAATTTCAAAGATTGCTATTTTGATTTATCAAGCCCAACCTCCTCTGATACCAATTTGTTAGACTATGAAAAACTATCACAAACATGATTATCATGTAAATATCTCTAAAGACTCGGATTTTATTTCTAATAGAAGACTTTCAATAAACTCTTTATTAACAATATATTATTCAAGATATTTATGTGTATTTACAACAGTTGACTGTCTCCTTTAATATCTTTTATTCAAGAGTTTCAGAAATATGTCTGACAAAATTTACAATTAGTAGTCGACGTTTAAAAAAAACGTTATTCATAATCCATGCCTCACACTGCCTTGAACACTATATGAAGGATAAAACGAAGAAATCCAACGAAGTTTTACGCTGATTGTCGATTAACATGCATCAGTGATATGACGGAAGAACACCACCTTATATAAGAGAGTGTGTATTTTCAAGTAACAAAGGAAAGTAACCTTAGGGATGTCAATATGTTTATATAGGGAACAAATGGAAGCACAATCTTCAGTGCACGTGCAGTTGTGTTCATGTAAGCACGCCATCTATCAGTTCTCCCTTCAGGTTATGCCTCAGCAGTAGGACACGAGAAGATCAATAAATTAGGACTATGCTTATCTCCGTTGTATGGGCGGAGGATAGGGGGACTAATGGCAGAGGTAAAAGGTAAATTCTGATCGGCCCCCACCCATTTTTTTATGCTTGGACTACTTATCTAACCGGTCCAACCAGACTGGCCCGAGGCCTGGCCTGGTTTGGATGCCTCTTGCCTGCTTTCAAAGTCAGGCAGCTAGAATAGTCTTATACTCTGTTTTTGAGCTTAACACTGAAATCAAATTGCTTTCAATGTTTAGCTGTTTTTTTTTTTCAAAAAATTTATTACTTAATGCTGAATTTTAAAAAAATTCTGAATAGAAAATATTAAAATATTTGGCTTTCTACATACAGAAAAAATTATTTTCTACCAAAATAAAAAAAAATTAATTATTACCTAATAATGAGGAGAGTTAATAACACTCACGATTATAGATAACAACAAAAGTTTTGAGATATTAAATCTCCTCTCGACCTGGCTCATTTATTATTATTTTTTTGTCTCGTTACTATCCCTATCATTACACAATGTTAAAAAATAAATAGTTTAATAATTAATGTTATTAAATTATATTAAGCATTAAGTAAAAAAAATAAACACCACCTTAGTTAGAAGCCTGGCCAGTGGTGACAAACCAACAGAATAATTTTAAATTTTTAACATATTTTTAAGAGACCTAGGAACTAGGATCATGGATGTCCAGCCTCACTCACATGTTTTGGCCACACCCCTAAACCATAATTTTTTTATACTTGTATGAAAAAACTACAACAAAGCAAGCAATGTGTTACGAATCATGAGTTTGTTCAATAATTAGAGGAATCTCTCATATCAAAAGATCTTGTTCACTAAAGACTCATATTATATCGCATATCATATTTATATTATATAAAAATAGTCTAAAATATTTTAGAATATGAAAAGACTTTGGAGTTTTCAAAATATTCTAGAATTTTGATGAAATCTTTTCAAAAATCAACATGTGATTTGTATTTTCTACAAATTTAATGGATCATAACATTTTTCCCTGCCCATCTTGTTAATGCTCTCACTAAAAGTTATATTGTGAAAATTTGCATTCTCTTTTTGGAATTCTCATAATACATCGATGGGTTCCCAGCTCACTTCACTGTCTAGTAATTCAACACATTCCATCAATTATTCTTACTTTGTAATTTTTCTATATTATGACATATTCTATTAAGATAGCTTCTATGATTTTTTTCATAAGAAACTTTTAATTTTATTGGTGTTTGGTATGACTTGCCTCATGTTGGATCATATTTATCCTCATGAATGGCTTCTGCATGCTCATTAAAAATATTAGATGTACTTTGAGTTTTTAAGATACATCAATTGACATGAAATATTACCAAGTCTTTTGAGAATATGATATGATCACTCATACCTCCACACCAATCCCTTGTGTACTCTTTTAAGTCACAACATTTAGTGTAGCTTTGCTAATATCATGTTTCTCACTTGATAGTGCATATCTCTTTGTTTGCTATTAGATCACTTCTTTGATCACTTAATTATTTTGTGCAATCCAATTTGAGCTAAGTTAATATGTTATAGTCACTCGTCAGCAAAATGATATGCTATTTAATTAGGTGATGCATATCTCATCGCAATGGTGTTAGGAATATATGTTTATTGTCTAGTCACAATTTCAAATGAACTTCAGAAATTAAATCACAATTAATTGCTCGAACAACTAGCAAATACTTGTAGATTGATATCTAGACTTATATCCATTTTATTGATTGTACGACTATATGTTAGACAAGAGATAATCACCAAATAAGAATTTGGGATCTTGTCAATCCACATTAAGATTTGGTAGCTTTGTAAAGTCATAATAATGAAATACTAATCATTAGCCGTGATAATGAACAAATTGATAGGCTTGAAGGGGAGCTAGGAAAATTATCTTCTATGAAAAACTTAGACCTATTCAGACACATTTTAGGGATGAGCATCAACCTAGATAAACCTTCTAGGCATATCTAATTATCTCAAGAATTATACATCGATAAAGTTTTTAGTGATATTTCATAAAAGAGACTAATCATTCTCAAAAGTGTTAGGTATGTCATATACTGAATAGTACTAGTTATTTTGGTAATTATTATTGTTGTGTTAGTATGAAATATGACTTTTAACAAAATGATTTTAAAAAATTATAATTTTGATGGATTATAATGAATAGTAGTGAAATCGGATAGTTTTTGTGTGAATTGTAAGATTTGGTAAAATTATTGAGTAGAAGGTGAGCAAAAAGGCATAATATTTATCATGTTATAACTTAATTATACCTTCAAGAGCATAAAAAGTAGTTTTTATATATATTCTTGGCCAAAATTGTACACAATTAGTCATGGCTTCTTAGTACACTATGACAAAGTATTCGATTACATCATCAACATTATTATTTCTCTATGTAATTTATTCTTTTTAACTACAAAATTTTTTAGTTGTCATAACTATACTAACTCAATAATACTTTTATAATTGTGATATTAATTTTTTTGTCATTATATACAATTACTCAATTAATGCTAAAAGCTACATCATTCTCCAACATCGTGACTTTCTCTTCCACATCCACAAATACTAAGACAAAAATCATGGTGATTCTCTAGCACCATTAGTTTTGCTTGTAGGGACCTACAAAAAGAATTTACCTTATCCGTGACTTTTGGTTACAAATAAGAATGTGCTAGCCCTGGTTATTTCCAATGTAATGACTTATATTACAAAAAACATGCACTAGACATGGTTATTCCCAATATTATGACTTTGTTTATAGAGGATAAATGCACGAATCATCCCCATTCCAAGTACCATTGTAATCTAATAAAAGAAATAGACCAAAGTCATGGCCATCTACAATGATTTGACTTGGTGTTATAAAGAGGTAAGGTTAAAGTCATGGTCATTTCCCAGTGCCACAACTTCCCATATAAAAACACACCCAGACATGTGAATATAAAATCATGACTTATACCACATAGAGAAAAAAGGTCGTGAAATTGAGAACAAAGGGGATAGAATTTGTGAAATAGATAAAAGCATAGAGATGGTGAATTCCACTAAATCCTATGAGGGATCAGCGAGCAAAGAAGTAACATAAGGCACAAACTTAAATCCTAAGGTGGAAGGGGTATTTAAATTCTGACCCCCACTTAGGAGGAAAATCAAAGGCACACTAATAGAGAATTGTGGGTTTAAGATTTGAATTCAAAATTCTCTTGAAGGCTTTCTTTGGGATCCTAAATTCCCTGAAATATATTTTGAATTGTCTCATGTGATTTCAACATAATGTTAGGCAAAATTGAGTTATAGGATTGGAATATTTTATTATATAAAATAGAAATATAATTGATGAAGTTCATGTTTGTTTGTGTCGTAGTTTAGTTATTGAGTAAAAATTTGGTGTTTATTTAAAAGTAAAATTAGAATTTTACTATTGGTAGATTTATTTATGTCCCAATGCTAAATGGTAAATAGTAATTCACAAGCCATTGTTGTACATAATAGTAGAAAGGAAATGAGAACACTTGATCATGCTATGTGAGATAAATTTATACTTCAAAACTCTAAATTGGGATGTATTTAATTATTACGAGTATGATGCTCACGAAACCGAAAACATTAATATATTTATAAATTAATTCATTATGCATATCTTAACTGAACTGACTTTAATTAATGTATGAGTTTTATATAAATTTCATAAGTATTTTACTTTTAGTGTGAGTCATGTGTTATTATAATTAATGATTACAAGTAGGAAACATACATGATTAATGATGTCAAGTAGGCTAAGCAGCATAGGCATGACACTAGGCATGATCTGATTCAATTGTGTCAAGCCCAACAAAACATGATCCAGAACCATGCCTAGACCATGGTTGTACCTGCCCAAGGCATGGCTCTTGCCTTACTAGGCTATCACCCAGCATGCCTCATGTTGGGTCAGGCACCACATGTGCCATGGTGTAGCTAATTTTTTAAAAATTAGTTGTGCTATGCATGCACAAGTTGAAAAAAAATAAATAACACTTCATTCTATTTTTAGCCATATGAACTCTCCCCTCGAGGCCCAACATCATTAACGATAGGATATAGTCTATCATTGTCATGTCAAGATAAACAAAAATAATATATTTGAGTTGTCAAATTTCTTCTAATAGCTATTAGGTAGAAATCGGATAGTTGTCAAAATTTTGTCTAATATATTATTAAAAAAATAAAAAAAAATAATTTGTTAATCAAAAAAATTTTTATTAATATCTAATTCATTTATTTTTTTAAAATTAATTTATATAATAATTATTATTTTTTTTTGCAATTTTTTTTTGTGGAGATGAGTGCAATTAATACAGTTGTTATCATGATAATAAGTGATTTCTGAGTATCATAATATAATGAACAATATTCAAAGTACTAGCTTCGTAGTTTGCATTGAAAAAAAAGGTACACATTATAATATAATTCTAATTATTTCATTATATTTAAATTAATAATTAAAATAAAATAAAATTAAGAAAATAAAAAAGACTTATCTGATTCTTCTATCTCTAGTCTAGTCTCACGCATTAAAAATAACATATAATAAATTAATGAAAATGAATTAGACCTATACTTGGATAATAATGATAATCCAACTGAAATATATGTGGCTAAAACTAGATTATTGAGATTCTCTTTCATCATGATAGTCGTGTCATATATGAGTATATGAAGAGGATTTTTAGTGAAAATGATATTTAGAATAAAATTGTTGGTTTTGCATTTGATACTTCTTTAAATAATAATATCATTATTAACATGTTTGTTGAAATCATTTGAGATAAGTTCCAGTTGCTATTTTTTATGATTGGTGTATGTGTTATATAATTAACCTAATAGTGAAAGTGAGAATAAATGTTGTTAGACACCATGTTGTTTGTTAGACACCATGTTGTTTCCATCATCAGACAACATAAGTTCCACACTCTATGTTTGTTAGTTGGCCTAAAAAATTTTAAGCTGATGTAAGATATTATTGGAATTATACTTATTTGATGCTTGAGTCATATATTGACTACTAACATGTGATATCTGATAATGCTATTAATAAGATTAGGAAAGTTATTATTGTCGATTGAGACTAATAGACAATAATTTTTTTTTTGAAATTCTTGAATTTTTTTTATGATATGACAAATATATATTCATCTATTTACACTTCCACCACCTGCATTATAATTGAGTACATATGAATTATTAGTAGTATGTTTAGCATGTTTTAAATACACACTAATTTTAGTACTATGGTTATTGATATGGAAGCCAAGTATTTAAAATACTGATCTCTATTCTATCTTTTTATTGTCTAACTGCCTATATGGATCCTATAGTTAAGATGTAAAGAGTATAAAAAATTTTAAGATACATATCCATATGCATGAATCAAGTAGAAAAAACCTGATAGTTGGATTTTCAAAAAATTATTTAACATCTTTACATATTACAACTTTAGGTATAATAGTTATAGCGAGACAGTATGAACGTATACATCATATTCAGAGACAATGTATTTTCTATTTAGTTATAAAATAGGAGCTACTAACCCTTTTAAGCTGATTAGTTAGAAAATAGTAAATGATGAGATGACCCATCAAATAGGAGCTAATTATATTGGTAATTAGACACTTATTATTTCTCAATTTTATCACATGATGATATTTTAGATATATTAGGTTGATGAACAACATATGAATCTACCTTTTTTGAGCTGTCTAAGATGACAAATGATCTACTAACTCTTTTGGTGTCAAGTGTAGCTTTGAAGTCTACTTTTTATGAGTTATGAATATTATTTTTGATATAAGATCTAGATTGTGACCATATATTGATATGATAGAAGCATTTTCATGCTTAAAAGACTTGGAATATTCAAATGTGGGTATTCAAGATAGAGTGAAAGAACTAGTGGTGGATTATGACTCATTGATGGCATCAATGATATTGAGGCTAGCACTACCTTGAGATTCAGATGTGACAATCATGATTCGATCCATGCTATTAAAACAGAATAATTATGGTTCATTGATTTAGATTTAATCTCTCAGAAAACTAAATTGTAATGTATTTATTTTGTTGATGTAGATATACACATTTTTTATTGAGTAATAATCTTGGGATTTATTTCATTTTAATTTATAGTGTATTTTTTAACTTTAAAACTATAATTTTTAAAATATTTTAATTTTCAAGCCATCAGCTATTGTGCCCACCTATTGGTGATGTGCATTGGCCACTAGGTCTAGCCCTAGTATTACCCCATGGCCTCTCAACCTTACTTGAATTTACCCTATTGCTGCTAAAGGCTAGTGCGATAGGCTCTCTAGCACTAATACTGGCATGCACCACTTTGCAAGTGGTTAGGGTCTATGATGTGCCATTCCTAGGTAGACCCGACATGACCTCATCCAACCTTGCATTACCCAACATGCCTATTCATTAGGGCATGCCATCGAGCAGTGTCATGTCCAGCACATCATGGTGGCCTAACTAGGCTATCAACTTTCAGGCCATTCAATGTTTATGCATGAATGAGGTTACTCGTAAGGTTTTAGATAATTATGTAAGCTATTTTTTGTTGTATAATTGCTACTGATGAGATTTGAAGGAAAATATATGTTAATTATCATGAGTACAATACTGACTAAAACTAAAAGTATAAATTCTTTTTATATCACATCAATTCACATCCTTATGACATAAGTAGTCAGGAATTAAGAATAGGCATATGCAGGAACCATTAAGGGTAGTTGACGTATTGTATAAAAATATTGGACTTGTGAATAAATCACGAACACAAATTTGTTGCTGTTTTGGTGATAAAGTACCAAATGAAAAACTATGAAAGAATTATCACCGAGGATGACCCAATAGGTGAAAACTATCTTATATGGTAGTAGGATAACCAGAGCATTCTTACAAAAATCTATCTTTCATTCTATAACAAAGCACAATAATAACAAGATAATTTAGATATATCATTATGCATAATGAAATGGAGCAACCCTAGAATTTAAGAGTCATACTAAAAACTTAATTTTTTTGACTAGAGTAGAAGTTGACTAATTATTGGCTGATAAAACTACAAACATAATTTTTGTGTGATCGATATTTAGGTGAGTATCTACTTTATTACTTGTATAACATGTAAACTTGCGAAACTATTTTGGATTAGAAACTCTTGCCCAATAAGATTTTGGGACATTGCCTAATCTCAAAAGTTATAATAGCAAGAACCAAGCAAGTTCCAAAACTATTGAAGAAATGAGAGACATGAGTCATGTCTTATATACTTCAATTGTCGTCAATTCTATGTATGCTATGGTTTATATTAGACTAAATATTACACAAGTTATGTAATAACCTTTGGAGGGAGAACTATATCCTAGCAATCCAAGATACAAAAATATGTAGCACTATCCAACATTAAGGTTGAATTCATTGTATCTACAGAAACTTGTAAAGAAACTTTATGGATAAAAAAGTTTTTTGCATATTTGAATGAATGATAAGATACACACAGTGTATGGTGTGATAATCAAAAAGTTATACATCTCTTTATAATATTTTACCTTCCTTAATAGATTGTAGTATATTAGTATGTAGTATCACTGGATGTGTGATGTATTATATGAAAAATTAGTTTTACTTGAAAAAATACACACAAATAAACTATTATCGACATATTTATTAAATCATTTACATCAATAAAGTTTAATTTCTTTAAATTATGTGTTGGTATGTGTCTCATTGCCTAGGTTAGATGGTGAAATTTGTTGGGTCTTCTAAGGTTGGGCAGATTGAATTTATTTGCTCATATTCTAATTTTAGGTTCTTTAATATTAATAAATAATTATTTAAAAAAAACTACTTGTTTTATTTTTGGTTTCTATCATTTTGCTTTTTTTTTTTGCAAGTATGGAGCACGATGGACCAAAAGTATGAAATAATTTTTAATATTCTAAGATTTCAAAAACAATAAGCAAATATGGGAACTTCCTATTTTCGCAAAAGGCAGGTTCCTCTCGGATGGGAAGAGTTTTTTTTTTTTTGCCTTAATCATTTTTATGTTGCTCTCAACTCTTCTCTCTCAGCTACTTGTTATTTCGAGAGTATTTTTTGTCTTCTTAAAGCAAGGGTTTTCTATTCCTCTCACATGCGGAGGCTATACATCAAGCAAAGTGAAGTTTTTCTCCTCTTCAATTTATTGTCCTATAAATATTAGTGTTTAACTATGCTATTACACACACACACACACACACAATGTGCAATTATGATGTATTTAGTATTTATTTAAATTATACGATATGTATTATTATTGGTTTATAGTATGTGAACTATGTATATGCAGATTATATAACAAGTGTTTATACACTATATAGTGTGTATATTATTATTAATTTATTATTTGTTCAATATGTATGTAGATTATATAACCACTATTTAGATTGTGTAGAGTGTGATGTGTTTTTCATAGTATGTGTGCCATGTTGCTTTGTGTATGTACAAATTATGTGATGTGTGGATTTAGTGCTTGGTAGGTATTTGGTAATTTGAAAAGCTTCTGAACAGAATCTCCTTATCTATCTAATAATCAAGATGCAGCCATGTTGCTGATTCCAAACCTAAAAGTTGACTAATAGATACTAACACCTAAATAAAAATATAGAAAAAGATTTTGAGTATTCATCGTAAAATCTCATGTTCACTTGTTTGTTCTTGATTTAAGATTTCTAATATTTTATACTTTAGAAAAATATATTTTAGTCCAAATCATAAATTTAGGCTGCGTGTGATTTACGAACTTCCTATATGTATGAATAAGTCTTTAATACACGTAATTCAATTTTGTAATGTTATAATTTGGACTTTAATTTTTTATTGTATTAGATTTTCAAATTTTTATATTATAATTTTCTGAATAATTGGTGCCTTTTAATTTTTTTGATTCTGTGTTTAAATAACCAAGCATCATTCATGAATTTTATGTTTTCACATAAACAACAATTTGAATGGCCAACCCAACAGAAGAGACAAGCTCTCGTTTGGTTCATCATTGAATTGAACCATGAGAAGATATATCTAGATGAGCAAAGAAATTCTCATAAGACTAATTAGTCCCATTATGAATCCAAGCAAAAGAATGAATGACCAAGAATACATGGTGTTGCATAATATGTTTAAACAATAGTAAATTATTTGAAGGCTGTGGGAAACAACTTGTGCATAATGTGGGGGTTAATATTGGCTGCTCATTGACGCCATGTTGAATCAAACAAATAAAAACATAATATAAGTAAAATAATATTTTTTTTCCACACAACTTTTGCAAAATATGTAATACAATATCAACAATACCATACAAAAAGAACCATAAGATAATTAAAACAAAAGGTATCCCCACACTACGTGTACATTATCTAATGTAGATGTATATATAAAAAATTTAAACTTTATATTTGTAACCCATTGATGGCACATATAAATGATGAAATTAGTTTAAATGAAGATTTCAAAAATGAAAGCAATGTGATATATATATATATATATATATATATATATATATATATATATCATCATTTTTTGTATAAATAATTCTACATATATTTCAGGATAAATTTCAAGTATAACTCAAATTGAAGATTTCAAAAATCAATCCAATAACATAATAAAAACAAAATATTTAGAATAGTAATTACAACCTCAAAACTCAAGTTTAAAAAATGGTAAAGACATAGAGAAATCTCATACACATTCTAACATAAAAAAAATATGGTTTTGAACAAATATTCACAAATTCCAAAATATAAAATACTAGAAAATTAAAATTCAAAACAATAATATAAATATGAGATTTTTTGATGAAATTTCTAGCAACTTACAAGAAATATTCTTCAAGTGAAGTTGGTATTGGAGATTCTAATTTCGAGGAATGATTCACCACTATAGTGAGAAGGGGACATGAGCAGGACAACATCATGAACATCATGTATTTCTACATCTCGAACTCTTAGACAGAATATAGAATATTTGTGATCAAAATAAATATTTATGGACAAGTCGGTCATGCATCTTTGAAATAGTAATCAATTATTCTCTTCCTTTTGTTAATACACACAAGTTAATATTTGTGTCCAGAATTATTAACCGAGCTCTAAAAATTTAATTTAACTTCAAACTAAAAGAATATGAAAATTCATGTGAGAAGTTGAGCAGTTTCAAACTCTATTTAATAAATTAAGCAGAAAAATGAAAATATATCAACTCGCCTTAATCTTAACCTTCATTATTGATTATACATCCTTCTCTTGGCTATTTTTAGTTGTAAACGAATAGTTTGATTATTTATTTATAAAAGATTTTAGCCAAACAAATACATTTAGGACTTAATTTGAAGAATTTTGATGGAAAAATTAAAAGAGATGAGAATCGAGAAAAAACAAGAACAATATAAAGGAAATAGTGAATGAAATATATAAATAAAAGAAATGAAAAATTTATCTTTAATGTAAGTAAAAAAAAGATCAAATTACTAATGAGTTTTGAACTAGTCCAACTTTATACATCATTTTTCATCTTGATTTTTTTTTTGAAAATAAAATTATTTGTTCCCAACTCTATAGATCATTAATTAGTCAAATTGATCAAACTGATTAATTCATGTCAAATAGTTAAAATGGTGAAAAATATTTTCCAAGCCTCACATGAATAATAATTGTTACTTTATTTGATAAGTAAATTAGCTAAATGTTTTGTAATACTAAAAAGCAATGAACCAATATAATCCATCAATCTTACTGAAGAAACCAACGAGTCTTGTGCTAATAGAAGTGAAAATAAATTTGATATAAAGTTGAACATGAATAGGACACCACTAGTTGAAAACTCCATATAGAACAACGACCTATGTAGCAGACAAAACGATAGACTCATATCAGAATAGAATTGTTCGGCTCTGAAAAATATAATTTTATTGAGTGAAACTAAGCCAACTTTATATCAATATAATTTTGCCTTTGTGCATGACTATGTGTTTATCTCTTACTTTTAATTTATGGTTAATCATAAATTTGTTGTTTTTGCAATCAAATTTATGTTGTAAAGGGGTATGTTTATGAATAGTAAAGTATTCTTAAATTTGTAACTATAAAATTTGATATAGAATAAAGTAAATATTTTATTTTTTAAAAGAGAATATTATATTTCAGAGTCCAAATTGAAAAATATTTATAGTTTGGTCCCTAAATAAAAAAAATTATAAAAAACTACCCAAAAAATTAGAAATTCAATTTTTCTCCACATATTTTAGAACAAAATTATAGATGATTATGGAATTCGAAATTTCCCATCAAAACCATCTTTGATTTTAAAAATTCATTTTGTTTTTTTTTAATTAATATGTGTGTGTGTGTGTTTAATAAAATTTGGTAGAATAATTTTTAATAATATTTGTTTGATTTGAGGACAAATGATAAAAATTTTTGAAAATGGTTTAAGGGCTCCAAATTCAAAAAAATTATTTTTAAAAATTTAATAATTTTACCTTTTAAATATAGTCACCATTAGAGCATCTCCAACCACCCTTAACAAAATAGCTACTCAAAATATATTTAAATATAAAATTCACTAATTTAGCTAGCAAGTTTTTAGAATACACTCCAACCACACTCTCTATTTTACACCTAACTTCTAATAATTTAAAAAAGTCAAAACACATATAGAGAGAGAGATATAGAGAGAGAAAAATGGAGAGAATTTAGAGAGCTCAAATGGCTCTCCAAATTTGTTGAGCCATTTGAGTAAACTAAAAAATAGAAAGTGGAATAGAGAGTGGGTTGGAGAGGATTTTTTTTGTTTGGTTAGCTAAAATAGCTAAAAGTGAATAAATAGCTAGCACGTTGGAGATGCTCTTGGCTTTACTTAGAGAGACACAATTCATACATCATTATTAGCATAATACGAGATATACTGATAAAATTTTTTTTATTTTCTGATAAAAAGCATGGTGCCCAAATAAAAATTTGTTTTATAAAAGTCATTCAGAAGGCAGAACAATTACTGTGCAATGTATTTTTTTTTTGAAAACAAGTAGTTTTGTTAATTGTTTCGTACGTTCTAGATCTCCGGTAAATTTAAAATCACTGGGTTTGTAAATAAGTTGTCACTGCAGTTTTGTTCTTTATAAATTTACCATAATTTGTTCTTTTTTAAAATTTCAAAAAATCAAGTTTTTCCATAGAGGACAATATCTAGATTCTCTTTTGAAGCAGAGTATCACCATATTGCAAATATAACTATTGAATTTAATTTTATTTATTATCTTTTGACTCATTTTGTTATTTCATTTCCTCATTGCCATGTTATTTACTATTAAAAATATTGGGGCAACTAAGCTTGTAGATGCTATTCCCAAGCCACTTCTTTTTCATAGTTTCACTTGGGGTTCTTTCTTCCCTCATGTTGCTTGCTCATACTCCATCATTGCCCAAACAAAAAATTTGTGATGCTTACCCATACTTTATTTAGCTACAACTATGATAAACTCCGTATAATATAGAATAATTATTTCAAGACTAGGTCAATGTGGCATGTTTTTAACAAGGTATCATAATGCATGCAATACCCTCTTTCTTAGCATTGTATTCTTCTTAAGATAACATTCATTAGGACACCCTTTATCATGCCCTGTTAATAACATCATCTTTTAACACACGATAATTTTTTTGTGCTACAATATGTTTATTTTAAATAATTTAAAAAACTTAATAAATATGAGTAGTAATCGTCAGTTGAACATTGTAGTTATTAGTTGAATACCATAAATATTAGTTGTAACCTACAAGCTTTAATCTAAGTTTCATGTTTCACAAAATTTGTGGCAGATGTATCTTGTAATAAATAGCAATAAAGAATATAAGAAAATATGATAAGTATTATGGAAATATATGTATCATTAATGAAACATTAATTTATAGTACTAGCGAATATTTGTGAGTACTCTTTTATAGTTTAATATGATATAAACATATATACTAATTAATTTTGTCCTAAACATATATTATTAAATATTATTTCATATCTTAATAAAATAAATATAAATTATTATAATTTCAAGAACATCAATACAATATAATAATAATAATATGAAGATATCATAAAAATACAACAAATTGAATTATAAAGAACATTAATAAGTTGTAAATAAAAATAAAAATTTCAAAACTATTGAGAATTATATTGTATTTTTATATATTTTTTATCTTGAGATACTAGAATGATATGATTCATACAGATTAAGAGTATTTATAGTTTCTTTTTGTATTTATAAGTGAATTTTTATTTTATTTAATAAATGATAATGTCATTTTATATTTTTTATTCATAATATTATATTATTGTGAGTTTTTATTTATTTTATTCAGTTGTTTTATTTTTTATGGGAATACTCGATATGTATTAACTTCATATTTTTCCTCAATATATATATATATATATATATAGACATGCAGATATATGGAAAAAATTTATGATGCTTTAGCAGAACATCTCTTCGCTATAGAAGCAGTAGTAAATGGCCATTCAAAATAACTTCCTGCTTATGTGGAAAATTATAGAATTATAGTATTTCTTCTCTCTCTCTCTCTAAACATCATTACTGGCCATATTTTAGATATTTGTTGAAGTTGTATGACTATATATAATATTTGTAAAACTATATATAAATAATTGTATAACTTTATAACACTCTATATAATTAAATATAATTATATATTTATCTATAACACTCTATATAATTAAATAGTTATATAATTAAATATAACTATATATTTTATCTATTCATATTTTAAATTAAACATTCTACATAATTAAATAATTATAAATCTATTTATTTATTTATAACTTTATATATTTATGTATAACTATTCCTATTAATATATCTATATATAACTATATGTTTAACAATATAAAAATATTTAAAGTTATATATACTATATGAATAATAACATATAACTATAAATAATTGTATCTTATTATATGTATTACTATAAAAGCTTTATACATAACTATATTTAAATATATAATTTACAACTTATATTTAATATACATTTGTATATATTAGTATTTAAAAATGTAATTTACTATATCCATACCTATACATAACTATAGGTATAGATATATAAAATTATATAAATAAATAAATATACCTACGTGTATAAATATAAGTTTAACTATACGTGTAACTATATGTATAACCACGTGAAACTCTATTTATAATTATATGTATAACAACATACAACATTATAATGATATGTATAACAACATACAACATTATGTTTAATTATATGTGTATAACTATATATAAATATTTTTAAAACTAAATAAAACTTTATATAATTAAATATAACTATATTTTTAACTATTTATACATATTTGTAAATTATATATACTTGTTTATAACTTTGTTTATATTTATGTATAACTAAATATAACTACTCATATGAATATATATATATATATATATATATATATATATTTAACGATATATAATTTTTTATAACTATATATAATATATGTATAATAACATATAACTATACATAATTTTATATTATTAATGTAAAACCTATATTTAAATATATAATTAACAACATATATTTAATATATGTTTTTATATATTAGTATTACAAATGTATCTTAGTATATTCATACCTATACATAACTATATGTATAGATATATGAAATTATATGAACAGATATATATACATACATGTATAAATATAAGTTTAACTATACGTGTAATTAATATGTATAATCACATGTAACTATATTTTATAATTACATGTATAATAACATACAACATCATATTTGATTATATGTGCAAAACTATATATAAATATTTGTAAAACTAAATAAAATTTTATATAATTAAATATAACTATATTTTTAACTATTTATACATATATGTAAATCTGTATATTTATTTATAACATTGTATATATTTATCTATAACTAAATTTAACTACTAGTATGAATATATATATATATATAACTAAATGTTTATCGATATATAATTTTTTATAACTATATATATTATATGTATGCTAACATATAACTATAAATAAATTTATCTTACTATATGTATAACTATATAAACTTTATACATAACTATATTTACATATATAATTAACAACATTTATTTAATATGCATTTATATATATTTGTATAAAAATATATTTTAGTACATCCATATATAAAGTTATATCCATACATAACTATATTTAAATATTCTTATAACTATAAATAACTCTATATAAATAAATATAACTTTATTTTTAATTATGTATACATATATGTATTCATATATGTAAATCTATATAACTGTTTATAACTTTATATACATTTATTTATATTTACTTATAACTACTTGTATGCATATATCTATATATAATTATATGTTTACTATATGTAACTATTTATAACTACATTTACTAAATGTATCCTAACATATAATTATATATGGGATAATATTAATTTGTTGAACTAATTTTAAATTAAATGGCAAAAGATATTATATCAACAATATGTAAGCACGTAGCATGAAAGTGTTTGTTGATCAGGCTCATATATGGTATAATACGAATAAGGGTCATACTCTTACCTAATCCTAGCCCTTGGGCCTTAGGCTCAAATATGAACTTATGTATGACAATAGATGTAATATTTGATAGGTTTATACAAAAGAAATTTTATTTTCTTTTATATAAATTTTTATTCTAACACTAAACTCTCTATGTGGCTCTCCCTCTCCCTCTCTAATTCTTCCTATCACCCTATTCCTCTTTTTCTTTGTGTCACACACACTCTCTTGTTATTTTCTTTCTCGCTCTCATTTCTTGCTTGTTCTCTCTCTCTCTCCTCCCTCCCTCCCCCTCTCTCCCTCTCCCTCTCTCTCTCTCTCCCTTGCACCATTTCTCTCCCCTTCTCTCTCCCTCCTTCTCTCTCTCTCCCTCATCTTCCCAATTCTATGCCCCTCTCTCTCCCCCCACCTTATCTCTCTCTCTCTCTCCCCCCACCTTATCTCTCTCTCTTTCTCTCCCCCCACCTTATCTCTCTCTCTCTCTCCGTCTCCTCATTCAAAGTTTAAATGTCTTTTTTTTGCTTTCATTTCTTGTGCATTATCGCATTTTGTACCCTTTATCTAGTATAACTATGATATCTAACAGTCTTTATCATGCTAAAAATTTCTTTATCTATTAATGTAGATTCTACAAACGTATTGCCTCGTTACTCATGATATTTAATTTTTAAATATTCATCTGTAATTAATTTTATTTAATTATTTGTATATTTTGAAGTAATAGAATCTTTTATTCAAAATAATGATTTGGCATTATTTTTTCGTAAATAAAACAAGGAAAAACGAGCTCAGATCGTCAGTGGATATACAGAAGGGTTATTAATGGATTTTTGAATAAAGATTTTTTGACTAGGCTTGAAACTTTCATCAATTTTGCATATAGTCAATCGAGATTGATGGATGAAGAAAAAATTAAGTGTCCATGTAATCATCACAAGTGTCATGATATCCCTTTTCATGATACAAACACTATAAGATATCATTTGGCTATATATGACTTTGTGACAAATTATTTTGTTTGATTTATCATTGGAAAAGTAGAATGGCTCTAAATATTGACCAAAAATAAGGTACTGAATCATTTGCTTATGGTAAAAAATTATCAAACACATATCATAGAATGATCACGGAAGCTGCTGATGCTGACTTCAATATGGATTACATGGATGAACCACCTAATCCTGATGCTCAGAAATTTTGTAAAATGCTTAAAGCTGCAGATAAAGAGTTGTGGCCTGGTTGTAAAACACATTCACAATTGTCACTTGTGGCTCAACTAATGAGCATTAAGTCAAAATCATATGTTTGAGAAATTATTTGATCAGGTGAAAGAACGTATGAAGGAGATTGTTTCGGATAATAATTTGATTACTAACAACTTTTACAACAACAAAGAAGTTACTACGAGAAATGGGTCTACCCGTGGAAAAAATTGATTGTTGTTTAAATGGATGCATGTTATATTGGGGTGGTGATAGTGATTTAATTAGCTGTAAGTTTTGTGATCATCCTCGATTTAGGAAGGGATCTCATGTTATAGATACGCGATAAAAATTGAAGGTTGTCTTTAAGAAGATGTATTATTTTCCATTGATTCCTCGATTATAAAGACTATATGCATCAAATGCTACAGCAAATGATATGAGGTGGCATTCCGAGCATGAGGTTGAAGAAGGGGTAATGCGTCATCCATCAGATTCACCTGCTTGAAAGCATTTTAATTATATACATCAAGATTTTACAGCATAAAGTCGAAATGTGAGATTGGGTCTCTACATTGATGGATTTCAGCCATTTGGGCAATTTCGACAATAGTATTCAACATGACCAGTGATAGTGACACCTTATAACTTGCCTCCGTGGTCGTGTATGAAAGAGCAATATATATTTTTGTCAGTATTGGTTCTAGGGCCAAAAATTTCCGAAAGCCATGCTTGATGTTTTCTTACAGCCTCTTATTGAAGAGTTAAATCATTTATGGGATATTGGCATGACTACATATGATATCTCAAAGAAGTAAATTTTCATTATGTGGGCAGTCCTTATATAAATGGTAAGTGACTTTCCTACATATTCAATATTGTCTAGCTAGAGTACTACAGGACAATTTGCATGCCCATATTACATGACAAAATTTGATGTATTTACCCTAAAATTTAGTGGTAAACAGTCATGATTTGATAACCATCATAAGTTTCTACCTACGAATCATCCATTTCGAAGAAATTGAACTGCATTTTGAAAAAAATAAAAACTGTGATGATAGTTGCACCAGTAATTTGTTCAAGAGATGATATTATGACAGAGATTCAGAGTCTGGGTTTGAAGAAGGTAACTGAAAATGAAGTTACTGGAAGTAATGGACAAATGGGCAACTTATTTGGCTGGAGAAAACATAATATATTTTGGGGCCTTCCCTATTGGAAGTCCAATTTAATTCATCATAACTTAGATGTAATGGATATTGAAAAAAATGTTTTTGATAATGTTTTCAACACTATCCTTAATGTAGACGAAAAAATAAAAGACACTTTAAAATCAAGACAAGAGCTGAATGATTACTGTCGGCATCTTGAATTGAAACTAATTGAGGAAACATTGAAAATTTTCTAAAGCTTGCTGCATATTTGATAAGAAGGCAAGACAGATATTGTGTGAATGGATTAAAAATTTAAAATTCCCTAATAGATATGTATCAAATATGAGTAGATGCCTGGATATGAAGAATTTTAAGTTATTTGGAATGAAAAGTCATGACTGTCATGTATTTATGCAGAGATTAATACCAATTGCATTCCATGAATTACTTCCACTAAGTGTTTAGAAGGTCCTTACAGAACATAGTTTACTTTTCAAATAGCTAACTGCAACCACAATCAAAATAGATGACATGGTGAGGCTGGAAAATGACATTCCACTTATTATTTGTAAGCTTGAACGGATATTCCCATCGAGTTTTTTTGACTCGATACAGTATTTTCCGGTCCATTTGGCATATGAAGCAAGAATTATAGGGCCAGTGCAATTCAGGTGGATATATCCTTTTGAGAGGTAAATACATATAATTTACTATGTTTTATTATTTAGTACTTTAAGTATTATTGTAATTTAATCTAATTGAAACCTAACATTATGGATGTTGGTATCTTCGTAAGTTTAAATTGAATGTTAGAAACAAAGCAAAAGTTGAAGGTTCAATTTGCAATGCATATATAGTAGAAGAAGCATCATCATTTTATTTTTATTATTTCGAGGATCATGTCAATACAAAGAATAGAAATGTGCCGGGGAATTATGAAGGTCGTGTGATGATAGAAGATGATTATGTGGAAAAACTATCTATCTTCAAGCACAATGGAAGAACATTTAGAAGAGTAACGAAAAGATGTATGATAGATGAAGAGTACAAAGCAACCCGGAGCTACGTTTTACTTAATTGTGAAGGAGGTTGCACCATATATTGAGTATGTATACCCAAAATGGTTGCAGGCTTAATTATAATTTAATTTTATCTTTAATAGGAATTATTAAAAATTGATATACATTTTTTTCTCTCTTTTTATATATCTGCAGTATTTATGTTGAGCAGTTAAAATATAGGCATCCAGTAATTTCCAGCAATGATGTCAATTATATGCCAGAGGCTGAATTTGCAAATTGGTTAAAAAATTATGTAAGTATAATTAAGTTTTATATTTTTGAATTATTTTAATTATTAGTATCTTTTATTTGTTAATATCATTTTTTTAATTTATGTCATAGGCAATTGATCCTTCAAATAGAGATTCAAATATATTCATTCAGAATCTAAGTAAAGGCCTATTTAGATATGTGACAACCTATCCTGGGTATTTTATTAATGGATATAAATTTCACACAATCGAGCATGGTTCTTCTAAAATAACAATGAATAGTGGTGTATGCATTAAATGCTCGGGTTATAGTGGAGATTATTATTGAGTTGGAGTATCTTGGACTCGAAAATAATAGGATTGTATTATTTAAGTGCAAATGGTTTGATCCTACACGAAATATGGGCACAAAGATTCATTCAAATTACAAGCTAGTGAATGTTAACCATAAATATATATATAATTGATATGAGCCATTTATTATGATAGTTCAAGCCACTCAAGTATATTATTGTATATATTTGAGTTTATCTCGTGATAAGAGAGATTGGTGGGGGATTTGCAAAATCAAAGTTCGATCAAAATTTGAAGTATCAACATCACAACAAAGAAGTACAGACTTAGAAATTACACTGGCATTCCAGGAAGATGACATAAGATAATATTGAGCATGTGAATGTAGATGAAGATCCAGAAAATTTATGTGACTCAAATGGTGGAACAATAGAAATTAAAGATGATCAATTTCTATCTGAAGATGAGTTCGAAAAACTATCAGAATCAGACGAAAAATCAGAAGATCCATTGAAGGATGACAGTGATGCAAATAATTAAATTGTAATAATTTTATTATAAATTTAGACTATCAAAGACTTTTTATATTTTGTCGAAATCTATCGGTGTGTTTTATTTGAAATGCATGCTTGTTCATCATATCCCTATTTTTTGTTCAATGTTTTATTTTGTACAGCAGATGGTGCCTAAAGGACGTGGGCATGGTGGAGGTGGACACATAAATAAACCAAATTCATCTAGTATGTTACATCATGTTGTAGAATCAGTACCAACTCATAGCCACCATATCCAGACTTCAACATCACAATTATCATCTCTATTTCTATCACCATCACTCTTATTGAGACCTCTACTATCACCTTTATTAGATGTAAGCCCACCATCCATTATGCATCATGCACAAACTTTTGATCCATCTCTATCTTCTACACCACATTTTACATCGATTGTTACCCCATTTACAATACCAACAACATCGTCAAATGTTGTGCCTTCCTCTACATTCCAAATAAAGTTAGAAATTAAGATTGTGGATGAAAGGTAAAAGAAATATGTAAAAATGACTTGAAAAAAAATTTTGATATTACTATCATTAGTTTTTTTGTTAAAATTAATGTTTTTTTAAGGGGTAAAAATGTAATTTGTAATCGGCGCATCGTTTCAGAAATGAAACGCATGAAACGCACGAAATGCACTGCTGCCTATAACTTCTCCTCTTCTTCTAAACAATTTACTTTTTTCTTCTCATTGATTTTCTTAATAAACTAAATCAATCCAACATAAGTAGTATTAGAGGGATGGTTCAAGGACCAATCTAGCAATTTATGCAGAGAATTTTTTCGAAGTTGCGCGAAGAACAAAACTAATGCAAGGTGAAACTTGGCCGATGCGAGGAGCCCAAATCATTTTTGATGGAGAAGATTATGATTATTGGAGTGTGATGATGAAGACACTCTTGATCTCACAAGATTTGTGGGATTTGATGGAGAATAAGTATGAAGAAGAACCAAAAGACACATTATCACCGGATGACTGAAAGGTATTCAATGAAATGTTAAAGGATTTCAAGAAGAAAGATGCAAAAGCTTTGTTCATTATTCAACAAAGTATCTCTCGTAAACTTTTTCCAAGAATAATTGGAGCAAGAACATCAAAAGAAGCGTGGGATATACTTCAAAAGGAGTTTCAAGGGACCGACAAGATGAAGACCATGAAGCTCTTGACACTCAAACGAGAATTTCAAAATCTCAGGATGAAGGAGAAAGATACTCTACATGAGTATTTCTCGAGGGTGATCGAAGTTGTGAACCAAATCAAGAGTTTGGGCGACATCTTGACTGATAAGTCAGTTTGTGAGAAGATATCGATAAGTCTTTCTCCGAAATATGATAATATTGTCGCCATTATTGAAGAAACAAAAGACATTTCATCACTTAGTGTCCATGACTTGATGGGTTCTCTCGAGATGCATGAACAACGGATGAATCGACATAGTGAAGCTTCTCTTGAAAGTGCTTTTCAATCAAAAGTGAGCGTAAAAGAAGATTCTACCGGAAGTTCGAGTAAACGACAATATTTTCGTGGTGATAGAAGTTATACAAGAGGTCGTGGCCGAGGCCGAGGAGGAGGAAGAAACTCTGGTGATAACAAATTGTGTCATCATTGTATGAAGTCAGGTCACACTGAAGAAAATTGTTATCACAAAGGAAAGCCTCAGTGTTATAATTGCAAGAGGTTTGGTCATATAAAAAGGGATTGTCGAGATATAAGTAGAGAACAGGCCAATTATATCGAGGAGGAAAAGAAGTGTGAGAGTGATGGAAGTACATTCTATGCATGTCAAACGGCCGTCGGGAAAAATGAAAACGAGTGGTATGTTGATAGTGGGTGTAGCAATCACATGACCGGAGACGAGTCGGTTTTCTGCAAACTCGACAAAAGTGACACAACACGAATCACAATGGGTAATGGTGCCATAATAAAATCAAATGGGAAAGGAACAATTGCCGTAGCCTCGAAGAAAGGTAGATTATTGATTCATGATGTATTGTTTGTTCCGGACTTAGCTCAAAATTTGCTAAGTGTCGGACAACTTATGATAAGCGGTCATGCGCTTCACTTCGATAATGATACTTGCAAGATTTTTGACAAGGAAGAAAATAAAAGAGAATTAATGGCCGTTGTCAAGATGGAGAGGAATCGAAATTTTCCTCTTACTCTCAAACCCGCAAGTGGGTTATCACTGAAAGTCAACATGAAAGATCTGTCATGGCTATGGCACAAAAGGTTAGGTCATGTAAACTCTGAAAGCTTGAAGTTGATGAGTAAGAGAAACATGGTATATGGTTTACCAAATATTGAAGGTAAACATGATATTTGTGAGGCGTGTGCTCTCGGTAAAATTCATCGAGAGACGTTTCCTAAAGAAAAAGCATGGAGAGCAAAGGCACCATTGGAGCTTATTCACACAGACATTTGTGGTCCGATGTCGACTAATTCTCACGGAGGAAATCGATACTTTATCACTTTCATAGACGACTTCTCAAGAATGTGTTGGGTCTATTTTTTGAGACAAAAATCGAAAGCATTGTCTGTCTTCAAGAAGTTTCAAAGAATGACTGAGAGATAGAATAACAAATTGATTAAAATGCTAAGAAGTGATAGAGGTGGAGAATACAACTCAAAAGAGTTTGGAAAATTTTGCGAAGATATTGGGCTTGAAAGGCAATTGACGACTAGTTTTACACCAAAGCAAAATGACATTGCTGAAAGAAAGAATCACACAATTATCGAGATGGCGAGGACAATGATGAATGCAAAAGGGTTACCATTGATCTTCTGGGCAGAAGCAACTTATACAGTGGTTTATTTGTTGAACCGATGCCCGACAAAGGTGGTTGAAAACAAGACGCCATTCGAGGCATGGACCGGTGGTAGAAAACCATCGGTGAATCATTTAAAAGTGTTCGGATCCATTTGCTATGCTCATGTTCCGAAAGAAATAAGAAACAAACTTGAAGATAAAGGTGAGAAATGTGTTTTCGTCGGCTATAGCACTAAGTCGAAGGGATATCGACTTTTTAGCCTGAAGAAGAACAAAGTGATTGAAAGTCGGGATGTGATTTTCAATGAAAAAGAACAATGGGATAGGAAAGAGAAAGACGTTGAGAATGTGTCAATGCTGGTTTACGAAGAGGATCCGATGGAGGAATCAAGTGGAGCCAATGAAGATGGAATTGAAGAAAATGAACATCAACAATCTCCAACAATGCAACCTGGATCGAGTTCATCAATACCGAGCTCTACTCTAGTAAAAATGAGAAGGTTGAGTGATGTATATGCTCGATGCAATTTTTGTGTAGTTGAACCCGAGAGCTTTGAACAGGCTATTCAAGAAGAGGTCTGGGTGGATGCAATGGAAGAGGAAATAAACATGATTGAAAAAAATGAAACTTAGGAGTTGGTTGAGAAGCCCAAAGAAAAAGATGTGGTTGGGTTGAAGTGGATTTATAAGACGAAAATGAACCCCGATGGTTCCGTTCAAAAATGCAAAGCAAGATTGGTTGCAAAAGGGTATTCTCAACAACCAGGAGTTGATTATAATGAGAAATTTGCACCCGTTGCAAGGCATGAGACAATAAGAATGTTGATTGCATTAGCCGCACACAAAGGGTGGAAGCTCCACCAACTTGATGTGAAATCGGCTTTCTTGAATGGTGTTATGAAAGAAGAGGTGTATGTGGTACAACCACAAGGGTTCGAAGTTGAAGGTGAAGAAGAAAAAGTGTACAAGTTGAAGAAAGCATTGTACGGGTTGAAACAAGCACCTCGTGCTTGGTATGGAAATATCGATGGGTACTTCACCGAATGAGGCTTTATCAGGAGTCCTAGCGAGCCGACACTTTACATCAAACATGGAGAATCCGGTTTGCTCATTGTCTCTCTGTATGTTGATGACTTGATTTTTACCGGGAGTGATGAAAAAATGATGCATGAATTCAAAACTGATATGATGAAGAAATATGAGATGAATGATTTGGGATTGTTGCATTACTTCTTGGGCATTGAAATTGATCAATGTGAAGAAGGTGTTTTTATTTGTCAAAAGAAGTATGCCGAAAATATTCTCTCAAAATTCAAAATGGAGAATAGTAATCCCGTGATGACTCCGTTGGTGGTGAATGAAAAGTTGGTGAAAGATGATGGTAGTGGTGATGCTAATGCGGTACAATATAGAAGTTTGGTTGGTATGTTACTGTACCTTACCAATACAAGACCCGATATCATGTATGCTACGGGTCTATTATCTCGATTTATGCACCGACCGAGCAAGATTCATCTTGGGGCTGGAAAAAGATTGTTGCGATATATAAGAGGGACCATGGAGTATGGTCTCATGTTTGAAAGAAATGGAAGAGAAGATATCGAGTTGTTTGGTTTTTGTGATAATGATTGGGCTGGAAGTATGGACGACATGAAGAGTACATCCGGATATTGTTTTTCACTCGGTACGGGTATTTTCTCATTGGCATCGAAGAAGCAAGAGAGAGTTGCACAGTCCTCCACCGAAGCCGAATACGTATCGGCAAGCGAAGCAACCAAACAAGTGGTTTGGTTATGGAAGATTTTAGAAGACATGGGAGAGAAACAAGACATGACAACAGTTCTCTTTTGCGATAACAAATCATCAATTGCTATGTCAAAGAATTCGGTATTTCATTGTCGAACAAAACATATCAATATCAAGCATCACTACATTCGAGAAGTAGTGGATGATGAAGAAGTGATGATCAAACACGTGAAGACTGATGATCAACTAGCGGACATCTTCACGAAAGCACATCCTTGTGACAAGTTTGTCTATTTGCGAGACTTGTTGGGAATGACCAACAAAAACATTAAGGGGGAGTGTTAAAATTAATGTTTTTTAAAGGGGTAAAAATGTAATTTGTAATCGGCGCATCGTTTCAGAAACGAAATGCACGAAACGCACTGCTGCTTATAACTTCTCCTATTCTTCTAAACAATTTACTTTTTTCTTCTCATTGATTTTCTTAATAAACTAAATCAATCCAACATTTTTTTATATTGTTATGATTTACTTTTTTTTCAATGTTATATATTTATTTGTACGGTTTTATTCAATCTCACAAGTGTTTGACTATAATTACAAAGGTTTTCTAGAAAATGGATGATTATAAAGCTTTCTTTAGGAAGAAAGTTTTTGAATCGACAAAAGAGTCATATTTTAATGACTTTTAGGTAAAAATAACAAAACAAAAGAATTAAAAAATAATTATTTAATTACTTAACTTTAATGTTGGTTATTATTCAAGTAGTAAATAATTATGTTCTTGTTGTTAATATAAATTCTTTTGTCATTTTTCTATTTATAGAATTAGTGCACATGGGCACATAAATTTGATGGAAATATAAAGTCATTATGGAAGATCAAAGCTGCTCAATGGTATTCTGATTTTGTCTATAAATTAAAGAAAATGAAAGAAAGACCTGATTTTATATCGGAGGAAGACTAGCCCGAGTGGCTTAATTATTGGGAGGAGCCAGATGTGAAAAAAAAATCAGATATTATGTGAGAGAAAAGAAAAAATATTGATTCAAAGTATTCAGACATTATCACGATCCCTCTAAAGCATGGGCCTCATATTTACCAATTTCAGCTTTATCAAAAAGAGGGCTAGCTAATCTTATCTTTATTATTCTAAAAATATTTTATTTTTGTACTCTATTTATCTCTAAACATAATTGCTGGACATCTTTTGGATTTTTATTGAAGCTGTATGATAATCAACTTTAATTTGTGTTTGTTCATGTCTATAATATTTATTTTTATATATTTGTGAATATGTTTTTGTGTCTGACTTTTTTGGGTTGATTTTTAGCCTATTATAGGTATGTAAAAGCCTATTCTTAGTAGCGGCAGTGACGGCAACGGTGGCAGCGGTAGCAGCCACGACAGCATCGGCAGCGGCGATGATGGCAGCACCGACAACAGCGATAGAAATGGCAGAAGCAGCAGAAGTGGCAGAAGTGGCAGCAACGGCAGCAGTGATAGAAGCGGCATTAGCGTAGTGGAAGCAGCGACAGAAGCGGCATCAGCACAGCAGAAGATGTAGCAACGGCGATAGTAGCTGTGGTGGCGGGGGTGGGGGCGGCAGCATCGGCAGCTGTGACAATGGTAGCAGCAACACCGGCAGTGGCAGCAGCGGCATCGGCAATAGTAGTGGTAGTGGCAGCGATAGTAGTGACAGGAGCGGCAGTGATAGTGGGAGAAGCAACAATGGTAACAAATGCGGTATATATGTACGTATAATACTATAATATTTTATGTACATATATACTGAGTATATATATGTACTCAGCATATATGTACGCATAATACTATAGTTTATATGTACATCTATCATAGTAATGTATGTACGAGTGAAATGCTAGTATATATGTACATATTTACTGCAGTAATATATATTTATCAAAACATAGTTTTTTTTATTTATTTTGATTTGATTTGGTGGTTTAAATTTCTTACAGATGTGGTACCGCATTGTTTCTCACACTAAGCTTGTATAAATGAAGGGATTTTTCAACAGACATTAAACACCGTGAATCGGACAGCTTTTTCACAGTGGAAAACTATTAATCGAAGGAGCAGAGGGAGAGAAAGAAATGTCAATGCATTGATAAATTATACTTAATGCACAGTCAATAGATACATTGATTACTAAGATGTAATATAATTTTTGTTATTTTTTTAGTTATTTAAAATATTGTATTATAATAAGTTATTAAATGATTTTTTTTGTTTAATTTAAAATTTTCATTTATAGTTTCTCTTTTTATTAAATTTAATTTAAAAATATTAAATTAATTAATTAAATTTTTGTTGAAACTGTATGACAATCAACTATAATTTTTGTTTGTTCATGTCTATAATAACTGTTTATATATATATGTGAATATGTTTGCGTTTCTCCAAATTTTTTGGGTAAGTTTTAGCCTATTATAGGTATGTAAAAGCCTATTATCAGTAGTGGTTGCTGCAGTATCGACATCATGAGCAGCTGGAATGGCAACAAATATGATATATGCGTACATATAATTCTGTAGTATTTTATGTACTTGGTATATATGTATGCATAATACTGTAATTTATATGTACAATACTGTAGTAATATATGAACGAGTAAATTGCTAATATATATGTATATTTTTGCTGTAGTAATATATATTTATCAAAACATAGTTTTTTTAAATTTATTTTGATTTGATTAAGTGGTTTAAACTTCTTACAGATGTGATACCGTATTATTTTCCATACGAAGCTTATATAAGTGAATGAATTTTTCAACAGACATGAAGCATCGTGACTCGGATAGCTTTTTCGCAGCGGAAAGTTGGTGATCGGAGGAGTAGAGGGAGAGAAAGCAACGTCAATGCATTGATAGATTATACTTTATGCACAGTCGGTAGATAAATTGATTATTAAGATGTAATATAATTTTTGTTATTTTTTTTAGTTATTTAAAATATTGTATTAGAATAAGTTATTAAATGAATTTTTTTTGTTTAATTTAAAATTTTCATTTATAGTTTTTGTTTTTATTTAATTTAATATAAAAATATTAATTTATTTAATTATATTTTAGTTTAAGCTATATGACAATCAACTTTAATTTGTGTTTATTCATGTCTATAATAACTATTTTTTATATATCTGTGAATATATTTGTGTGTCTCCGAATTTTTTGGGTAGAATTTTAGTCTATTATAGGTATGTAAAAACCTATTATCAACAGTAGTAGCGGCGGCAGCGGAAGCGGCATTGGCGGCGGCAGCGGCAGCGGAAGTGGCATTGGCAATGGCGGCGGCAGTAGTGGTTGCACCGGAAGTAGCAGTAGCACCGAAAGCAGTGACAGCAGTGATAAAGGCGGCAACGGCATCATCGGAGATGGTGGTGGCTATGGCGGCAGCTACGGCAACGATGGCTGCGGCATGCAGCGGCAGCACCGGTAGCGAGGGTAGTGGCGGTAGCCATAGTAGCAGCCAGTGGCGCAGTGGCGATCGACAGCAGCAGTGGCGATCGACAGCAGCAGCGGCAGCGGCTATAGCATCAGTGGTATTGGTAGTGTAAATCCCTAGTTTCTATCTAAAATCTCTTAGTGTTAAAAGATGAATTAGAAACGTAAAATAAATCTCTACATTAGATTAATTAAATCTCATGGTATTAGAGAATTATATATTTAAGGTTGACGATTAGTAATAACGCCCCGTTCCGAGAGAGTATACAATACATGATGCTGAAGGGGCATATAAGAACACTAAGTATCCCAATGTAATATTTTGGAGACGAAATTAGGAAATAATAAATTACGGAACCCAAAATTTTGGTGCTAGTACAAGGGTACCATTGTAATAGACCATAAAGGACATGTAAGTTATAAAACAAGTAGAGATGAGCCATAATAGAAATAAAACAAGTTACAATTTCAATAAAAAAAAAAATTAAGGACCAACTTGAAAAATTAGAAAATTTTGAGGCTATGAATAGCCATGAGACAAACCAAAATCAGATTTTGGTCTCATTTGGTTAGGGAAAAATTGTAGAGGGAGGCATAAGAAGATGAAGACAGCCCCTTTCTAGCCCATCCAAGCCTCAAATCTTCTCTTTTAAACCCTCTCCCAAGTCCCTCTCAACTCTCTAAGTCAAGAACCAAGTGATGGGCAGGGAAGCGACGTCCACGAGCCTCGTAGAAAAGCTTGACGGGGAGTGACGCGTCTTCAAGGTAAGTGGTTCGCCACTTAAGATCCTTTCCAATTTCATGTAATTGGTTGATGTTTGTAATGAATATGGTAGTTAAGTAATCTAAAAAGACAATATTTGAAAAGAGAGTTTTAGAAGTTTCAAAATGAGCTAGATTTGTGATTTTGACACTAAGTAAATGTAGTTTTAAAACCCATGTATTTCCTTAAGATATAATGAGATTTAGCGTTATGTGACGATGCAGTAAATTCCGTCCGTAGTCGCTCACAATAGAGAAAAGTTAGCACTATGTGACGATGCAGACAATTCCACACGTAGTTGGCTAATTGTATGGTTAGGCACTACGTGGCGATGCAGTAAATTCCGCTCGTAGTTGCCCAGAGTTTTAGCACTACAATTGTAATGCAGTAAATTTCGTATTGTAGTTGCTCAGTGATAACCTTTAGCGCCCTACATACGATGCAGTAAATTCCGTAACGTAGTGGTTGAGATGACTTAGTAAGCTTCACGTTGGCGTTAGTTTTAAATTGCCCGTGATGGTTAAAATAATTAAGGGATATACATAGGGTTTTTGAAAGAAATAATAAGACAAATGATAAATTGTTATGTTAGCATATGTGATATATATTTTCATTGCACTAACTTGTTTGTTCATTTTGTAGCTAATTATATTCCATTGTGTGCTATCAAGGACGACTGGACGTCATCATTTTGTTGTCTATATAGGTGGGCGACTTATGACCTATGATGTAAAACTTTTTGTATGATATGGATATGTAATTGAACAATACATGTTTAGATTTTGAAATTTGTATATTTGTAAATATTCATGCATTTCATATATATGATGCATCTAGATATATTCTACTTAAATTTGAAAGTTTGGGAATAAAGAAGTTGGGAGAAATTGAGGGTTTAGTAGATATGTCAATTTCTTGACAGGTAAATTTTGGTTTATCAAAATGCAGCCGTTATGCTGCCGACAATTTTATAAAAGTATTTGAAACAAAAGTTACGAAAGTTTTAGATTTTTTTTAATTAAAAGAAAATTTAATTTCTGAGTTAAACGAGTAAACCTATTATAGAAAGTGAGGGTTCACTTCTCGGATTGCTTCGATCCGACGAGTTGGTTTCGAGCAGTCCGTTGAAGTGCCCGGTAGGACCCTCCAGATAAGAGTCTAGATAAGGTCTGGGAAGGGTCCTGTCAGGCAGTGACAGCGGCAACGGCATGAGCGGCAGGAGTGGCAACGAGAGCAGCAGCAACATCACCAAATGAGGTATATATGTACGAATAAAGTCAATATATACATACATATAATATTGTAGTATTTAATGTACATATATACTGAGTATATTTGTACTCAGTTTATATGTACACATAATACTGCTATTTTTATGTACACATACTACAGTAATATATGTATGAGCAAAATGTTAGTATATATTTATATAAATACTACATGATTATATATGTATCAAAACTAAACTTTTTTTTAATTTGACTGAGTGATTTAAATTTCTTACAGATATGATATTGCATTGTTCCTCATACAAAGCTTCTATAAGTGATGAAATTTTTCACTAGACATTACGTGCATTGACTTCGACAGCTTTGTCGCATTAGAAAAATAATGATCAGAGGAGTAGATAGAGAGAAAGCAACGTCAATGAATAGATATATTATACTTTATGCACTGTCGGTAGATATATTGATGAATAAGATAAAATAAAAATTTGTTATTTTTTTATTTCAATTATGTAAAATATTGAATTAGAGTAAAATATTAAATGATTTTATTTTTTGTTTATTATAAATTATTTATAGTTTCTATTTTTATTGAATTTGATATAAAAATATTAAATTATTTAATTAAAAAATTTTAAAATAATTTAAATTCTGAAATTAATTTTGAAATTAAAATATCTATAGAAAATTTGCTTGCTAAATTAGCAAGGGAAAAATCCCTTGCTAATTTAGCTAGGGAAATATTAAAATTAGCGACGGATTTTCGTCGCTAAATTTATTTAGCAAGGGACTATAACCTTCGCTAAAATTTATAGACCAACACTTTAGCTAGGGAATCATCCATCATTGTTTTCGTTTAGTGATTGAAAATTTTATTTTTCTTGCTAATTTAGCTAGGGAATTTGTCTTTTTTAGTAATTGATTTTTCCGTCGCTAACTTTTTAGCTATGGACAATTTCCATCGCTAAATTATAACAAGAAGCACTTTAGATAGGGAACCGATATGTTGGTAATAAGTCGCTATATTCCGCTTAGCGACGAAAAATGTCTATTTAACTAAGGAATTGTTCATAGCTATATGAGATTTTTTTTGTAGTGATAGATATGCTTCTCAATCATTTCAAAATGAAAAAAAAAACAACTCAAATAAAAATATATTCTACAATAGACCCAAAAAATGTAGTCATTATATCAAAATATTGTAGCAATCGCACCAACCAGACATGATTCAAACAATAAAGTACATACACCACTATGGGTGCTTCTTAAATACATATAATTAATTCTTCTTGATGTATTAGAATTGAGCAACCAACAAGTTTCATATCTCTTAAATTATTTTCTATGCATGAGTGTTAGTTGTTCAAAAATTATTCAAATCATCAATAAGTTAACTGACATATAAAAATGAGGCCAAAACAGACAAATTTTAGGTGAAATGATGATGTGGTGATGACAACTATGATGGTCGTTAATAGTGGTAAAAGTGGTAGTTATCTCTACCATAGAAAAACTACTTTTTTATACCATGTTAACTTTTAAGAGTAGAAAAATAAATTATAAATTCAATTGTGTTATGAATAATTAGTGTAACTTAATTACAATTATGCAAATACATCTACCAAATTAATGAAATGTAAAGGTAAATTTTTAGAGAGATTTTGAGAAGAAGGGAATGAAAGAAATTAAAGACTTTTTATGTATGAGAGGTGTATCTCATTATGTTTACAAAGAGTAGAGTCCATTATTTATATTTATACTAAAGATAAACTTAGATTCAGATATTATAAAGTTGAAAATGTATTTACCTTGATGGAAAGAGCATTTATCCTATTGTAAATACCATTTAACCTTAATGATGAGGCCACTAGAAAAAAAATGACTAATAGATCAGGCCATTCAACTATTTATAATAATCTTCCTTAAATGACCTCATATGATTTTGTAGGATTAACTCCTCAAAAACCATGCCAGTAAAACTTAGTGTGACAAAATTTAGACGAATGAAAAAGATTATAATTTATTAATACATTATCATGATCATACTCCTCCCTTATCAATATATATTGGTTGATGTATTGTAATATTCTATATCAACTTCTTGAATGTTGAGGTTGATATTAATTTTGTGAATAAATCTGCTAAATTATCACTTTACAATAATTTCACAATTATTTTGGAGCTCATACATATATATAAATTTCAGTGAAATATACTTAATTGTGTCTCGTTTAATATAATCTCATTGATTTGTGTAGTGTATGAGAAATCATATTCAAATAACTTAATTGGATTATGTTTGATAAATGGTAGGCTATATGCTTCTTGAATATATCAGATCATAAATCTTAGTTGCATACATTCACGTATAACTTCATGAATTACAAGAATTTCTGAATAGTTTTATGATGTGACTACTAGTATGGATCTAAAAGATGGCTTGTGTTTGCATATCTTAGTAACTATGATATTGATTTATCTGAGTAGAATAGGTTGATATTAGTAGTTTCATTGATATAACATAATATGTTATTGATTTCATTCTAATATCTCGTGGTTAGAAAAAATTTATATATGGCTAATAAATTAATATGGAAAGTGATGTCTAGCTGAGCATATTTAGTAAAATATATAAGTTCATCAATATCATTAAGATACGAAACTTCAGGACCAATTAAACTTTCATCATTTTCATAAGAATGAAATGAATCATTTTTCATGCCAAGTGATTGAATAATTGTTGAGGAGTTTTTTATGAGTGTGATTTATTCATATTAGGGTGTTTTAGGATTTTTTAACATATGGTGCTTGATGGAGCAACACTGCATTTTGGAAAATACGTGATCAACGCATCGATACAATATTTTGTTTTTCCAATATATTTTATTTAAATTTTTTATTAAAATATCATGTTACTTTAGAGAGATTTTTGGGAGTTCCAATGATATTTTATTTCATCATTATTATAATAATGTTTCAATAAAGATTCACTTAAGCAATTATACTACATATCAATGACACTCTTGTTATCACATTAAAGGGGGATATCAAAGGATGTAGACAACTACAAATACTTGAGAATCCATTATAGCTAAAAGAGCTCAGGTATGATACAAGAGCCTTTATGGATCACTCGTAGATGTCTAGTTTTGTAAACTCTATGCTTCAGATGTCAAGCCCTAGGAGTGAGAAAGAGTATTAAATAATGATATAGTTTTTTGGGATGAGTTATTATGGTCTTAATATTAGTATTAAATAATGAGTTTAGTATTAGATATGGCACACATCATAAAATGTATGAGTTATATTGATCTTAATATGAGTTGAGTTCTTTTTTTTTGAGCTAGTTTTTTGGGATGAATTTGGTCCAATCTCATCTTCTAATATTATGTAAATATTATAAAAGATTTCAATTGATATATTTAATTATTTATTTTTTTTTTGAAAATAAAAAAAGATATCAAAATCAATTATTTATGAAAAAAATAAAAATATTTTAAAACAATAAAAGTTAATAAATTATAAAAATGAAAAATTATAGAATTAAATAATATGTTTATATTTACTTATTTCATATAAAATTCTTAAAAATAAAAATTCTTAAAATTTTGCTACTTGTAAAATAAAATGATATATATATATATATATATATATATATATATATATATAATATTTTACAAATATTATAAAAAATTATAAATATTATAAAAAAAATCATAATATTTTACAAAAACTATAAAAAATAGAAGAATTTCTAAATCATAGAACATATATAAAATTATACAATTACAAAAACTATGAATCTAAAATTTTATATAATAAAAAAATAAAATTATAAATTTATAAAATGATATTATCTTGAGCATTATTAAAATGTTAATTCATACAAAAATTTAAATAAATAAAAATAAAAATAAAAATAAATAAATAAATATATGTTGAGGTATAATTTAATTCCAAGTAATATTCAAAACTAATAACTATAAATAAATATTTTTAACAAATACATGCTAGAGAGAAGATGAGAATATTATTTTATTTGTAAAACATTACTAGTAAATTGTCTATCAATTAATTAATTTTTTTTAATAATTTGCAATATATTTTTTTCGATGAATCACAGGTTATGGAAATCTAGATTATTAAAATTGTGAAGGAAATACAAATAATTTGTTATATAGATAGTTAATTAATTTATATTTTGTTACTGAAAATAATCATCTTTCACTTTATTTACGGCAGATTTAGTCTGGCTGGATGGATGGATTGATCATGGATGTGAAATTTCCCAACTGATGAAATGGAGATAGAAGAAGTAGACGATCCTTCACGGCAGTCGCTCTGTTACTCGCTGACTCCCACGGTCATACACAACGAAGACGTGCTCTTCTGTGTAGACGTGGACACGGAGACTCAGGTGGAAATCAAACCCACAATTTCTGGAGGAAGATCTCTTACTCGTCTGGATGCCATGAAACAAGCAATTCTTCTCTTCATCAACACCAAGCTCTCCATAAATCCTAATCACCGATTTGCTTTTGCAGTCCTTTCAAAATCAGTTTCTTGGGTATTCACTTATTTTCTGACAATTCCTTTAGATATTTCTTCTTTTTCATGTATTTTTGATTTTAATTGAAGGTTGAGTTTCCGTTGGATTATGTATCAGTTCGCTGTATCACATGCACGGAAAAAATATTTCTAATCTTGATTCACGATGTATTGGAATTAAATTTTGCTAGGATTCATCATTCTTACCATTAATGATAGTTAATCATGCAATGAGGTTGGTATTGAATAAAATGAGTTAGAATTAGCAATTAGGTACATCTTTAGTGGATCTTGGTGGGGTAAGTCTGAAGTGTCCCCTTGTTTAAATTGGATAATTATTTGCAAACACTCATTTACATTTCTATAAAAGGAGTAATTTTCATATTTGTATTCATCTCAATCCCAAGTATCATTAGTTTGTATTTTTATTTTATTATTTAGTGTATTATATTATTGTTGTAAAATTTTTTATTTTAAATTATTATTGTAGGTTTTATTTTCATAATAATTGTATTAAAAATAAGGTTTATGATAATATTTTTTGTGGTTAATATATATTAGAAAATTTATCAAAAGGGTGATAAGAGTCTCATAATCAATAAATTTTAAGAGGAATTAATGTGATCTTTTCATTCACCTAATTTTTTTTGGTATATCTAATATAAATAATAATTATTATTCTTATGTATTATTTACAATAAAATCAAAATAAATGATAGTTAAATTTAAAGAAAAAACATCAATAAGAATAACTATGGGGTATGGAAGATGAATATAAAATTATCTTGAGGAAGAAAAATGATCTAGAAATAATTGAAAAAAATTATAAAATATCAAAGATAAGAAATGAATCAAATAGATAATGGTGTTGTTACAAATTTGTATTTAGAAAGAATAAAAAATATATTATTAAGTATACTTGAATAATTGAATTGTAATTGGCAAAAGAGATCTGTGATACTTAAATAAATATATATGAAGATATGTCGTTACATAAATTCTAAGAAGCATAGATACGGATACGAGAAAAATTTTAAAAAATTAGGATATGGATATGACTAGGATGTGACATAATAAGATAAAATAAATATAAATAGTATCCTTAAAAAGCAATTTAAATAAAAAAAATGCTCAAATATTATTTTTATGAACATTTAAAATACAAAAATAATAAATATTAAAATAAAAAATTAATATTTTTTTCTGAATAAAATAAAATGATTTTTAGTTCAGGTTCATCAAAAGAAAGATCTGCAATCTCAAAAATTTTAATATTCACAATATTTATTGAGTCAAAATCATCACCTTCAATATTTCATATGTTAGTTTTATTTTCATTATAATTTAGAGATCTCTTTGATAGAAGTCGGAAGTTGTTATTGACATAAACTAAGTCTTTAATTTTTTTTAGTGTTAAATTGTTTCTCTTCATGGAGAATAAAATAATATGTACTTTAATTTATTCACAACATGATGATGAATAAGGTTGTCTTAGCAATTTTAATACTATAGATTAAAGCATTAGTGTAAAGGTTTTATGAATAACTCATCATTAAATATGACTCATGTACCACATGTCATTGATAGAATCATAACTAGAAAAATCTTCTAAAAATACTAAAAACACAGTATACTTGTCATTTGCTTATTTTCTTTCACATTCATTAAAAATATCTCTAAAAATATTTTTTTTTCTTATTATTTTTAAATCTCAATGTGGTGGAACACGATCATGAGATTCATCAAGCCATTATTGACTATAATATCCACAAGTTGAGTTATAACATTATTTATAAAAAGTTAAATATCATATAATATTATTTATTTTTAAATTATCAAAACCTAAAATTCATATTCTTAAGATTATCTTGGATTTAATGAATTAGCTAAGGAATATAAATGTGTGTGACTTTTATTCCATCTTTTCACTAAGATTACATTTACAATATCAAAAAATCTATTAGTAAAATTATACAATAATTCATATAAGTTCAAATATAATTAAAAATTTAAAATTTTCAATTAAAACTTTAGTATTCGACTAATAAATCAAAATTATATCTTGAATTTTTTGTAAAGCTTTATGTTATTTCTTATAAATGATTTCCTTCATTTTTTTGATCATCGAATCTCTTCACTCATAAATATTGTGAATACAATATTTGTCAGTATTAGCTAATCAAAGTATTTCATAAATAAGAGTTGTAAAGTTGAGGATATAATTCACATCTATCTAAAAGTCTTTATTTAGGATTTTATCATTTATTTTTTTAGCTTTCATTAAATTATCTTTTTATACATTTCTTATTTTTCATATATCACTACTAGTAAAATATTTTTTTATTCTCTTAAATCATTTCAGCATAATAATAATTGAAGTAAATTATATATCGACTACTGAAAGTAACTTTAATTTGTAACGATTATTAAATATCGACAATCTCATTACATGAGTCTTAACAAAATTCTTATTGAAAAAGATATTATTTGAAACTTGAGCGATTCAACCATATTGTTTAATTACATCATCATGTCTTGGGTGTATTGTTGGTGCACAAATTTTCTTTCAAGTAAAATTGAGAATATGAACCATACACGGGGTCCAAAAGATATGCTGAAATTTTGCTTCTAAAATGTGTCCTGTTGCTTTGCAAGTTGCAGTATTATCAGTTATAATATGAACTATTTTTTGAGGACTAATCTTTTATATAATGTTAATTAATAAATTAATTATAAAGTACTTGTCCTTAGTCTTGCCTTCATAGTTTATTATTTTCAAAAATATTTGTCCACTTTCTGAAACTATCATGATATTAATAAGTGATCTTCTTTGAGTATCTGATCATCAATCACTATATTTGCTTACTCATTTTTCATTCTAAGTCTTCTTGATTGGTTTCAATAGATTTTTAATATTATTCTTCTTGTTCTCTAATAATATTATTCTTAATGCATTATAGCTTGGTGGGACATAACCTAGAAGTTGACTTGTACTTTTAAAGGCGCGAGCATAATAATGATTTCTAGTTAAGTTAAAAGACAACCCTCCAGTGTAAATGATCCTAGCTATCTCACTATTAATTATTTCACGTAAACCCATAATGAATGTCTTTTAAATTGATTCTATATGTCCCTTTCTTCTTTTTAGATCAATTGTACTAGCACTAGAAGATGAATTCTCAAAATTAGAATTTATAATGCTTGATATGATTAAATGAACTTACTTAAGATTAGATTATTTTATCCTTTGTTCAGCTTTCTTTATCACTTTTCTCAATTTAATCAAATTTTAATTCATTACTCTAATACAAGATGTAACCTCAACCCCTTTAATTTTCAACAAGTGAGCCTTGAATTTATAATATGATTATATATATATTTGTCTTTAAAAATTACATTGAAAAGTAATATTTTTTTTTCTTTATTCAATTTTGCTTCTTTTGTGATATATCTCCATAATAGAGTATTATCATCAATATCTTGATTATTTTATTGATTATTTGAAGGTTCATAATTATAACTCATTGTATTATATAATTCTGCATGAAAAAAAGTATGTATTTAAATAAATTTATATTATTTTAAAATTCAATTAATCTAATTTTTTTCTCTATCCATATAATTAGACTAATTCCATATAATTAACATATTTATATATTATATTTATTCATTCAAAATAAATTATAAAACTATTATACTTACATAGATGTGTCAAACAGGTTGGGCCGGCCCAGCCTGGTTTTAGGCCGCCCAACCGGGCTATCGTGCCGTGCCTGGCCCGATTATTGTACAGTGCCGTGCCTGGCTTGACATAGTTATTGTGTCGGGCCAGGCACGGCTCGGGCATGCGGCCCGAAAATAGTTGGGTTCGGCCTGGGTTGGTTCAGACAAAATCCTAATTTTTTTAGATAATTAGGGTTTCGGCGGCACGCCGCTGTGACACTGTGTGTCTTCGCCCTTATGGGGCTCGGTGAGCCTCGCATGTTGGGCATCGGTTCGTATTGACCATGTTCGGTGTGTGGTCACTCTTGTCGTGCCCATGTGCCTGACATGACACGATGGGCCAACATGGCACTATAGCGTGTCGTGTCGGGCCCGGGCCGTGCCATGCTTGTCCGGCCTATTTAATATTTACTTACATATTACATATTTTATATTTATATATTGCATGTATTACATATTGCATACTACAAAAATCATGCATATTTATATCTCCCATATTAATATACTGCATATTTATTATTATACTTAAAATCATGCATTTAAAATTAAAATAAATTATATTACATACTTCAAAATAATTTTTTATTATATATTGTATATTTATTAAACAATCATAATTAAAAATTAAAATAATTGATTTTAGTCCCCTCCCCCCCATGTTATTGTTACTACTTTGAAATTCCTCCCTCCCTCTTATGTTACTTCTTTGAAATCCCGAAGAGAAGATATCTTCCCACCTCACTCGTCATTATCTTTTTAGACTCAAATGTTGTTTGTGACTCGGTATTGTCGGCCACTCAGTGTTGTTGGAGTTGTTGTAGCTGCAACATGTAGATTTTATTGTAAGCTTAATGTTTCCATAATAAATACGCTTTGAATATGTATTCGACGTGTTTGTTTGATATGCTGGGTGGCATAACAAACATGGATTGGTCAATGATATGCCACATGGTATATCGGATATTTATCTGACGCGTGTCTGTATCGTATCCATGTGTCGACGTGTTCGATACTATGACATGCTTGTAGAATGTCGTATCCATGCTTCATTGCATATATGTATTTAGTGGGCTGGGCACCTTTGACATGACATGAGGTATAACCCAAAATTATTATGCTAGGCTTGGCTCAACACAGTTTAGAACCGTGCTTGAATAGTTGTCTTTTTGGCCCATGGCATGGCTCATGCTATGCTGGGCTTAATATATGATGTATTATACTTTAAGCAAACTAAACTTAACAGCAAAGTATTTAAAGTTGGATTAATTTTATGTTCATTGGCTTATTTTATTTACTACAATGAGTGTAAGAAGAAATACATGATTTAATTAATTATTATTATGAGTTTTTTGACTAAAATTTTGATGAATTTTAGAGTAGTCAATATTATGTAAATATATTTTTAGTTTATGAATCGTAGAATTTATAGATCAATAAGTAGAAATGATATAATAAAATATTTTAAATTTAAAAAATAATTAATACTTAAAATAAGCTTAGGAAAATAGTCGAGTAATATTCATGATATCTGACATCTAGACTAATTGTGATGATATATTATAAATGTGTCTTGTCATTTGTTATATTGATTTTAAGTAAAAACTAAATAAAAAAAATTTAGGGTTTTGAGATTCATTTTTATTTCATAATGTCCCCGTCATATTTCAGTGTATGACAAGAATTTTTAGGGAATATAACTTTTAAAATAAAATTGTTAGTATAATATTTGGTAATGCTTTAAATAATAGTTTTGCCATTAATATGTTTATTAGAATTATTAAAGGCTGGCACTTAGTTAATATTTTTATGTTAGATGTATGTGTTATGTAATTAATTTTATTATATAAGTAGGAATATAAATTGCTTTTTTTATATTATAAAAAAAAATTATTAAAATATTTTAGGATATCTAGTAGATAATATAAATTTATGCTGTGTATGCTAGTAGGCCAAAAAAGAAAAAGATATAACTAAATGTGAGATATCATTATAATTGTACCTATTTGATATTATAGTTATGTATTAACTATTAATTTGTGATATCTGATTATGTTAATAATAAGAGTAACATGAATTTATTTTTTGAAATTTATTAAAATATCTTAGGATATATAGTAGATAATAAGAGAGATATTTTTGTGGGATACCGTTAGAATTATAGTTATTTGATATTAGCATTACGTGTTGACTGTTGAGATGAGTGATATGAATTTATTTTTTGAAATTCATGGGATATCTAGTAAGAGTGACATGAATTTATGGATTCTAGGATATCTAGACTTTATTTTATGAAATTCTCAAAAAATAAGAGAGACATGAATAAGAGTGACATTTATGGAATCAAAGATATTTATCTGATTATGTTAATAATAATAGTGATATAAATTTATTTTTTGAAATTTACTAAAATATCTTAAGATATCTAATAGATAATAAGAGTGATATTCATGATATTTGACTATATCAATAATAAGAGTAACATATTTTTTATTAATAATTTAGAATGAGTGATATGAATTTAATTTTTGAAATTTATAAATTTTTTTTATGATATGATGAACATATATTTGTCTTGTATATTTATTCTATTTATATTATATTTCAGTGCATATCTAATATTAATTATATGATTAATATGTATAAAGGACACATTTTAATATAATGACTGTTGAGATGAAAACAAATATCTAAAATATTAGTTTATTATTTTATATCATTATTTGATTGTATGTATGAATTTTAGGGTTATGGTAGAAGGAATAAAAAATATATTAAAATATAATATCTACATTCATGAATCAAACAAATGAATTTGAAAATTTGATCTATAAAAAATTAATTAACATGTTTTATTTTTTAATATTAAGTATGATAGTTGTAATGAGACTCATAGTATGTACATGAATATCATAATTAGAAATGATATTTTTCTATTCAATTAACAATAAAAAATAACCAAGTAGTCTATTGACTAGAAGCGAACTATCCTAATATTAGATATTAATTACTATTCTATTTTATTATTTGATGATATTAAAAATTTTAATATATTGAGTTGGTGAAATGTATATGAATTTACTTATTTTATGCTATATAAAATAATACGTGATTTATTGATCTATTTGGTGTTTAGTATAGTGTCAGTATTTGTTTTTTCTATAACTATGAATATTATTTCATATAGGAGATTCAAATTGTGACCAAATATTATATAAATATTTTATGCTTGAAAGATTGAGAAAATTCAAAGATGAGTATTCAAGATAGATTGAAAAAGCTACTAGCGAATGATGACTCATTTGATGATATTGATGTTAATGATAGTATCAGAATCATATGTGATTATCCTAACTAAAATACTAACACGGATTGAATAATGATTATTTTATTTATTATATTGTATATTTTATGTGTATTTATTTTGATGTATTTTTTTTAATTATAATATTTTGAATTTATATTTTAGTATTATTTTTGTTATACCTCATATGCTGCCTATGCCATAATGTTTGAAAATAGAGCACCTGTATTTTTTTTATTTAGTTATGGACTTATGATTCTTATGTCTTATGTATTATATTTATTTTAATTTATTTTGAAATATAGTACAATATAATTAAATTTTAATATTTATTTTTTTTTAAATTTAATGTTTATATTTTATTTAATTTTTATTATTTGTCAAATGATTGGAACTGCACTGCCGCTGCAACATAGCACAACCCTTTGGGCACCATGGACTAGTGGCTACCCATAACTCATAACCCATGGAACATGACCCATTCTCCACATTTGATAGTCCATAAACCCATTCGGCCCCCCCCACAGGGCTTTGAGCCCTTGGTGACTTGGCCATTGCTCAATGTCTCAATGATTCTTGGACTTGGTTGGCCAGGTGCTTGGCTAGTGCTGTGGCAGTGCTGTGCCACTAACGATTAGAGTTGAAATGACCAACATGCCTGATTCACAAAGCCATTTCATTAGGTCGTGTTGGATTCACATGAAATTTGGTCATGTGAATATAACATGGTACTGGCATCTTTTTCATGGCGTGTGTTTGGTACGACATGATCTATCTGACACTTTTATCGCTACATAATAAAATTTTTTAAAAAAAATTTATATTTTTGAATGTTTGAATCTATTTCAATGATAAAACAAATAAATTTAAAAAAAAAAAATTTATTAGATCTATATAATCATCTAATTATAAATATACATAATAGTGCATTAATGACAAATTCAGTCTTTAATAAAATTGTGGTTACTGTACTTAAAAAAAATAGATGTAAAAATAATGAAGATATTATATTATTCTCTTAGTAAATTAAGATTTTGATTATCTTTAGAAGAAGGTTGGTAGGACATGACTATGTTAGAAGTCAATAAGAATAAAACAAAGTTATTAGACAAGAAAAAAACAAAGTACTATTATAATGGAAAGTAAAGGCATGTAAATTGAGAATATTGACTTATAAAGGAGTGGTAGATAAAAATATTATTAAAAAAATATGAATCAAAATATTTAGGTTTGTGTGACAAGTATTTTAAGTAAGGATAAAATTTTATATAGTGAGATAATAATTATTGAAGACAAAAAATTATTTACTAATGTCTGATTGTTGAAATTTGAAGTATTTGTAGGTAGATAGGATATGTATTTATGAGTGATGATCATGACTTAAAAATGTATTAATATAAATACTACTAAAACCAAGACGTATGATAATATAATTCATATTATCCAAGACATACGACATGTCAAGAGATAAAGAAAAATTAATTGTCTTTAGGATAATTAGATATTCACGAGTACAAAATTAATGTTAAAAATGAGATTATTAAAATAGTCAAATGAGTTCTCGTAGTGATAAAAAATTAAAAGATTATTGTAAATTTATATATGCTTAGAGAAAAAATACAATACGAAGAAGTTTATGATCATCAAGTTAGATAAAATAATCAATGATGATATGACATCTCATCATTGTTAATGTTTGGTCCTATGTCAAAATGAAGTTTAAAAATTCTTGCTGAACAAGAGATTTATTATAGTTCAAAAAGATCTCATTATCACCTTATAATTTTTGTGTTATTTCTTACTTGTAAGCAACATATATTGAAGTTTAGTAGTTATAATACTAGAAGTAAATTTATTTTAAAACTGATTCATTTTGATGTTTGAGAAGTATAAATTTTATTAATGGGAGGTGAAGATTTTTCATATCTTTTATTGATGACTACTTTAAAAGAATTGGGTGTATCCAATCAAGAGGAAGATGAATTCATTTTTAATTTTAAAATATTTAAAACATAAATATAACTTGAATATAAAAAGAAAATCAAATACTTGTTATTTGATAATGGAAAATATCTTAGTATTGAATTTGATAAATTTTATCAATAAGAAGACATTAAGAAGCATTATACATTACCAAATGCTCCACAATAGAATAGAGTAGTGGAGACTAGGGTGGATGAATATAATTTTGTTTTAATGAACAAGAATTATATTAAGAATTGTGAGGATGATCAAGTTATTTTGGGTAGAGGTAGTTTTAAGTCAAAATTATTTGTTTTGTGATCAATTGGTCATTATTAAGCATAAATGATTTGAAGATGCTGATGAAAATTTGGGCTAGTAAGATAGTTTATTTTTTTTATATTTATTTGGAAGTTGTGATATTATGTATAATATCCTAGAAACATCAAAACTAGATTCAAATTCTTGAAAATTTATATTTTTGCAATATGCTGATGGAATAAAGGAAAATTACTTATAAGATATAATTGCTCGCAAGCTTATCATTAATAAAGATGTTCTTTTGGAGATGACATACACAAGCTTAAGAATGATTTAATATAGAGATTGTTAATTTTATTGGAAGCAAATGGTCATAACATGAATTACTAGAGTATCTTGAACGAATATCAAAAAATGAAGAGAATTAACTTGACACTCAAAGTATGTCATAAAAAAATATTGTATATTATTTATTAATAGATAATGAAGAGCCATTAACTTTTCATGAAGTCACAAAAAGTTAAAAAATTTTTTTTATATGATAATAATGTATGAGAAAATTAATGTTTTTTATTGAACTAATATATGAGATCTTATTTTGTTATTACAAAGAATAAAAGTATTTTGAAATAAAGGATTTACAAGATAAAATATAATAATAATGTTTAAGTGGAGTAGTATTGTGCATGAATGATAGTCAAAGGATATTCTCAGAAATAAGATATTGACTTTAATAAAATATTTTTTTTGTTATTTGACTTACAATCGATAGAGTGGTCATAGTGATGTATGTTACATATAATTTACAAGTAGAGCAGTTAGTTGAGAAAATTGCATTTTTTATGGAGCATTTGAAGTATATAGATGTGTGTGTATATATATATATATTGTGACTAGAAGGTTAAATAAAAGAAAAAGTGATTGATTTACATATTGAATAAATATTTATATTGTGTCAAACAAGCATTAATATGTTGGTATAAGAAATTTAATTTTTTCATTATGAGTTTTAGATACATTAGATCTAATATAGATCATTGTGTATATTATAAAATATTGAAGGATAATTATTTTATTATTTTCTTATTATATATGGATGATATGTTGGTTGTATAACTTAACAAAAATCATATTAAAGAATTGAATATATATTTGGTGAGAAAATTTAATATGAAGGATAGAGATTGGCAAATAAGTTCATGAGAAAACAAATTTATCGAGACAAATAATTAGGAAGAATTGACTTTAAAAAATTTATATAAAGAAAATTTTGTGATACTTCAATATGAATGATTGCTAATTTGTACTTATTTTTCTATTATTTTAAGTTATCTACAAGTATGAGTCATAGAAATGAAGTAGATATAGATGTATCAAATGAGTCATGCCATGTCGACATGACTCATTTTTGAGTCTAGCCATCGTGCCATATCATACATGACATAAGATCCCAAACACTTGACCTAACATGGTCCTTTGACCTACAATAAGGAACTTCATTATCGAGTCAAATTTGGGTCAAGTTGGTTGATTTTGAGTCCTGCCAGGTTGTGCAAGTTATGAGTAGCCTAAATGGTCCAATTATAATTTTTTAAAATTTAATTTTTTATTTATTAAAAATATTATATTTATTTTATATATTAAAATAATATAATTAAAAAATATATTATATTATAAATCTAAATGAATTAAAATTAAATTAATAATTTAAAAATTATTTGACTTTCAGCTCAACTAAAAAATTAAAATATTATATAAAAAAATATAATCTGAAATATGATACATAACATAAATGAAATATAAATAAATAAAATATGTATCACATGAGGCTATTCTATGAGCCATCAATTTATACCTATAGTATTGTAGTATGGATGTAGATCATTATAATTATATATACCTCTGAAGATAGCGTAGAGGTTTTAAACGGGTTGTGTTGTGCCGTGCACGACATGACTCAAAAAATGACTGGCCCGGCATGACACCATTGGCTCGTTTATTCCATCTTACCTAGACATAGGTACTAGTCTAGCATTACTCAGATATTTTCTCACTGGCCATCGGTTGTGGTTGCAGAATTGTGGATTAATTATTTAATTTTTTTAAAAATTTTATATTTTAAATTCAAAATATGGATTAATTGTGACATAATGATATTATATTATTTATTTATTTTACATAAATGATAAATCATAAAAAAATAAATTCATTGATATAAATGATAAAATATAATATATAATCAAAAATATTAAAAAAAACATTAATCCCATCATTCATTATTAAATCTAAAAATAAATTAACATAAAGTCATAACTCACAACAATAATATAAAATAAAAATCATCTATCTTAATCGTAATAAATAATAATGCAATCTCAATATTTCAGTCTTAATACAAATTAATATGAGTATGCAACTGATCATTATTGCATAAATATTTGATAGTATTATTAAATGTAGACTCAACATCCTCAAAGTCCCACTAGAAGTATCAAATTGGCTGCACAGCCTAGGCTCGGCCTGGTTTAACAGTGCTGGGCCAGTACGGCACGGTCTAGAATTGTGCCTCGGGCTGGGTCGGGCTAGGCTGCCTTATTGGCATGGTTTGTGCCATGCTGAGCAGGCATGTACCGTGTTTCATGCTTGGCCAGGTTTGAACTGTGTGCTTGGCCCGACGACATAGTAAATTAGTTTGGGTGATCGCCGGATGGGATCTCTGTTGGGAGGTCATATGAGTCTTACTTTTTTTTAAAATTCGACCGCCCCTTCATGGGGTGGCCCATTTTTTAAAAATGTGGCCATGTGACCGATTATAATTGGTCAGCCGCGTGACTGATTTTTTTTTACGCACGACATGAGATTTTATGCATGGCACAATGGCTCGATTGGGCGAAGAAAAAATGGATCGTGCCGGCATGACATGATGTATTTGATACCTCTAAGTCTCACTAATCATCATCTATTAACAATTCCTACACTTTTATTCTTGCACGATCTTGATCTTGGATGTCAAATTTTAAATCCTTTCAATTCTTCATGCAAGCTAGTGCCTCAATGATATCTGGCTACAGTCTCGATTTCATATTCGAAATGATATTAAAAGTAACAAAAAAAGTAGATTTTAATAATATGTTCGACACTAGAGGAGTCAATAAATCTTTTTTTATCTTATACAGCATGAGATAGGTCGACTCATGATTTTTACTATTATAAAATATTAAGGTTCTTGTTATTGCTATGTGATATGAATGAGCAGTAGAGGCGTCAACCGGGTCGGGCCGGCTTGGTCCGGCATGAGACACGACATGATTCGGCCATGCCTGGGCTGGCCCGGCATGGGAATTTCTCGTGCCTGGGCCTGTGCTGTGCCTGACAATGGCATCAATCGTGCCGTGCCGTGCCATGCCGTGCCGATGCCAACTGGGCCTCTGTCGTGCCTACTCGGCACGGTTCCGTGGCCCGTGGCACAGCCTGTCGGCATGAGACATGTCTCGCACCCCACCCCCGCCCACACCCCCACCCCCACCCCATCGCCAGCCGCCAGCCCCAGCCGCTATTCACCAGCGCCATAGTCCATACCATAAAGATAGGGAAAACGCGTGGGCACAGGTCCGATTCCACTCCGATCTGACTTGCGGTCCCTCCCGACCTCAATTCCCCCCATTGGTTAAAAAAAAATTAAAATTTGAATATTAGCTGTTGGATTTCGCTTCCAACGGTTAGGAGGCAGAATCCGATGGTCCTTATGATTTTGCCCCCTAAAAATCAATAAAAACACAAAAATTGCTTAAAATTTTTTTTTTCTTTAATCTATAAAAATTTTCCCATCTCTCTATAAAATTTATGTTTTTCATAAGTATTTATTCTCACTCTCATAAAATTCTCTCAAAGCTCTTGCTTTTCTCTCTCTTGGTATTCAGGATTTCATCATTCGAGATTTTGTCATTCGGCTCGGCTTTTCGGAACTCTCAACTCGGATTTGAAAGTTTGAACTAGACTGTGGTGCACCGTGCACATTATCTACATAACTATTTTATGGGTATTTTAATTTTTGTTTAGTATCGAACTAAAACTTTTAACATAAAATATAATATTTAAAAAAATTAAGTTTTTTTGTTTACTTTCTCTCTCTCTAGTCTTTCTCTAATCCAAAAATCTAAACTCTATTATCTACGCTTTACTACCTGTTTAACAAAAATCTAAAAAAATGACTGATACTAATAAAATATATTTAAATTTAAAAAATGAAAATCTTACACAGAGATCTGAGATTGCTGAAATTTTAGTTTCTCTAGTCGTCTTACTCTAAATATCTAAAATATAAAAAAATTAGGACTTCTGTAGTTTGGACTCATTTTAATATAATAAAACAAAAAAATATCAGGGGTGAGGAAGAAGAATTGACACAATGCAAATATCGTATGAGAAATTTAACTTGTAAAAGTTCATTTGGGATTGGACATCTTAAGAGGCATGCCGAATTATGCATAAAAAAACATAGTGCATTAGATCCTAGGCAAGCCCAACTTAGCACTGTATTTTTTGAGATTGGATCTAGTTCTGTCTCAAAGTTTACTCCATTCATATATCGAAATGAGTTGGGTAGGGAAGACATGGCCAAACTTATCACATTGATGGGTCTTCCGATCAGATTTTCGGAAGATCCAAGGGTAGTGCGCATCATGAAGACATATTTTCAGCCTGCTTATCATAGGATTCCTAGATTCACATCTAGGAATGACATACTAAAATTTTATAAGTTAGAAAAATAAAAAATAATTAATGAATTTATGGCATATAGTGGAGTAGTGTCCATGATATTCGATATTTGGATAAATCACGATGAATTATCTTATACATGTCTCACTGGCCACTATATAGATTCTAACTGGATAATGAATAAAAATATTTTAGGATTCTCTGAGATTTTCTATCTTCATGATTGCCCGGTCATTTTTGAGTGTATGATAAAAATCTTTAGAGAATATAAAAATCAAAATAAAATTTTTAGTATCACATTTGATAACACATCTAATAATGGAGTAACGATTAGCATGTTTGTTAGGTATATTAGAGATGCATCATTATGAGAGATCTTTCATGTCAGATGCATGTATCACGTGATTAACCTGGTTGTATAATTGTGTATTAAGGTGTGTTCCCCCACGTTGGATAATATACGTAATCCACTAAAATATATTTGTACTCCTCGCAGACAATAAGAGTTTGGTAGTTTCTGTTTGTCTGCGAATCTTGAGAAAAAAAAATTCTAATTGGATGTGAGACACCTTTGAAATTATACGTACATGATATTGGAGTTATGTGTTGGATACAAACACGTGATATCCGACTATGTTAATATTAATAGTGACAAATTTATTATTGACTACACTGACTGAGCTTCAGGAATTTTATTTATGAAATTCCTAAAGATTTTTTATGACACGAAGAACATGTATTCATCGGTTTATACTCTCGATACTAGCATTACACTCAGGTGTATATGTAATATTAGTTGAATGTTTAGGAAGTATCGAATTGATCAAACACTTAGTTATATGGTTGTAGAGATGAAGCCAAGTATTTAAAGTACTGGTCCACCATTTCATCTCTTTATTGTCTCGTTGCATATATGGATCTTAGGGTTAAGGTGGAAGGGGTAGATAACATGCTGACTTACATTTTCTCGTGCATGAATCTGGAAGACCCACCTGAAGGATTCATTCACTAGAAGTTGACTGACCTGTTCACATACTACGATACTAGGTATGGTGGTAGTAGTAGTGAAACTAATTATGGACATGGATATCTTCTTCGGATATGATAAATTTTCTATTCAGTTAGGAAGGGGGAAATGACGGGGTAGACCGTCACATAGAAGCGAGCTTTCTCGATACTTATATATCGATTATTGTTCAATCCTATCATATTCTAAAACTGAGAATCTTGATATATTACAGTGGTGGAAATTATATGAGTTTACATTTCTCGTGCTATCTAGGATATCATATAATCTACTGACTCCTCTGGTGTCGAGCGTGACATCTGAGTATGCTTTCTCTATTGCAGTAAACGTGATTTCGGATAGGAGATCGTGATTATGTTCAGATATTATTGAGGCATTGATCTGTTTGAAGGATTGAGAGGATTCATGGTTTAGCATTCATGATTATGCTGGAGCTGGGACAAGGACTATATCCGCTGCGAAAGTTTTGGAGTTGATTGCTGATGATAATAATCCATATGATAGCGATTTTGATGTTTTGGTTGATGATGCTCATGATATGCCGATTGATGATTGACGTGGTTGCCGGTTGCCCCTGCCCGTTGGTAGACGCCAGTTGCCAATGCCATGCCATGCCACGCCACGCCACGCTACATGTTATTTGTTATTGTTACTTGATTTTGATTTTTGATGCCTCACGGTCATGGATACAGTTGATAATTTATGTTATTTATTTTTAATTTTGCTTTTTGATTTTGATGTTTTGTTTTGTATTGATTGTACGCTTTTTTATTTATGTTGTGTTGTATTTGCTTTGGTTCGGTATCTATTGGCCGATTGGAGATTTAGTTTGCTTTTGTTTTTGTGATTTTATAATTTTTTTAACGAAATTTTTTGTTTAATTTATTTTTGTGTTTAAATTTTTCATTTAAAACTCTATAATTTAATTTTAAAAAATTATAATCTAAATTTATTAAAAATTAATAAAAAAAATTAAACTTTATTAATATCTTATATTCAACAATTTTTAAGTTACAAATTTAAAATTATTAAACTTTATCTATATATAATATAATATATATTATAAATATAGTTTAATACAAAAAATTATATTTTTAAAAATAAAAAAAATTATTTTTTTACCAGGTCCGTATGGGCTTGACCCGGCACGGTACTTTTATCGCCGGGCTGGCGGGCCGTGCCGGGCCTGGATTAAATAAATTATGTCGGGTCATGCACGACATGGTACAGTATCCATGCTATGCTTGGCCTGGCACTAAATCATTGTCATTCTCACAAAAAATAGGCTAGGCCAGCTCGACATGTCCCGTTTGACACCTCTAGTGAGCAGTAATTTGTATCTAAGTATTGAGATACTTTGTAATTATTCGATGGTCTATCTTATTATTTTTTTCTCGCTAATTGAATAGAGAAGTCATCTTCTTCGAATAGGGTATTATTAGGTAATTCCGCTTTCATGCTTATGATTTCACAGATTCAGATGAAGAAGAAAACAAAAAAAAACAAATGATATATATCCACAACCATGATAGTGTACAAAACTATAATACAAACACAAACCACAACTAAACACACAAAATAACGTAGTTCACTAGTCTTTCAACATGACTAGCTATATCCATCAGAAAAATATTTATGTGTTTATAGTTTATAACCAAATTAGAATGTTCTTATAGTATGTGCAGCAACCAGAAGAAAATCGTAGAGAGAGAGAGGAAATAGTTCGACGGAAGAGAATTCGTAAAGCAGAAAAAATAGTAAAAAAATGTATTTATATATAACAGTTTCTTGGTTTAATTAACTGGAGCAATTCAGATCACTCAGATGGGTCAGGCTTTGCTCCAAAATTTTCTTCGGCTCGCTGACTAGACAGCGAAACCATCGTTATTGTTCTAATGCTGCATTCCAAGCAATTAAATATTGTATTTCCTGTACTTATATGAAAATATTAAAACAAAAACATATTCGGTTATATGAAATAGATAGTCAAAAATAAATTATATACATGTATTAATGTTTGTACTCAGAGTCTGGTTATTACTATTATCATATTTAGTGTCGTAGTATGTAAATAATTCAGTCAATATTTCATAAATGAACCATTCACTTTGGTATTTTTGGTTTATGTATGAGGATACATATACCAAAATATTTTCTACTCCTTTCATCTTGACCCTCGAATCCATGTAGACAGTCAGATAATAAAGAATTTGAATGGTGGATTTGTACTTTAAGTATTTATTTTTTATCTCAATAGTCACGTCACTAAATATTAGGTCATCTCTAAACTTCTTAAATATTCAACAAATATTGTATATGTACCTGAGTGCAATGCAAGTGGTGAGTGTATAAACTGACGAACACATGTTCGTCGTATCATATATATTTTTTTAAAATTTCATAAATGAAGTTTTTGTATCTTAATCTCTGTCATTAATAATAAATTTGTCATTTTTATTATTGATGTAGTCGGGTATCACATGTTGGTAACCAACACATAACTTTAACATTAGATATGTGTAATTCTAAATGCATCTCATATTTATTTGGAATTTTTTTCTTTAAAATCATAGACAAATAGAGACTTCTGAACTCTTGTTGTCAGTTAGGTATTCGAAAATATTTTAGTGAGTTCATATTTTTTCTAAATCATAAGAAACATTTTTATTTCTGTTTGTACAATTAGGTTAATAATGTGACACATGCATCTAACATGAAAAATTTCTTTCAATAGTCTATCTTTAATAGTCCTAATAAATATGTTAATGTCAATTTTATTGTTAGATGTATTATTAAATATGATACTATATATTTTATTTTGAATATTATATTTTTTAAAGATTTTTATTGTGCACTTATATATGGATGGATCATCATGAGGACGTAAAACTTATGAAAATCTTAATATCTTTTTTATTTAGTATTTATTTAGAATTTATATTGTGTGAGGTGAGTCATGCATAAGATGCATTGTTGCGTATAGTTCAAATATCGAATAT